>WEKY01062117.1:0-27074 GCA_013390045.1 Picathartes gymnocephalus
ATATATATATACACTATATATATATATATAGTCATTTATAATATGCCCCCACTCACCATTTGGTTATAAGAGAAACTGTAGAAATCATAAATGGAATGACAGGACCACACAGTGTCAGTACAAAAAAATTAAGCAACTCAGCATAATTCAATACCTGCCAAAGAGTTAATTTAATAAAATCAGCAGCAATTTCTTTTCCCTTAAAAATTTCCATTGTTACTCCAGCAGGTGCCAAAGTGCTGAAAACTCATTTGTTAAACACATAATCTAATGGGCTCCTGAGGAAATTTTTCAAATACACCAACCTGCTGAACCAAGTAAAATTGTAACAACAACTTTTCCAGTGGTGATTATCATGTTGCCAATGAACTCCCTCAGTTTGGATGCGAGAAAGGCAATTCTACGCAGCAGTTTTAATTTCATGGTCTCCTCAAATTCTGCTTCTCCACAGTCGTCATCATCCAGATCTTCTTCATACATCAAAGCATCATCTGGCTCTAATTTTTCTCTTACAGCCTGACAGAGAAGGAAGAAAAGAAAAATAGAATGCAAAAAAAAAAAAAACAGAGAGGGGGAGACGCAAAGGAATTTGAAATTAAAACCCACGAATATATTATTTAACAATGAAGTCTTCTTGCAATATTTGACTATGCCAAGTAGTGAGAGCTAAGAAAGATGTATTAAAGCTAAAGGTGTACACTGATGTCTCCCACTTCAGAACTGTCTCAAAATAACAGGATGTTAAGGGTGGACTCTGGGAAAGGCTGCAGTCCTCCCGCATGTGCACAACAGGCTGCTTGCTCATATACATATGAAATTAGGTTTGATTTGTTCCGCATTCTAAGAAAGACAAGCATCTTGCTATCTAATATCTTTTAAACTTCTCTTTGCCTCAAAGGCTTCAGTTATAAGCTCCAACAACCACAAGTCTTGGTTAATATTACTCAATACATCTCACTTTCCAAACCCATTTTCATGAACCCTTTCTCTAAATGCAAAACCTAGAATGGGGCAAGTAGGAGTGATCTGGAATAGGGCAACAAGGGCTGAAAATGAATGGAGAGGTAACTCATTGGTGACTAAAGGGCAGTTTGGGAGAGAAAAAATACACTAAGCAGAGGCTTGGGGAGAGAATGAGAAATGCTGAGATCAACTGATGGTGAAAGAAAAGGTGAAAATGTGAGCAAGAGAGAAGTAGTGAAAGCTTGAGCGATCTAGAACAGTTTAGCAGGGGTAATGAGATCGGTGACTTAGAACTACACAATGGAAAAAAGAAAAGAAGGAAACGTGGATAGGCCCATCATACTTGAGCAGTTTGTTAGGATTTGGCAGTGGTCTTCACCATCAAATCTCCATTGTATCTTGGAGACCAGAAGACATACAGAACTATTGAGTGATGCAGACTAAATCATCAACCCACGGTGAGAATCTGCAGGATTAGCAAGAGGCCCACACAAAGATACAATTTATGGAAAAATTAGTCATTCACGGAAATGTAGGGGCATATTAAAAAAAAAAAAATAGTAAGAGTTTTGAGCCAGGTTCTCATTTCTGGTGTAATATAGAATAGCTTTTTTGGCACTAATTTAGACTTGTATTAGCTAACACTAGTTCTGGCCAAACCATATTTCTGTGTGTGAAAGTAAAAAAGAGAGATTATTAGTATTTTTCATCAGAATAGCAGTTTTATATTTACTGGTGACCTTTGGCAGAAAAAAATCCACAATGACAGATAAGATTGCAGAAGGAAAAGATAAACTCTCATCCTATTCAACCAAATTCTTCTGTACCATTATATTATATGGATTCCCAAAAGAATAAAATTCCTTGTAGATGCCTTCACTCCTTCATTTCACCTCTAAGTTTGTTGCCAGCTTTCTCCTCTTACTTCAGAGCATTAATAATGTTGTGAATGCCCAGGAAAACAAACAAACAAACAAACAAACAACCCCCCAAAAAACTGCTTATTCTCAAGAGTCTCTAATTTACAGACAATGAAATATGCAACAAATATAGCAGGGATATAGATCTGGGAAATCTACATTTCTCTTGGACTTATTCAGCTATTTCACTAGAAATACACATATTACACTGAGTATAGTAGAATTTCAACTGCTTTCTTATTTTCACCATTCACCTAAACAGCTCTCAACACACGAGTTATTAGCTCGTTATGCAAAATAATAGAGAGATGGCAGCCCAAATATGCAGCCATCACACTGCAAGCCATGTGGCACAAGGAGGCATTCTGTCTGTTCATCACTGCTGCTCATATCTGAGCTCCTATCTCAAGGACAGGAAACATTAAATATTCAGAAAGAATGCTGACAGTAGGCAGAGAGATACGTTCTGCCCTAACTCCCACCTGAACGGTTTCAGTGAGAAAGTTAAACAAGGGGCAAAAGTTATGATCATTTTTGCTTGTGTCACAAATACTACATTAACATGCGCTTCATCTAGTCCTTTTGGGTCCAATCCTGCTTGTCCTGCTTCTCCTTTGGTTCTAGTGCTCCATACCTTGAGCTTAACATGACCAGTGAAGAGTGAAACCTTCAAACACATCCATATCCCAAAGAAAGAGAATGAGTGAGACTGAGGGACATTTAAAGGTTATGAAATGGCACACTTACTAAACACGGATCTGTGTGAAGGAGATCCGTGTTTCTTCAGCTTGTGCCTTCAGGTTGTGCAGACAATATGCATTAAAGCATAGACTCACTTAGAAAGTGTATAGGAATCACTTAAAAATAAATACATTACTCCATGGAAGGCCATCAGGATTCATTTCTCTTTGAATACTACATCAAAAATGAAGACAGGATTCATATATTTATTACAGCTTAAAATTGTTGATTGCTATGAATTACACATAGGCAGGAACAGGAAATAAAAATGTGAAGAGTCACAAAAGAAAATACTAAAATATTCTCCAAACAAGCAGAAAATGTTCTTGTAGGGGAAATGAAAATAATCAAAATATTTTTAAGTATAAATTGTAGGAAAACACACAATACCTTCAAACAATAAAATAAAAAAGAGGACATAGAAGTAAGGAAACCACACAAAAACATCGCAGTGAAAGGTGGGACGTGATATCCTTTTCTGTCTCTCATTCCTACTTTCCTTCCTAACCTCAGGTGCAAAATGCCCAAACTCACACTGTGATCTCCTTAAAAAGGATCTTTGTATTTTCTGTCATAAGTAGGACAATAATATTTTAACTCTACCAGGCTATTTAATCTTGCTTCATTGATCTAAATAACCTTTAGACTACATTTTGCCTTGAGAGTTAAGCAGTTATAATCTAGTCCTGACACAGCATACCCAGGGAGAAGCACTAGGAAAGAGGATATTTCAGTGGACCAGGAAGCTGAGAAGGAGATAATGGTCCAAAGTTTCCATGGACTGAGGCTTATACACTTTAAGTGTAGTTAAAAGCTTGAAAGTCGATGAGTTACCAAAGAAGTAAACTTTCCTTGGTTTTTAGCTTTTATTTAGGTATGAAAATATGAATTCCAAGTTCAACAAGAAAGTTAGGACGTCACAAACATTTGCAGGAAATGCAGAACAACCTACTTCTGGTGTTACTGAGGTCCTCAGATGTTGGAAAGGAAACTTCAGTGTCCTGAACCTCAGGAAATACCAAACTGATTTCCCAAGTTTTCCTTCTAAAACTGCAAAAGTCTGTTGGGAGTTGGAGTTTTTCAACCACTCTCTTCAGTTTAAGACAAGCTAGCAAATGGGATCCTCAACAACAACCAAAATACAGAGTCTCAGAAGCCTTTTCAGAACAGATACATGTTGGTTTGCAACTTTTCAGCACAGCTGGAATTATCAATGATATGGCTGTGCAAGGATTGCCTGGTTTCATGACACAGTTGATGGTTATGTCAGCAAAGACTATCACAGTTAAACAGCTTTAGGTTTGATTTTACTTTCCTTTTTTAAAAAACAAACATATCTGTTTTTAATTCAGTATCCAAGATGAAGCAGATGAAAGGCCATGTTCCAGCATATGTCGAAAAGACAAACTTTGGATTCCCCACTCTCATATTCACTGCCCTCTGACTGGATTATCTGGGCTGGCTTTCCATTTTCTCACACTGAGCACTTCAAATTGCAGAAGGCAGGCAAACAGTGAATAGTTTTCATATCCAACATGGTGATAATGTGCTTGTTGTTTTAACACTTTCTGATGATTAAAAAGCCATACAAGTACACGCTCATCACAGAACACCATTACTCCAGTCAGACTGCTTTGCAAAGCTCTTTTTTACTATGTGGATTAGTCTAAAGCTACAAACCCATGCTACATAGGCTACAGTTAGAAAAATACTTTTACTTCCATAATAAATTACCTATTATGCAATTACAAGATCCCTGTGGATGTTGATTAAATCAAATAAACTTCTCCATTCAAGGAGTACAGAGCATTTGTGAAGCCATAAACATGTGTTTCCATGACCCTTGCTCTGCAGAGCAGGGCCCCAGGACTTTTTATAAACAAACTAAATGCAGTTTAGGTTTTTTAGCAATCATGTGGAAGTCCCTGGAGTATTTATTGTACAACACTTTTTTAAAATGCCAAATTGAGATAGAGAACAGGCAAGGAAACAGTACAGCTCCTGTGGCAGCTATGGCAGCTACTATTGTGGCCGGGGCCAGAATGTCCATTAGCTACTTTGGGGGCTGCTGTTTCAACATCCAACTTTTAAATGTTTCATCTGGTACAGTATAAACACTACTGCACAGAGATATCCTCTAGTCCCTGAGATGTATTTACTAACAGGAAGCCTTAACTCTAACGTAAACCCCATTTTTGCCTCAGAGCACTCCTTGCTTTGTACCTACTTTTAATAGTATTGTGTCCGTAAACACAAATTTGCTCATTTATTGACTTTTCGATTCTAGAGGGGACACAAATGAAACCTTTCAGAAATTCAAATACTGACAGCAACAAAATTTAATTAGCCACAATTATTACAACTAAGGGGATGAAAGTCTCGTAACTCCCATCCCCATGAATACATTGCATTTGTTATTGGGACCTCTCAAGCATGCACTGCTAAGCTCACAAGAGTAAGTTCTTGTGGGGGTTCAGGTGCTTCTTCCTTCCACTTGGCTCATAAATGTTGTAAAAATAGCCTCTTTTCAGTATTTTGACATTTCCTCCCAGCCAGTACCAGGAAACAACCAGAGGAGAGTGGGAATG
Source organism: Picathartes gymnocephalus (assembly GCA_013390045.1). NCBI lineage: Eukaryota > Metazoa > Chordata > Aves > Passeriformes > Picathartidae > Picathartes > Picathartes gymnocephalus. Next base: position 5,213 of record WEKY01062117.1, read on the forward strand.
TTACACTTTTCTAGCTCTGGCATCCCAGACCTCACCACAGACTTCTAACCCCTGCTGCTGATAGCCACACCAGATTCTCTCAAGGGGGCTGGATTGTCTTCATGATGCCACATAGTTTGTACGCCCTGGGACTCAGAGTCACAGCATCCTGCTGTGTTCTCTCAAGATATCACCAGCTAGAACTACTTCTTTACCTCTAATCGGAGATTTTTATTCCATATCTGTGATAGATTAACACAGATACAATTTATTAAACATCTAAGTCTGTAAAAGCTGCTAGGCCAAAGTTTCTGGACTTCTCATTTCAAAAAGCCCCTGTAATGAACAGCTTGGTTTAGGAATGATCTGAGAAAAGCTACTTGATTCAATTATGCCAGCAGAACAATAGAAATTAGACTCTCTCTCTCCTCTCAAACTTATTTCAGTTGTCTCCATAGTCACTCAGCTACTGCATTCAGCCTATCATAACATGACTGAGTTCCTACTAACAAATTTGCTCTAAAAGCTCTCTTTCCCCCTTAAAGAACATCTTCAACCTTTATCTTTAAATATAAGATAGCTGCAGCAGTAGGAAGAATTAATTATTTATCTGCTTTTAGAAGCAGCACATACATTAAGTGCATATAGAAAAAATAATCAAAATAACACAATATTCCTTAGACAGACCCAGTTGTGAGTACAAAAGCTGGAAAAGAAATTGAACTGGTACTTCTTTTACCATCAAAGGAGCTGCAAGCCCTTAATGTGATATAAGTGACTGTAGTTTTAACCTGCGGTCAATACTAAGCCATGTTAACACAATCATTTATTGAATTTTCAATTTTGCAAGGAAGCGTAGAACTCCACTGTTGCTCTGAAAGCATCAGCACGTGAGAAGAGGATGTCCTTGCTTTTCCTGCCACAGAACAGATTCAAACATTTCCACATAAACAATTCCCACATGTCATTGAACTTGATTCCTACAGCAATGGGGCTGCTTAGCAAGAGTATCTTCTTCAAGGTCATCTCGTGTGAGGTACATGGGGTCTCCAGAAAGACAGAGAGGATCACCAGGCTACCCACACATGGGGTGTGGGTGGAGAGGGGGCTGTGGGCTGCAGGCTGGGATAGAAAAAGGAAAATGTGTGACTTCAGGGGAAGACCTTGCTAAATGAGCTGAACTAATCAAGTGTGAGACTGCAGTGAACATTTTGGAGCGTGTGACATCAATGAGATAGATGCATCTTGGAATTTAAGGAGTTTATTTTAATAATTTATATTACTCAACTGAATCACTGAAAAGAAAATCCTAAATTAACTCTAAGTCATATAGACCTTACTGGAAAATTTTATCACTGGTACATCTTAAGTGTGCTAAAGCTTGGGTTAAAGGCCTGCACAGAAAGATAGATGTAGATCAGAAATAACTTTCAGTGTGTTTGCAGTGTTTTATAGTAATAAATGCCATACATACACCTCCACAGTAAAATCTCCTGTGGGAAAGAGTAACTCATTACAAAAAAAAAGGATCAGCAATTTCCTGGAAGCACATAGGGACAGAAGCATTTAGCAAGTCAAAGGAAATGAAAAATAAATTAACAAAAAAAAGCACAGTTCTGAATCAGGATAACAGGAAGGCAACTCATTAAATCCTGTATACAACAGATATTGTACTGAGAGAAGCAGAGATTATTTCACTTCCCAAAGCACCCATCGCACCTGAGCAAACACTGAGCGATTTCAGCACACAACTCAGTGGGCCAATATTGAAATACATCTTTCACATCTTGACTTCAGAAGGTTGTCAGGCACAGAAGCCAAATGAAAAAGAGAGGGGAACTCACAGGCAGAGTTCAGTGGTTTGGCCTGAGGCAATTAAACACTTTTTTTGTTAGTGAAAAGGAAACAGGGAGAGTTGGGTTATGACTACAATGCACAATGCAGTTAACTGAGCTAGAGCAGGTATGCATAGCATACCATATGGAGTAACTCCTGGCCCAAGAAATATACATACTGTATGCATCTTGCTAAGAAGGAGAATAAATAGCCCAACCATGGTGCTGTGGTTATTTTCATATCAAAGTCACTTGGGTACTTCTCCAGTACCACCCTGAAGAATCTCAGATTACTGGGACGAACAGGAAAATGGGATGTCTGATGTAAAGGAGGATCCAATGTCACTTGTCTTCTGTTTAGCAGAACAACCTTTAAAACAACCTCCCAAACTATCAGAGAAATTAATTCTAGAGAAGGAAATACTGTATTGAAACAAATGAGCAGAAGAACTAGAAGGGTTATAATGCAGCTGTGAGCATACGTGCAATATAAATCAGATGTTTTCTAACCACCAGAAAAGCAAAATTATGGAACAGGGTCATTTCTGAAACAACAGGGTGAAGGAAAACTGCCCCGTTTTCAAGATGGTGCTTTCTACCTTCCAGAGAGAATTGTGTGATACAGCTACCTGCAGTAACAGCAGGCTGAATTCCGCAAGCCAAGAGATTCCTTCTCGTACTGTGTTATTCATCACTTAGGCCGTCCAAAAGCAGTAGTAGTCCAGGATTTTCATCCCCTGGTTAATAACTCTGTATCTCAAAATTTGGAAGGGAGAACTGTTAGTAACCCCAGAGAAGAGCTGCCACAAGAAGAATGGCATTGTGTCATGTCTCTCCCCAGACCAGGACAGGTGCACACTGAAGTTTCCTGCCAGGCAGGCTGGCAGCCTTTGGTAACCCACAAAGCACTGCACTATGTAACATCATGTAGCTGCAGCCTGCTGTAGTATAATTATGTATTTGTGTTCAGACTTATCCAAAGACATGTGCATCAAACCAAGGAGCTAATGTAACTTGTAAACTTTTGACCCTTGTTAAGATGAGATGCATTAGAATTGTTTCTGAGGGAGGCAGCTGTGTAAGGTCTGGCAAACTTCACCACTACAAACATCACAAGCAAAGAGATAAGGGAGCCTCATCTACTCTTTTTAAACTGCAGAAAAAAAGTTTTAAATCCTGTTTATACCATGTTCAAAGTACACAAAGACCAAATGGGTTTGACCAGTTCTCCAGAGGTCAGAACCAGAGAAACATTAATAACCAATTAGAAAAAGTAAGCTTGTGCTGTGCTTAATATGGACAACAAGAAGAAGAAAGATGAGAAATAACAGAGGCATCATCAGGAAGCTCAAAGAAGCCAAAACATTCCAACCTTCTCTAAGAAGTTCTTTTTCCACAATATTTCCCACAACAGCAATAATTTTCTATCTCAGAAGAGAAGCAAATATTGAAAGAGAAGTTGCATATGGGAAGAAGATGTTTAGAGAAATCAGGGCCAAAGCATCCCATGTCAACGACAGTTAATCAACTCAGGTAAATGTTTGATACGGGTAAAATTAAGACACAAACACAAAGCAATAAATCATCTAAAGAGAAATATACCCATCCCAGGCTTCACAAAAATGGGATGGTCCTGTAGACAGGGCCATGGGCACCACTGTAAACTGCTTAAGGCAAGTTACATCTGAAGGCAAGAAAAATACACCTGCAGAGTCTGGGACATCAGACCTTTCTCAGAGCTGTTCACTTATGCAGGACATTCAGGTAGGTGATATGCTGGTAGAATTGCTCAACCCTAAAATCTCTAAACCCAATAATCAATGTCATTATATTATCATTTAAATCAACAGTAAGACCTTGCCTGAAATGCTGAGGAACAGATAATCTCTGTAGCTCAAAAGAATATTGCAGAACTATAGTTTGTTCAGAAAAAAAATAATTAAAATGACAAAAGAAATTTAAAAAACCCCAGAGATTGCTTGGCCTTAAACAGTCAAATATAGAAGATAATAAATATATTTGATTTCCCTTATAGCATCTCACTCAGATTTATAACATATAATACAAGGGACCTTCAATAAAATTAAAGAGTGTTAAATTCAAAATAAAATCAAAGAGCACTTATTAAATTGTGGAAGTCCTTGCTTCATGACGCCACTGAAGCCAAGAAATTAATGAGGTTTTAAAAGAGTCTGGGTAATTATATGTTTAACAAGATTATTCAGAGTAGCTATAATTATAAACAACTTTTTTTGGAAGGCATTTGAAACCACATGTTTTAGTATTAAAGTCATTCTCACACTAGGAGAGATCAGGATAAACTGCAATGTTGCAGAAGGGGGCAAAAGGGTAGTCTCTCATTTGCTATTGTCCTTATCCAGCAGGTAAAAGATACTTTCAGGATAAGGATACTTGTCTAAATGGGTAATTCCTATGCTAGGAAGTCCTTGCACAAGGCATGGAACATGGGCAGTTCTCAGAGCCTGTGTGTTCAGTCCTGTTTGGAATGTTCTGCAGTTACACTTGGGGACCTGGAGAAAATGAGAGCTCTCAATGCACAGCGTGCTCAGTGTAGGCAGAGGACAAACAGCCCTGTCACTGTTTAGAAGGACAAAGCTAGGGAACCAAGCAGTTTTAGTGCTTCTGTGTGCCAAGGGACACAGCAGCCGAGAGACAGATGAATAGACTTGAGGACACAAACCAAGTTCATGGCCAAAGTGAGAACCATGTTGGTCTTCCCTATTCCAGCCCAATATCTTGACTCCAGGCCACGCTCTCCTCAAGTTCTTCTCAAACTTTAGTTTATTTTTTTTCCTCTATTGCCTTTTTTTTTTTCCCCCCCATTTTTTTCCTTTTGGGATCCCGAACAAATCTCTGACTTGAGGATGGGTGGAAACTTTGGGATCAAGCTTGCCCCAGATTATGAAACAAAGTACAGACCGAGTGGTCCTATTTGCTTTCTAGGAGATCATGCATGGGATACAAGCTTAAATGGGCAAGGCAGCAAGTGCCTTGGGAGGAAGTTGCATTGAAGACTACCACAGTTTTTTTTTTCAATTAAGATCAACACCTCTTCTAAAGTCTAGGTTGTGCACTTGCAGAAGGATTGTTCCTTCCTGCCACTGTCACTTAAAACATTAAGCAATTCATCCATAGTCTCAAGAAAATGCTACTTCCTTTCTATTACCTATCAGACTGTATATACTGTATCTGCATTTTGGCACATAAAACACCATCTGCTCCAAATAAAAAATGTCGTACTTTCAGCTGCAGCTGGGAGTTAACTTCTTTCTTATTTTCTTCCACCTTTCGCACCTTGTGACTGGCATTGTGCTTTTTGACATTTGCAACCCAGGCTTGTCTCCAGCTGAATTCACCTGCTTTAAATTTTCTGAGCCCTAATAAAAAGGGCCTGCAGACACGTTTGCTCCAAGTGTGCAACCATTTAGGGGTGGTAATGAGTTGGACTGCAGCCTGGTATCTGGCAGACCTTCCTAGTCCATGACTCACTGTTAATTAAAACCACACTCTTTGCTTATTCCTGGGATAGCGTTACTTACAAATAATTGAGAGTCTCACTGCCTTAGAGCCTCCTCCCCCAGTTCTGTTCTGTAGAATAAACTTTTCTGACGGAGATCTGTTTCCCTTAAAGTTGGATGCAGCGTAATGGAGAAAGACATCCATTTTTCAACGAATCCTTGTTCTTAATTTGGATTCTGATACTTTTTCTTGTTTTGAATTGAATCTCAATCCACAAGCAATCTGATCCATCGTACTCGATGGCTGGTTTCTGGAGGCTACTGTCACACCAAAATACAGCACACAAGTTGCTGCTCAACTGGAGGCATTTTTACAGCATGCCCATATATCAACTGAAATGCAATGGGCTCACACTGACCTTTGAAAAAGTCAATTTTAGCAGTATTAAACCAATTATTTAACAGGTTTTCCTATAAGGAAATGTTGGAAGGAGCAAATAGATTAACCTTTCTCTTTTAATTAAGCCTATTTTGATAGTATTTCACTCTCCCCCAAAGCAAAGAGGTCTGGGAATCATTCAATGTAAATAATTTAATGCAAGAAGATAAAGCTGCAAGACTGCTTTGGCTTGGAAGTGCTGATTTCTTGATTTATATAACCATCTGTGGCTAGGCATCTATCAATCTGAAAAGATACCTCTCTGATGGCTCTAATAAGGCTGTTTAAATCAGCTGATGCATTCTTAACAATATCTTCTACCACAAGTCTCTGATGACTGGTGGCAGGAACTCTCAGCAGCAGCTCTTCAACTCTAGAATCGGCCACAGGGCTGGTCTAACAAACCCAGCAGGTACAATACCAAGTGCAGCATTTTTCCTGAAGTCTCTTTTTTGTAGGACAGTTGTTGCTGCAACTCATTTTGTGTTTTCTGATGCAATGGGGTTACAGCATCAGTAACGAGCTGCACCAAAACAGAACCACAGACATCAGCCAGCTCATGCAGAATTCAAAGAACCAGTCACTTACTAAGTCTTCCCTTTTCCAGTGTACTCTACCAAGAAAGAATTGAAAATTACGTGAAACCTACATAGTTTGGACTCATTTTAGTTCATGCCAGCATTCTCCCAAATTCAGACACTCAGTGGCCTGATCTGCATATGCGTTAGGTTCCTTACAGTCAGTCCTGCCAAATACATATTCCTAGCAGATTCAGCTGCTTCTGCCTTCTCTTCCTAACTAGCAGAAATGATTCCAGGTTGTTATGTGCAGACACCTAGAAAGAGAAAACTGAAGTTTGGAAAACGTGTTTAATTGGTATTTGATTTTCCACTCCCCATTTCACTCAATTTTTAAAAAGCTATCAGATTACTCTGATGCAGATCCATCATTTTGGCTGTGAAGGACAGAATTCCTTAAAGTATTTGAGATCATCTCACATAACATAAAATAATATCCTCTTTTTAAAAAACTGACTGTGATAGAGCTTTGGGTGTCACTAAATCTAAACACAGCTGCTATGTTCACTAAATATTCTGCAATACATGCAGTTTATGAACATAAATATTCACTGGGTTCTGATGCGAAGTAAAAATATATTTACACATATTTCTATTTGCCCAGTATTAATATTTCTCTGCAGACAGTTTTCTTCTCTCCCTCCTTCCTCCTTTGTGGAATACTCTTGCCTTGGCTTGAGGTAGGCAGTCCTGGACCAGCCCGATATAAAGCTACACTCTGTGCTATGCAATTAGCGTTTGTTAGCTCAGTTTTCACCTTGCACTGGAGGAAAAGGACTATTGAACCCTGCCTGGAAGCCAGCACCCATCCTCCCCAGGACACTGAGCTCCCTTTGACCCAGACTCCAGGCTCAGGCTCACCTCTGAACTGAAGAAAAAATGAATATCTAAACATCATCATCTAGTTTCAGAGGAACCAAACTATGTCCATCTTTCTTCTGAGTTTCTGCCATCAGATTACTCCTCTTTGTGCTTGTGAATACTTTCTTTTCAGAAGATCAAGAGCACCAAAGAAGTCTGTTGGAGCTCACTTTGGTAAAATAAAACTCATTTAAGAGGAAAGCTGAACACAAACCATGCTAATAAGTCACACTTCTTTCCCTTTCTGGGTATAGACCATGGTTCTAGCCTGCTGCAAAATCCATTTTGCACAGCTTCAACGATAAAGCAGATTTAAAGCTGATAAAACGAGGTTCCAGGAGACACAAAACTTTGCATACTCACATCAGACCAAACCCTACATATCCTCCAATGTGCAGTTAAAAAGCTTAAACCTTCAGGCAATTCTCAGCTGCCAGAAGAGCCCATAAGAATTCCAACTGCAACTGAGTATAAAGCATAGTCCTGATATTGATCTCTCATGTGCTAGAAATTTGACCAGCTTCTGGCACTGCCACAATTCACACAACCTGGCAATATGCAGAGAGGCCTCTTTTTACTCTGTATAGTGGCACCAAATGGGCAACTGATCCCTCTAAGTATTTCACTCACTTCAAAGTTCAATTTCTATGTGAAATGAGCAATTTGAAATTGTCTTCCCTAAAAATGTTTTGAGAGTAAAGAAAAAAACATTCCATCCATATGTAAAAGAAGACAGAAAGTGAGCCCCACGCCATGCTAGACAGTCTGATAAAAAACATCTTAAGATTAGTAGTAGGGATTTCTCTGCACCCTGGGCTGACTGTCCACTGTGGCTTTTTATACTATATAATTGTTTTCCTTTTTCTGTGGATTTTTCTGCATTTGGTATCTCTGCCACTCTTCCCCCGACTAGTAAAAGATGCAGCAAACACATCAACACTTCCAGCTAAGTCATTCCCCCAAATCATTCTCAATCTCACTCAGTATGACCAAAATTTTAGATAACTCCCTCCATGAACTTAATACACAATCTCTCTTCTATTCTTTAAGAGTAATTTCTGATAATCATTCAGAGCTGCTGTTACACTTGGATAATAAATTCAGAAATAGGAATGCTATCTAAGAAACTGAGCACTGTATGTAGCAGAACAACCTTGTCAAGATTTAACCAGCAGCTCTGCTGAAGAACAACTTGTGATGGACTGTCATGATTGTTTCTTAACTCAAAATTATTTGAAAAATCCTGTAGCATATCTACCACTTTTCATATTCTACTTTGTTTTCTCAACATAATAACTTTAGATTTTTCACTTTAAAACCAATCATTTCATTTCCTGAAAGTAAGTTTACTTCTTAACATAGCCAGCTCTCATGAAACCATTTCAGAACACAGGAATGCCAAAGCTCACTAAAAGCCATACAGATAGAAATGTGTATTTGATACCATCTCCTCATTTTCAAACTGTATGTTGCACTGTGCTGCATCCTCGGTTACTGGCTTCTGAAACATGTTGCGGCAGATGAGCCATATTGTCAGACTAGCAATGAACATCCCAATATCTGGCACAAATAGTCTGATCACGTTCCCAGCATCTGCTCCTTTCACACTGTATGGGATGAAAAAAACAACAACAAAAAAAACTTTGTTACTTCTAATGACATTTTCAACTGGAACAGAAAGTAAGCTCGAGGGAAAGAAAAAACCCCAAACCCCCAGTAATATGTAATCTCTGCAATATGGGAAATATGAAGACAATCAAGGAACTCTAGACAGACAGATACTTTTACTCTCCAGAAGTACAGAATAAGTGATTATTTTTTGGGAGCTTGCACAGTCATATTTTAGTGATAATTAGCATTTTGATTAACCCAATTCTGAATAATGTTTTTTTGAGAGCAATACACGAATAACCTCCAAATTCTACAAGAAAGATTTCAGATGAGTACCTAGAAGATCCATCTGTATGAAGTGCAATCCTTTTATCAGCATTCCTTGCAAAGACAAAAACATCCAGGTCCACCAAGGATGAGGATGTCCACCCTTAAGTGTGCCCTAATCCTTCTTCCTGGCACACCGAGGAATAACCAGAAAGTCTTTAATATTGTAACATGTTTTATTATGTTAACTGTTAATACATTTTATTCAACAGAATACCTTAATACCTTTTTGGGTATTTAAGTACAAATATTTAAATGTTAATTAATATGTTTAATCCCTGCCAAGGAAGCCTTTCTTCTCCTTTGAAAGATCTGTAAGGCATGATGATTTTTATGTAGGAAAAAATTGCACTATTTCATTGTCCAGATTTAATTGCTTATACTAGGAAATACAACCTTCTGCATTTGGATGTGGTGTCCGAATTTGGTTCACTGCTAAAAAGGAGAGCCTGGGTTTAGGTTTAGTGGCACAACCAACAGTTTATTAAGCTGCTGAATGCACGTATTAAACTTTCAACTATTAATCAGAGGATATAATCATAATTATTTGAAAGTGTGAAGTTAAGGCATTTTAAATATGCAGCTCCAATTTTTTTTATAGGGCTTTATGTCTGTGATCAGTTCTGAGGACAGGTGAGGCACCTGTATAATTCTTTGGGCATATGTGAGTGCACTAGACTAGGTCTTCATAGCCTGAACTGGTTGTTTCATAGGTGCAAACATAATAGGTTGTTTTATAGATGCAAAAAAAGAGGTCATCTCTAGCCTTTCTTCATCGCAGCTTTGAAGCCTAAAAGAAACTGTTTGTGAAGGAGTTACCTGCAACTGCTGTGATTAAATGCAGGTCTGGAGTATCAAAGAAGTCTCTAATGTGATTACAATACAACCACTGTCGAGAACCGTGTGAGTCTGCTCATATGCCCACGATCAAATCCAACATTTCCATCACTGCTGCTGACCCAGCTTTTCCACTGATGTGTATCTTGCAAAGTAACATATGCTCAAAGCGGGAATAAGGTAAGTGATCAGAAAGCTGGCTTTAATGTTTGTTTCAACAGCTTAACCCTGAATGGTCATGGACTGTATGGCAGCTGAGTAGCTTGAAAATATTTGGCTAATGGCTTTCAGTTGTACTAAAGCAGAGAAAAAAATCAAGAAATTGAAAGGCTTGCAAAAGAGTTAGACGGCAGAGTCCTTGCTGGAGCGCTTGCTTGTTCCTTGTGCCACTGGTACAAGCACAGCACGCTGTAGAGCCAAGTGGCCGATGAGAACATGACCACTCTGGTTAACATTACAGAAAATCCAGGCTTGACTTGACCCCTCCATTCATTTTGCAGTACCGTGGCTTTTAGTGTCACTGAACATTAGTTCAGGCTGCACCTCGGCAGAAAGAGGTAAAAAGTACACGTTTAATGAATCTTTTTTCCAACAACAGTGTACATGGGTTTCATGCTAATGTTCATGATTTTTTTTCCATAATCCTGATCATCATGCTGAAATCTGCCTCTTAAAGTAGTTTTACTAAATATCTAGCAAAAAAAAAAAAAAATCTGAATTCTTGATTCTGAAAATTTCACTCCAGTATTTTTTTGAAAGAATTGAAATACACCCTCAATCCAGAATTAATTAGTGTAAGAAAAGTAGAAACTTGCTAGGCTCATGTTGAAAAATGGGTCAGATTGCTTCTATGTAACACTTCTGAAAGTGATTTTTTTTCTTTACGCAGATCTGGAGTCTTAATTAATTGAAAATTGAAAATTAATTCTGCATCACTTCTGAAGTCCTTCAGATTCACTCACTCACATGTGTACAAATTAAAAAGTGGCAGCCTTCAAGTACCAGCACTTCTTAGTTGCACCAGGTTCTCCTTCCTCACATTGTACTCCCATGGAGCCACACTGGGTCTTGGCATATCCTGCTCCCCAGACCAAGGGGAGACCCCTGCAGGAGCCCTGCCCCTGGCTGCAGGTCACATTTCTTTCCAAACCAAGTGCTTCTGATCTTTCCAAATAAATCATTTAGCATGTTGTTGTGAGAGATGTAACGTACAGCTCAGGCTAGCAACAGAGAGCCTGAACAGTGATACCTAACCACGGAGGGGGGAAAATTCTGCACATGAATAGTTTATTCACCAAAACCAGTCGCAAATGTATGCTGTCCCCACTTCTCCATGAAAAGGAAAACAAATTGACCTCGGTGTGATAATTAAAAAGGAAACAAAAGATCACTTGAAAGTAGAGAAATATATATTCTTCTGTAAAGCAGAATAATAAACTGCTTCATTCGACCCCAAGTATTTTGCTGCCCACTTTTTCACAGCAAAAGCTAAAAGAAAAATCAGTTTTTCCCATTTGTTATCTCTGGCAATACAAAAAAGAATGGCAAATACTGCGATCATTCCACAAACATTTCTCACTTTATTTGCGCATTCACACATGGTCATATTTTGCATTTGATAACAGCCTATACATTGTGCTCTTTCCTCCAAAAGAGCCTTTCAAACTACGAAGTTAAACAGAAGAACAGGAAACCTATTCAGATCTCCTACAACAACAGCTTTTTTTTTAAATCCCTGCAGGAATCTCATGGTGTTCAATGAATTGGCCATAGCCCTTGATCTAAAACTGGTAAAGCATAATTTATCCACTTAAACTAAATAATTTACCTACAGGGCAGCTTTAGTTGTAATAGATAGCAGTGACTGAAGCTTATAACTCAGCCAGAAACATTTTCTGCAGTGTAATTACTGTAGATGGCAGCTTCAGTTTTTCCTTCTTTCTTACAGGATGCAGCAGAAAACAGGATGGACACACACACACACAAATGATTAGGGGTTTGAAATGGTTTTTTACTTTCCCTTGACCAAATTGCACATAATTTTTAAGAGAAGGGACTACTACAGTTAGGGTTGCTAGAGTTCCTCTGTAACAAAAATAACTTTTGTAGGACAAATTTCATTGACTTTTCCATCAATATGTGAAACTGTTTTACCACATCAACAGACTCCTAGTATGGCAGTTTCCTCATCAGACAATGTGTTGCCCTGCTGATTTCAGCTGTATACTTTAAATTTACTACTTTAGAAAGGGATCATCTGTATTTTCTGTGTATATACAGAATTTTTCTAGGACAGGACCCTGGTCTATTCCTGACTTTTCTCTGGTGCTCAAGAAACTAAGCAAAATTTCTTATTTTATCTGCATTGAGAACAGAGTTAGCTGTGGGCATACATGTTAAAATCATTCTCTTATTTCATGTACACTCACTAGTAGTCAAACAAAAAAACAAACACCAGCATAATGAAACATTACATTCTTGTTTGGAGCTGTAGAAATCAGCATTTCAGTTTCTTAAAATAAAATTTTCATTTTTTGCCTTTCTAGAATAACTGTTACTCACAAATTAAAATTATTCATCTCCTACTAAATGTACCAATCTTCTGTGAACAATGAAGTGTTAATACTGCCATACCTGGCCTGATTTCATTTCTTTAGAATGGCAGACACTCTAACTTCCTCTTTATTTCAGATTTACAGAATAAAACCAGAAAGGCAGTAGAACTATTAGAATTAAAATTAAAATGGTTTCAATTAAAAAAAAAGTAAAATATATGTTAACACGCATGCGAGACACCATGCATAATGTATAAAATAGTCCACATACAGGATGAATACCAACAGTCTTCAACTTTAAATATTTAGTATTTTGTTACAAATGAACAAAAATGGGAAAGAACAACCAGCCTTTCTTAAACAGAACTAAAAGTAACTCAGCATCAGCAATGTATCACAATGTTACGCTTATGTCAGACAATAAATAAGATAATGCTTCCACATTAAAGAACTGTAAAAACCTTGATTTTATATTGGATACTAGGTAAACAAAGTATTTTAAAGTTGGTTTGTTGTTGTGGTTGTTGTTGTTGTGGGGTTTGGGGTTTTTTTATTGCAGTTTTTAAAAGTTATCAAAAGTCTTATTCATGCATATTACATCTTTCCATACATGCATACATCTTTCCTCTTCTCCCCTCAGGGGTTTTTCATAGCATCCCTTTACTTTCTAATTAGTTTAATAAAACAAAAAAGGTAATACTGTATTAACGGTTGGCAAGTGATAAACTAAGGATGAGATGCATAGATACTAATATTTTCCATTCATTTGTTTGGTGACTGTGAAACATCTGATATTTCTAATTGGATCTAATATTTCAGGGTAATTAATGCACCACTGTAGATGCTTACAGCTGAATTCTCATGGGATTCATCTGCAGCTGTAATCATTCGGTTTGGAGGTAAAACAGACCCCAGAATCATGGGGTCCCCTGGAAACATGGACTGGCAGTATTTCACAGGTGCTATGCAGTACTGTGAATGATTCATTTATCACTGGTATCCTCTCTGTGATCCAAAAATAGTGGAAACTTTGAGGGTACCAAAGGCTACTAACCAGATGGCCTTAGAGTTGTGCCTGCTGATCCTTGCTGTTGGAAGAGGATGTTGGATATGGCTGCAGCTAGAAGCTAGTTAAAGAGGCTCCTCCTCCTCTCCCAGTTTGAAAATAAGGATGAAATGTCTGATTCCATACTTTGCTGGGAAACTCCCACTTTACTTGTTTGGGTCTGAGGGTTGCAGACCCAGTCTGAGCCACAGCCAGCACTTCAGTGAACACAGAATGCTCACAGAATATATTCATGCTGCCATACTTGTCCCTGCTGGCTCAAAAGACAAGTTTCCTATGATATTGGTCACATGGCAACCTTGATGCCACATTCAGGGCAAACTCGTGCCATGAGTAAAGTTTACAACCTGCTGAGCACTGGTAGATCTGCCCTTAGCTCTCTTCTTATCTCATGCTCATCCACAAATTGAAAATAAATTATATCACAAAAACAAAATACAAACTTAGAAGTATTAATATCCACAGTGCTGTGCATGCTCACTATTTCTCCTGCACTGCCTTAATATGATGGTTCTTTCAGTTCGTGCAAAGCATGTGTTTTACCCAAAATACCTGAAGTTGCACTTTCAGAGAATATTGGTCGTGCAAAGCAAATGTGTGGGAGGAAGAGGGAAGCAAAAATGCACAGACAACTACTTATAAAAATATTTAGCATGCACTGACCTACCCAACGTACAAGTTCAAAGGGCTCCTGAAGTATTTGCAAAATCTATATCACTGCTTACAAACTATGTCTGCACGGATTCAAAAACCAAAAGTACACTTTGCTTTTTCAGGAAAGATACCTTGCAATGAAGAACACACTCTGTATTGCAGAAGTGCTTAACCACGTATTAACCAAACATTTGCTTTCCAAACACTGCTATGCAGAGAGAGCAAGCAGCTATTTGATACTAAATGTACATTGCCAAGATTTTGGTGCCTCATTGCTTGCATAAAACATTCAACATTAAGAAATTATGGATATGTGCAATATGTAAAACATTGGGTTTTGGCAATTTTTCTCCTTCTAAAGCACCCATTGTTTCTCTTTGTTCATTGGTCTTCTAATAAAGGGCAAACTCCAGCTTGCCCAGGGCACCACACAGAAGATTCAAAATTCAGCAGGGATTTAGCAGCTATCACGCAAAGCACTCAGTTGCACTACTGCCAGACTCGTGACAGCACAACATCCAGCTTGCTTTGCCCGTGTCCCACAGCTCCAAATGTGGAGCAGGACTCATGCTGCACAGCCAAGAGGAAGTGAACAAAATCCCCTCCACACCCACGGCGCTGTGCGTGCCAGCCCCACAGCACGGCAGTGGAAATGACAAGCCCATCCGATACACAAATTATTTCAGGTCGATATGGGAATCTGATCCTAGATGGAGGCAGAGCCACAGCGAGCAGAAGAGAGCTGAGGATACCTCAGCTATAAGTGAATTTTGGTCTTAACTCTTCAAAGAGACTCTCTGTTTCAACTTTGAACACTTATCACACAAGCTTCTCCCTTACGCACTCATTGTGTAAGGATTTAGCTTAAGCACTAATTCAATATCCATTAATCTCTGCAAAACATTCCAGTTACATTTGTCCATAATGCTCATAAATATTTGGTAACTGGTAGCAAAGTGTTTACATCAAGGCATACAGATATCCACGTGTTCTACAATAGTCCTGATTAAAAGAAAGTGCAGACAATCTGAAGCAGGCTGACATTCGGTGATTATTTCAAAACAAATTTTCTCCCTCTTTCTGCCATTTTCATACTCTAGTTGGAGCATGAACAGATCATCACTTCAAACTACTTTTCATTTCATTCTGTTGCCAGCATATAACATAACCACAGAAAGTAAGACATGTCTAGATTTTCCAGTCAGCTGCAGATGAGGAGGGAATAATATTTCCCTCAATTACAGCAACCAACATTGTAAATTATCGTCATTTTACAAAGCCAAATTATTTCCAATAAAGAGGAAAAACACACAACTACCAGGAAATGCTGAGGTTTGAGTTGGACTATCCACTGTACTTCAGTGTTTGCATAAGAGACCCTTCTGTCCCACAAGACCCCTTCCTAATTTAAAACTATCCAAGTGACACATTTGCAGGGATGGGACCATTCACCCTCAATTCTTCTATATGAAACTGCTCCCAGTCTACCCTGCCTGCTCTGGACATGCCCATCTTTCTCTTCACAGCATCAAGAGTGACAGGACAGAAAGCAACATCTAACCTTTCTCACCACCACCTGCCTGAAAATCCCAGTGGTTTAGAGGCAAGAGCAGATGGATATTGCTGAAAGCATGGTCCAGCCATCAGAGGCATGTGTACAGTATCTCCTCTCACCCCCCGGCTGATTTCCACTAAAATTGGCCAAAGGAAACACCCTGATTCATCCCTGGTGCACTCTGTTCAATTCTACAGTGTCAATCAAAAAAGAAGCAGAGTAGAAATCAGTGGCAAACTAAATGTCCCAATGTCATTAGATGTTGCTTCTAATTTTTCTGTAAATGGAGCCTATAACACAGTCTCTGTGTGGCAAACACTCCACATCCACGTGGGAGGGGAGAAAACTAGTCCCCTGCACCGCTTGATGACACCTGCTCAATGTCTTGCTGTGTGGCCACCAAAGACCTTTCTCAGGTGCAGGGGGCAACTGTGGTAGTGTTTCACCAGTGTGGGAGGCTCTTACCTTGTCTAAGCATTGAAAAAACCAGGATTGCTCAGATCCAAACTGGGCAAAAAGGAGCTGGTCAAGTGCTCCAGGCTGGCTGGGTGCCCAGTGTGAGCACACTGCAGCAGGCTGGTCAGACCCGGCACATGGGACGTTCCTGCTCCACCAGCCACAAGCTCCTTTCTGTTTCACGTGCCAATCGCTATTTGGAGATCACACATGATTTACTCATGAACAAAACCCAACAAAAACAAAATAAAACACAAAGCCAAACTGTTAAGAATGTGTCCTAGAGAGTTTTTTGGATACTAATTGCAATGCTGATTGCTCTCCAGATTAAAACAAAGACTGGCTCACATTCTGCTGCTGGTGGGTTTACCACTGTACTGCTCCCAGCTACCACTGTACTGCACGAGGCTGGGCTGCGCCAAGAAAAACACTGACAACAGTCTCACAACTCAAGTGCTCAAACAGCACAGGCCGTAAAATATCTTCTATCAGATGTTCCTTTTCTTTGAATCCCTAGGGTAAATGGCATGAGAAAAGTTAGCTGAAATTAATCTAGCTGAAAAGAAAATAAGCACAAGGAGCGGTAGGAAGTGAGCAACCTGAAAATTTAACACAAACAGTTGGACAAATAAGATTCATCCTGAATGGAGACGACTTCTAAGAGGGCCTTATGCCAATGATGAGGTAGCCCAGACCATCAGATCAACATGCCACAATGACAGGCTTCAGAGGCACTAGGATTCTACATGGAAATTGTCTGAGCATAGAGAAATTTTCTCCTCACTTGCAGCTAGCAATGAAGACATATCTGAGGTACCAAATCTAACAGTAATGATGAAACTTCAGGCAAAGACTGCTCTGTCATCATTTCCTTCCTTCTATTCTATGATATTTCTTTACTTGTCAGCATCTCTTAGTCTGTAGTGACATGAGGTTACTCTTCTTTTGGCTAAGTACCTAGACTACTGTACCATGCTGTTAGGAATGGCAGAGTAATAATTACACATTTTTCAGCTTTTGCTTTCAAAGTGGTAGAAATTAATCATTTTTCATTAAGTTATTATAAATAACCCTGTCCTACTTCGGGCTTCATTTCCCTTTAATCTCATTGGGTTGCTGACTGCACATATGCTGCTGTTGTTAGAAGAAAGTAAATTTACCTATTTGATTTACATCCCTGAGACTCATGATCTCTTATTTGTCTCCCTAGTTTTATCTAAGGCTCACCTGGGCACCTTACTAAGCCCTTTTGTTTGTTTAACCACTAGTGTCACATAAAAAAGATTTAAAGCTGCCATCATGGGATTTGGGAATTCTCCTGTCATAAAAGTACAGCCAATATAACACCCCTGTGGCAGAGGCTGGTAAGGAATATCAGAATGAAAGCAGGCATACTGCACACTGCTAACATTTGCTAGATTAATTGACCACCTTCCAGAGTATTCCCTCTTGAAAATCTAAGTCTCCAAGTAAAACAGAAAAGAATAGAATAGAACAGAACAGGTCAGTTGGAGAGGTCCTACAGTGATCCTTTCCTGACTGCTTCAGGGCTGACCAAAAGTTAAAGCATCTTATCAAATGAATTGCCCTGATGCCTCTGACAGGCTGACAAGGCCAAAGTGCTCAGACACTCCTCACAGGACATTCCATCCAGCCCTTCCACCAGCTTTGCTGCCCTCTTCCAGAAAAGGACTTTAGCATCCCTCTTAAATTGTGAGGCCCAGAACTGCACACACTGCTCAACATGAGGCTGCACCAACACTGCACACAGGGGGAAATACTGGGTGTACCACAGTCTCTTACTTTTCTGAAACCACTTATTTTAATTATTGCCATCTTCCTGCCACAGTGAGCTCTACCTTAAGATAATCCATTTATTTATTTGGTTTGAGAACTCTGGCTGATCATACTAACAAGAGAAATCACCCTCTTTCTGCTCAAAGAAAGTCAAAGGGCAATCAGTATTTTGAAAACATGCACATAAATGAAGCTGCTAAGTTAAAGCCTGTACCATTCCCAGTGAGTGAGGGATGGGAATGGTATAAAAAGCCTTCCTGACTTGTTCTATTGAAATTGTACTTCTGCAGATCACCAACATTACCAGAGGAAGTTGTAGAGTGGAGATGGGACTGAGGGAGCATCTGGAGTTGAAGGCCTGGTCTATGAGCATGATTTTGCAAAGGGATGTAGCAGCATTTGTGCTATTTTTGATTTAGCAACTGCTCTCCAGAGGTCCTCTCCAAGCACCTTCACCTGGAATTCAGCCTTGAACAAAGCTGATACTACATGTAAAAAATCATAATGACATTGTGATTGACAAAGTTGTATCTTCGCTCACATGGATTCCTACAGCAGTTTCCAAAAAAACCAAGGCATAGCAGAAATAACAAAATAAGATTGACTAAGAGGATGTTTCAGAGACTTCATTAAAATTTAATAGAGATTTTTGTCTTTCAAAGTTTTATCATCTCTCAGACAGTAAAGAAGAGAAGGATAAAGTTCTTTGCTCACTCATTTTGTCATGGAAAGAGAGAGCCAGATGATCAGCTGATACCAATTATAAATTATTGGTCAAGATTACTGAAGGAAATGAAATATGGGGGCCGACTGATCCAATTTCTAGCAGCACTGAACTGGAGCAGATGTGAGCATCGAGCCTGCAACTCTTTCCTCCCACATGTCTTTTTCTCCTCTGAATGGTAGCTCATGAAGGGAAAACTTGGCTTCTCAGTAAAATCCCGTAATTCATCTAGGTTCTACAATAACAGCATATATTCCTTTGCGTTCCAACAGTGTGCAGAGACCACAAGAGTCCCCAGTGAACTCGGGGTGTTAACCTCCATTCCACTTTTCTCATCATATGCATATGGAAATGAGTATTTACTGGCTGCTTGGAAGAGTCAGTACAGAACATTTACTCATGTCAAAAAAATGGGAAAAACCCTACACTGTGGAGCTCTCTTCCAGGGCTAGATTAATTTTTCAACACAAATGTTATTTTCTGAAAGAAAGAAACCTCACTAATTTCCTCTATTTTTTCCTGATAAACCATTCACCACTTTACTATTTCACATTAGCTCACCACTTGCCCAGAGCATCTAATACTAATCTTCCTGTGTAATGAAGTCTTCTAAAATTTTCTCTTCACTCAGCTACTTCCTTTCACATGTAGAAAAGCCCTTCATGTACCTGATTCTATTTCTCTCAGTTTTCTAGCCACTCTGAACATTTCCAGAGCTCTCAAGAAGAGGAATATTTTACCACTCTTTTAATACATTGTAGGATTTGTGCACAATGGGGTTGTTGTAACTAGTGTACCATGATGAGTGTGATTTAGATGCAGAGCTAATAGGTATTTTACTTTTAAAAAAATCAAGTTTTTACTTTAATAACCTCACTTTGTTAGCCAAAAGAAAATTATGAATGTGCAAAAACACTATTACAGAATCCACAAATGTGTTCTTTCACCTTTTAATTACATTGGGCTTTATAATTATATCTTTGTATGACTTTTTATCCTTGTTTTTTGCATTCATGCGCTTTATCCTCTTCACTGATGAGTTTTTAATTTAAAAGTTACAGCTGATTTGATTGTTCATTCACAACTGCATCTGCTGCAGCAATTAATCTTTCAGTTGTGCAATCACTTGCCAATGTCATCACATAGCAGCAGGATGCAGTCGGATGGCAAACACACACATACACTAAAGCTACGGGAAGACTGTAAATAAATAAAAAGTAACCAAACTAGTTTTTTACATGCTGAATCAAAAGAAAGAAATGTTATGACACTGCAGTGACAGTGGGAGGGAAGTGAACAAGATAAGCCAGACGCAGAAGATGACAGATATGCTGCTGTTTGCAGATCAATGTGGAACAAACATAAAGTCTGCACTGCTGTTCCCACCCTGGCAGCTTGGCTGTCTGCACTGTACAGAATCAGATCTCTGACGGGCTCTGGATCCACTCTCACAGTGCAGAAAACAGGCTGGCATGCCTGAGACAAGGTAGCTAAAAGCCCTTCCCCTTCTAGACTGAGACGGAGCTGCGCTACCATTGTTGCAGAAGAGTCCTTCACAGCTCAAATATCACTTTGATAGTTTCAAAAGCTTTACTGGGGATGCAAAGTTTTCCGAAATGTTCACCTTCTGTAGCCTTGTGACTGTGAGAGTCACCAACTTTTCCTTACAAAGTATACACACATCCATTTACAGACCTCACAGCTGTGAGGAAAAGATGTGAAACATGAAGCAACTTCACTCTTAAAGGTTAGAAGCCAGGAGAAAAAAAACCCAGTGATTTTAAATCATTCCACTTTGAACCTATTCACGATTATTTTGGCATCCAATTTTTACTTATTTTTTACTTTAAGTCAGAAAACAGCAGAAAAGCCATAAAAATACTTTGGGGAATGTATCTTTATATCTGCAAAAGAAGAAACCAATGTAGCAAGGAAAAAGAAAAAAATATTTTTTGTTTCTTGCTAAACAACATTACATACTGAAATATACATCTCTTGCTTATCTTCAGTAGAGTATATTTAGTACCAAACACCTCCTTACAGGAGGTGTTTTAATTTCTGTTTTGGTCCAAATTGCTCTAGCAGAGAGCAATTTTAAGACTGGAAGGATGGGACAAGCCCATATTACTTCCTCCTTTGTCCTGGCCTATCAAATTATTCCTTTTCCCAAAAGCTATCCACAATGTTGGAAGCATTGTAAAGTGGCTTTATAAGAGTATTTGGCTTGGCTTCTAAACACACCTTTGCTCTACTGTTAGAGAAACACTATGGTGTACATTAGGAAACTTCAGCCATGCTGATAAATAAACGAGTTTCAGGTTTGTTTGATGGACTTCTCCAAGTGGGGTATATTTCAAAATTGACTTTTCTTAAAGAAAAATGTTAAAACAGGTTAAAACCAGTTAACTTTACAACATGAAGCCATGAAAAAGTCAGCTCCATAAGGTGTGGTTTAAGAAAAAAAAACAACCATAAAGTATCTATAATGCTTAACTAAAGTACAAGTTTTACATGGATTTCTCCCCAGTACCGTTTCCTATTTAAAATTCTATAAAAGCATGAAGGAAGAAAGCTTAATGTGGTAAAATTGTTATTATACTAGGATCAGACATATTAGAAAGTAGAACACTAAGGCAAGACTATTTTCAGCAAAAGTGGATCTTTTTTCACAAAAAAACCCCAGACTACTGAATTTCTGGCTTTCGAAGAACTTCATTAAAAAAACAAATTTGGGCAGCACTTTCATTTGGAAAATTGAAAGTACACTGTTGATTCAACTAAGTTCCCAGCACTTGCAGGAGATTAAACAGATTACAGATAAAATGTTCAAGAATCATAAAAATTCCTGAGTTACAAACCCAAGTCCCCTTTTTCAAAGAAAATACACTCTTCACAACACTTTTGCTAAACTCAAGAATTAGGCCAAAATATGCCTACGAACAAGAAGTCCTGATATCACTGCAAGTCTCATCAAGACTGTCTCTAGTAAGAAAGTAGGGCCACTGGTAAATGTATACTGACACTCCTGGTCCTCTGTTAGATCAGGAGATAAATCCAATTAGATCCTTAGGTTTGAAATCCTAACTTAAAACAAAAACAAACACCCAAA
>WEKY01062117.1:36306-68005 GCA_013390045.1 Picathartes gymnocephalus
GGGTATCAGCCTATACAACTTTACATTGCAGAGCAGCTACAGTTCACTGCAATTCCAAGGGTGGTCTCCTCTGCTAGAGCAATGTGATCTGGAAGCGCTGAGCTGGCATCTCACATCGTGCACTCCTCGCATTTCAGCTTTTCACTTTACTGTACTGTTCGCCTGATTCTTGCTGAAAGCTTTACAGCTCCTTCTGAAATCCAGCCCTTTTATTTTTAAGTAAAAGCATGAACATGTATTCCTTCTTTATTGTTTAACCCTCCATATTCATACAAACAGCTGCAAAGGACTCTTTCTCAAAATGATCGAGGACACAGCCCCACAAACTACTCAAAAGAGCAGACTCATCCAAAGAGTTGTCCTCAGTATTTCTGATGCACTTCATACAAATTTTACCTAGATTTTCTCCAAAATAACCACCCACACAATGTAAGCACTGGGCAATCATTTTCAGCTCTTGGTAGTTTTATCGCTTTTTGCCAGTCTCTTTTCTTTTTCTACTATTATGAGGTCATTATAAATACAGGCTACTAAGAGCACAAATGTCTCAAGTCATGCAGGTCTGCTAGGCAAATATGTAGGAGGACATGAAGCTGCATCATATTTTGCTCTCTGTCTTTTTACGCTCCTGTGGGAAATGCAACAGGACTGCATGCCATGTAAGCATCTCCAATTCTTTTTGAATTATTCATCTGAATCATTCATTGAATTCTTAAAATCAGAAAAGTGACAATAATTCCTGTCGCTGATGCATTCCACCACCTAAAGGGAAATATAAATTAGGAACAAAAAGATTCCCTGTGAATGACATTAAGCAGTACTTCTAATTGCCCCCATTCAGTGCAAAGCAGGCAGGGATTTCAGACCTATATCCAGCAACATACCAGCAGTAAGAGACTTCAGAAGTCAGGTGGAGAAAGCTCTACCTTCACTATATGGGAAAAAAAAAGAAGTAAAATTCTGTTCTGGAATAACTGAGCAATGTTGATTATTTGATCAGTACCAAAAGCTTCTACTGTGGCACCTGTATTTGCCTGAGGTGGGGCAAGACTTCTGCCTGCACAACTACATAAGACAATGCCTCTCATCAGACTGAGTTAATATTTTATGAAAAGAAGTCCTCTAAATACATCTCTAAAGCAGGACAAGAAATACTCTCACACATTTGCTTCAAATAAACATGAAAAACAAAAATAATGCCTAGCACAATGAACCATGAATGATTGAGATAAATAAAGACTCACTACATTAATGTATTCTGTTATGAGTTATCCCCCAAACCCATCAGCTTCTGCTCATCTCTGCAGTGTAATTGGTTTCACACAACATTGATGAATCAAGCCATTGTTAAAAAGATGACTGTGCAGGTAAGTGCAGGGCAGGCACAAGCAATTCTCCATATATTTTATGCAATCCTGCTGGCTCTGGAAGAGTAGCCAACGGTTTTTGAACTCCGAAGATGAGAAGAGTGTTGAAGAAAAGAAATCTCAACAGCACTTCCTAAAGCAAAGACCAGTACTGGCATCTTTAGTCAGAGTTTCTATGCCTTCCACTGTTAAGTATAATTGTGGATGAATTTTTCACCCCATGACTGGCTACACTTCATTTGTAATATATAGAGAGAGTCCTACTGAGGAGAGAAAGAGACAGAAAGGAAAAAAGCTATAGAGGAAAGGAAATTGGGTCTCCATTGGTTTGAAATAATCTTTTGGCTGCAGCTGGCCACCTGAAATGCATCTGACTCCTCTGAAGCAATGCCTGCCAAGAACACAACTAACATTTCATATTAAAAATTATATATATTTCTTTATGGAGTCTTATTTTAAAATGTTTATGATCCAAACATTGTGCTTTAAGACTTGCCATTTCCATTCACAATAGTATCAACTTCTGCACCACACTACGAGCCAAAAGTAAATACCCTGAGGTAACAGCAGCACCAAAAAGAATAGCACTATTAAAAGCCTAGAAAACCTACTATTTGATTTAAACCTTACCCGTTGCTTCCAAAACATAAAACAGGATTTAAGTCACGTAATTCTCATTAAAATCAAAAAAGGAGTTAATCAAGAATTAAAGACTTGATCCTGCTCCCGAGGAAATCAATGGGAATTTGGCTATTCAATTCAATCTTTCTCTCTGCTAGGACTGGGAAAAATATTCACCTGTTGACTTTCAGAATCAATCAACTACTACACTTGAGTCACTAAATTAAGGTGGCTTCCCTTTGCTTTCTTTTTTTTTTACCACCACAACAAAAATACCATAACTGTTTATAAGAATGCCTTAATCTCGTACCCATGTAATTAAGCTTTTTTTCCCCAAATATTTGCTACAGAGTGCCCGACTATTCTCATTTATTCCAAATATTCTGTTTCACATTAGCAGCTCTAGCTTTAAAATTCTTCAAAGAGATGAAGCATAATGCACTTCCAGAATTTCTGCTCACATTTAGTAGGAAAAATGGTAACGTGCATACCGTGCTCACATATGCACTCAATGAAATCCTAGCATAATAATGAGAGTATAAGAATATGAGATAAAATACAAGATAAAATCCAAAACATCTTTGCCTTCTTTGACAGGTCGTCTTTAATTCACATGGCAGTTGCCATATTTAGTTTAGTTTGGTTACAACTCTCTGGTTACTATGAACTTGCTACGGATGAGAGGACTCACAGACCACTGCTAGGTTGTTCGCCTTCACAAAACATGAAGGTGCCTCTCTCCTGAAGTGCACTGGTGGGCACAGGGAAAACACAGAATAACATATTCATAGGATCACAGAATCATGGAATACCAGGTCAGAAAGAACCTCATGGATCATTTGGCCCAACCTTTCTTGGACAAAGGCACAGGCTAGACAAGATGCCCCATCACCCTGTCTAGAAGAATGTTAAAAGTGACCAGTATTGAGGAGGAATACTGGGTAAGTGATTTTCATGCTTTCATGGAGGTTGCACAACTGTTCACTTTGAGCCATATCAGGCCCGATCTGCCACTGCTGCAGAGATCTGCAGCTGCTGAGGGAGAAGTCTGGTGTGCATTGTAAATGAAACTCACACCTCCTAGGCCATTCCCATGCACATACGCATGAAGGTCTCTGTGGATCCTGTGGCTCCCATGACTGTGTGCAGTGATTACCCACAGCCTGCTGCCTTCTCGTTTCTCCAGAGTTACACTCCAGAGCTAGACTCTACTTTAAGAACTACATGCCTGGGTCTGACTCTGCAGTTGAGGCTTTCTAACAGTAAGAACAATAATTCTAGCATTTTTTTCTCACTGTGATTTGACATAAGGACCAGCCAGGAAAAATATGGCTTAACTGAACCAAAAGACAATGTCTTTTAAAAGAAGACATTTTTTAGTAAGCATTAAGTGAACCTGTCAAAGTTGATGTATACAATCAGAATTATATGAAGATCTCCAAACACTAGAATAGGAAAAATTATCTGTTAATTCCATCAATCCAAAGTTAAAAAGGTTTTTTTGGAGCCTGTCAATGGGGCATCACAGAGAGTCACCCAGACTCTCTGAAGGAATGAACAAGGTACCAGACATACCTCAGTCACACTTAGCTCATGAGTAACATGCCGGCGTAACATACATGAACCTGTTATGATACTTCAGACACAGGCAGATATTCTTGGAATAGTAACTTCAGTAGTCTTTATCCTAACATTTGAAGGAAAATAATTTCTGAAGAACAGTTGAATTTGTAATGATCAGAATAATCCCATCAGTTTCAAAATTTTGATATTAAGCTCGTGACACTTACTAGCATTCTTCAAACCATGAAAAAAAGAAAAAAAAAGGAAAAAAACCTTTCACCTCTTCAAGAGATATAAAACAGAGATACAGAATACTCCAGAAATGGAAAGAAACACTTTGCTAAACCTTTCCATTGCAGGTGCCACTTCTCTCAACTCTGCTTCTCAAACAACAGAGAACAGGGCAGAAGTTTGCAGAGTCCAGCCCAGCCAGACTAGTTGGGGACCTGAGTTTCTTGAAAGCACACCTTAAGCTCTCAACAAATTGGATGAACACATTGGCTTGTCCTGCTACAGTTTGTTTTTTATCAGTAGAGATACACATACTCTATAAACAATTTGTGGGTTTGCAGTCTGTTTTCAATGGACTGGGAAAACATTGCTCTGCTGTATATTCTCCTACATCACCTCAGTACTTACGAACAAGTAACGAACAAGTGTTATAATTACTAATGAGCTGAAATGTTCACAACTGCAATTGATAAAAACTGACATATTGGGAATGTGTTTGTTTCAGCAGCTTCATATATTATTAACAGCCTTTACAGTTGCTTGTTCCTAGTAGCAAGCTTCTATCTTCTTCCAAACAAACAAGCAAACAAAAAAAGGGTTTTTTTTCAGAAATCCTACTTTTTTGCTGTTTAATAAATATAAAACCACAGGTTTTATAAAACCAAACAGTAGTTTTGACTAGAGAAATGCAGGTAGCATAGGAAAGAACTTTTCCTTACCTGCTGCACAGTACCGTAGAGGTACTGTTAAGATTTGCTTACCTGTACATTGGCTGTCAAATAGTTCGTTACATGCAACGTGACTCTTACAGAAATAATAATTTCTCTCATGTGAAGAGCATGAGACAATGCTACCTTGGCATTTAGCATCCATCTGTCTATTTTGAGAAATAAATCACCTACACTTCCTCTTCCCTTGATTCAAATTACTTAGCCTGCATCCTGCACTCATCGCTTTGTAATTTTATCACCAGTCTATCATCTGGGAAAATAACAACACTTTCATTTAGCATGAGATCTCCTAGGACAGCATATTACTACTCTGCTGTGTTCATGCTGATGTTTTAATTCAGAAGTGGAGAGTATTTCTTGGGCAAATCTCTTACCATGCTCTGGTTTGCACAACAGAGTGATCTTTGAGTGCACAAACCGGATTCCTTTCACATGAAACTAAAGCGCAGCCCAAGGACCCAACTGCTGTGTTTCAGCCACCAGCGTTTTTTCTGTCTGTGTGACCAGAGCAGAACTAATCCGCACTCAAAACACATCAAAACATGGCAGCCAAGGACTCTGCACCAAATGCTCCATCCCTACTTCACCGTGCTGCTGGCTGAGACAGATGCAGCTCACTCCACCACTCCCTGTGCCTGTACTGGAGCGTTCCCAGAAGAGCTTCCCAGTTACAGTCACCCCGAGGGATGAAGGGGCAGGTCAGGGTGCTCACCCCTAAGACTGTTTTCTGGGCTGTATCCCATCCACTGCGGTGAGCAGGAGCCTTTCTACTGCTCTGATGTACAAACAGAGCAAAACTGATTGCTCAACACTGTCCTTATAAAACCCCAGGGAGACAAATGTGTAAGGCATGACAGCAGATTATTTCATTTTTAAAGCACCTCCCCAAGGAGAAGGAATAAGGGAAAATCTGGGCTGCTACGGTTTGCTATGCATGCTGGAGAAACTAAAACCTCCAGTAAAATAGAAGCTTGGGCAAGTGGTCCAGGATTCTGTCTAGATGAAGAAAGTGACTGCTGACTACATACCAGGCAAGAGTCATATCAAGAAGAAAGATCAGATGTTGCAAGTCTTTACTTGCCTTCCACTCATACCAGCTTTCAACAGATTTTTTACTGAATAAAAAGCACAAATTTGATCCCTCCACAATAATGTCATGGGAAAGATTTACTGTGTATTTTCTCCTCTGAGGAAAAGAATAAATTACTATCATGAGATGCAAAAATTGCTTTCCAATAAAAAAAGAAATCTTGACTCATTCCGTGTTAACCGGAAAAATAATCATCATCAAAAATGCTAGTTCTCCTCTAAGGAGATGTGAATGACTGGGAACTTTTACTAATAAAATGAGTCAAGGAGAAATACAGAGCAAAGTGCATTAGTACTGACACTACATTTGTGTGTGCACACATATGCATATTGCTTTAAGGTGAGTATTAAGAAGACAACAGCTATGGTAAAGTGATTAGGGGCTGTATGTGAACAGTCATCTCTTCCAGCCTGTGGCTTCCCTGGGAACTCTGGGGGTCCAGATATGTGTCAGCAGAGCTCTCACAGAGAAGTGGGGACTCTAAAAGCAGCGCTTCAAAGGCCTAATCTATATTCTTCTCTTTTTTTTTTTTTTCGGTGTCTTGATAAGCACTTAGAACTGGGGGAGCACTGTTTTTATAAACTGACCATGTAACTTAAGATAGACAACACCATGTGCAACACCCCTTAGTGCACGTGGGATATAATTGATCCAGCATTTTGCTGGAGGCAGGGGCAGATCCCAGCTCACTTTGCTTGATGGTAAAACCAGGGTCTCTGAGCCTGATGCAAAGTCTATAGAAATAACCGGAAAGACTTGCATTGAGTTAATGGGCTTTGATAGTTTGCTGAAATAAATAGCAATGAGGAACAGGAGAAAAAAAACCAACGGTTTTTATAGGTAAAAATAACCTACTATTTAAACAGCAAGTTAAGAGATGTGTGGAAAAAACAATGACTTGGAGAAAGAAAATGTGGTAAAGTACTTTCTGCATTTTTTCTCCCACGACAGATTTGTTTAAAATGATACACAGGTAATAAAACAAATTTTAATTGGCTGAATCGCTTCACATATTTTTTTAATCAGCTTTTTCACAAGGATGACAGGTTCCATAATTTTTGTAAGAATCATGACTTATTTTATCTGCTTAGATATATCAGAAGCACTTACAAGCAATCTTCCCCTGCAACACACACAGGCTTAAAACCACTCTTATTTTAACCTCATTTAATTTCAAATTTATTTTCTCAATGAGGCAGCAAAACAGTAAAACCCAAGGCACTAGAATATCCTTGGGGAATGTATTCCAGATGAAACCCGAGACAGCCAGCTAATGGAAAGGGTTTTTTGCTTTTTGTTTAATATTTTATTTATCTATTTGTTTGCTGTAATGGTTGGTTAGTGGGTTTTAACCCAGATTTCCAAGGATACTTCCGATTTGAATTCATTTTGCCATCTTTTACTTTTCTTTTTGAAATAGAACTACCCCCCTTTGCCCATCACTATAGACTCCTTCAAAAATGGGTGAGGAAAAGGAAACAATGTGCAGAGCAGAACATTGCAGGTTACCAGCACAGAATCCCACTAAGGGAATAAAGGGTAAAAAATCAGATGGTCCTTAGATATGGTCAATTTCTTACTCTTTTTTACAGCAGAAAACAGTGTCAGGGCTCTGGGGAGCAGCCTCAAAGGAAGGCTACTTTTCCTGCTGTTGCTATGGGGGATGTCAGCCTTAAGTCAGAGAGTCACAGAGTTTAAGAGCATCACAGTTTGCTCCAGATCTTCTGAAAATGACAAATAATAATTTAATGAGTCCTTTTTCAAATACGGAAGACTGGCTTTGCTTTCATTTTCAAAGTAAAAGAAAATTTGTATTAGGTTTCATTTTCTCATAAGCCTGAAGAAAACAAGATTTTTCTCCATTTTTGCTGGCAGAGACATTGTCTTGTCTCCTATCCCAAGCAACGCTGCTCTGTTTGCTAAAGAGTATCTTAGAGGCAAGGTCTTAACTTCAGAGTGTAAGTGACGGGCATCCTTCCAACCTCTAGAGCTACCCTCTGCTTACTTTTATTGTAACATAATACACTGTTATGAATAATAACATCGACCTAGTTTCCTGCAGTGTTGAATGTGTGCAATGTACCAGCAGAAGGAATTTGCTTTTCATTGTCTCATTTTCTCTTTCTATCTCGTCTGAAGGAGGGGAGGTGGGCAAACAATTCTTCACAGATTTTTCAGCACAGACACACGGGAAGGGGGAAATAAACAACAACTGTGTCTGCAGTAGCATATCTATATACAAGAAATTATGGATGAGATAAATAAGAATGGGAAACTGGGAAATCTTGCACAGGAACAGAAGGGACATTATGACAACAAAACCCAGCATTCCTGTGGTGGTAACTTTGACTCCACTAAAATACTCTACACCATGTAAACCATGCTTTTTCTGAAGCTTTCTGGTTTTTTTAATATTTTTTTTTTTCTAAAGAACCATTTCATTCACATTATTACACTCCGAGATTAAGGAAATTTTCCCATAGTATGATGAAGACAGCAATTTGTTGTTGTTAGACATAAGGTCCTGTCCGCATTCACAGCTTTCAGAAAACAAAGCAAAACCTACCCAAAAAATTGTTTCAGTGACTAAAATGACACAGAGATCTGAGGTGCTGTGTGAAGGATGATATCCAGAATAAACTTCAGAAAATAGGCTTGAGATGTGTACGAACTTAGCACACCACCTTCCACAGAAGCAGAAAGGAGCATTTTCAAACCCTCCTTCTACCTGCATGCCACTAAGAGAAGGTAGCAGTGACTGCACCAGGCAGCAAGACGTTCAGGACATGGAAGCTGGCTCACTCCCAGAGATCCCCTGATGCAGACGCATGTGCTCCTCTGGGCAGTAGTGTGAAGCAGGCATACAGACTCAAACAACCAGGACAGGGCAGTGATAGCAACAGATGTTTTTCCTCCCTAGAAAACATGAAGATGCCTTATCTAGTTCAGTTGACAAGTACAAACATGTAAGCACTGAACAAAGGGTTTCTTTCGGTTTAATTTTCTTTCTCTCTGCAGAGCTTACAATTCTGCAATTCCACTCAAATTTTCACAAAGCTCTAGTCTGTGAGATCAGAAAGAGCAAAGCTCTTCTGCTTTCCAGCTCCCATTCCTCTCATTCAAGAGACAGCTGTCTGTGTAGCTATAAGGCTGCTCAGGGAAAGCAAAACTGGCAAAAGAACTGGGAAAAACAGAAGGCAATGAGGTGCCAGTCACAGACTTAGCCCAACTCTTTGCTTCTAGACATCAGTGTTTCTACAACACTGCTGCCACTCCCTGGGAGACGAGCCCACACAGACAAAGGGGTGGCAAGGAGGAGTTTGGGCAACTCAGACTGGTGAGACACACCGACAGCAGAGAGAACCCTCACCCACCCACGCCTCTCCTGTCCAACTCACAAGCACACAGCTTTCAGCATCCCCTGTCAAGCCAGGAGAGACACAAGTCACACACTTTGCCCCCTGCAATCTGCTCCCTTGCACGCCTGGAACATCTGCTGGATTTCACTGTTACTGGCTGGGAACAAGAGCCACAGAGTGTTACTGATCTGTGCTTTGATCGTGACCTCTGGAACAGCAACAGTGAAGCCACTAGAAGCACTCAGCCAGGTTTCAGAGAGATCCAGCTCTATGAGATGGTTTTTAGTTTCATCTATAACAGACTGCAGGATTACATTCAGGGTACCAGGAGATCATTTCCCAACACTTAATTAGTATGCCACAAATAGCATGAGCACTATCAACAAATTAAATCACTGGGTTGCCTAATAATTTCCATTTTTAAAAGCATTCCATGTTTTTTATCTGTGTGCTTCAGTTTACAAATAGTTTGCTCTTTCTACAGTTACAGGCTTAATTAGGAGTATTAGGAGTAACTTCTCCCCATTTAGTTTGCTTGGCTAAATCTAAGCCAAAAAAAAATCAATAAAAGCACTGAAACTTTTGCCATTCTCACATCCTATTAGATGATAAGAGTATTCTCACACCTACTTCAAGTGTGGTTATTTTGTCCTCACTGGACGTGTGTTTTATTTGAGTGCTTCATTAGGGTATTAAGAGAGTCATACCTTTTGAGTAAATACTGAAGAGGATGATGAGCAGTAGTAATTTTCTACTCAGCAGGGATTTTCATGTTACAGAAATCATGGGCTGTTTAGACGTGTGACTCTCAAATGCATTCTTAAATCATGTGTTTTATTTACTCACGTGCTGCTTCATTAGAAGTGATATTACATCAGGCCTAACAGGAAAAGGACAGACACTTTATTGTTTGCTTCTTTTCAAAGATGCACGGCCAACAACAGCAACACTTCAAAGCTACCGGCATTTGGCAAGTTTTTCCAGACCAAGCAGGTCTGAAGAACTGGAAGGTCCCACAGTGGGATTAGTATATCAAGTGATGGAACACAGGTGCAGTATTAGAGAATAAGCAGTTTATAAAGCATCTTCAAGGGTGTATTAAAGGTCTTATTGGAAACATTCTTGTTCTGCTCAAGATAATACACAACAAAAATGCTACAGTTCAAGAGAACTTGTCTAAAGGATATTGGCCCACTTCCTAGAACTGTCTCACCCCAAACTTTTCTCTGCATCAATTTTAGACAACTAATACCCTGAATATGCAAATCTGGGCATCTTGGCAACATTTTCCACAAAGCATAAAGGCTATTAAAATTTCTTGTCTTTTCCAGCTGAAATGCATTGAGTATTTTTTGTGCAGTTGCAAATGTGAGCTACTCACAGCGTCAGGGGACACTGAACTGATCACATTCTGAAATGAAAGCAAAGACACAAAGGAGAGAAAAAAATACATTTGATAGGAAAATGGACTGGAAAGTATAAAAGAAAGAGATTTCTAACAAAGAACAAGTCATACATAAAAACATTGACTTATATTGAAAAGAGATGTGAATGTAAATGTTTGCATTAAATTTAAACTTAATTTACATCCAAATTCATCTAAACTTCAGTCATTCACCTTTTATCTGGAGTGATTTCTTTGAAGACACTTTGCATGAGGAAAAAGAAAAAGTCTAAAACCCGCATACCACCCTTTTTAACTACTAATCTGGAAAGGAAATTCAGTGGTGGGGGGGGAAAAAAAATTTCTGTATCAACACTTTGGTACATTTGTTTTGTACAGCTAGTGAATATGAAGTAGTAAGACTTCAACAGAAGTCTGGTAATACTTTATCCAGCTTTAAAAATTATATTTTCAGGGTGGATTTCCTCAAGTTTTTACACTTTTGATGTCATCACCATATCTGCATAGGACAGAAGGACAAAATGATGCCTAACTGGTTCTGCTTATGGGGGAAGAGAGCTCCAGAGAAAAGGGCAGAGGGCTCCATGCACTTTTAACAAAGCACATGGAGATGCAAGATGGACTCACTTCAAAAGGATGCTGCAATTGTTGGTGTTCGAAGATGTGTGCCTTATCACATCTGGTCTCCAAAATCAGGCTGCAAAGCAAGATGATACTGAAATACAGTCAAGATCTCACACCTCACTCCATCTCAGAGAAAACCTGAAAAGCTCTAACAGTAGGCACATGTATCCACAGCTAGATATGCACCCACTGGCACATCAGTGGAGGTTTAGTGATTAAAATTGTATCACTAGGGTGAACACTTAGAAAATTTAAAGTAAAGAAAAAAAGTAGTTCTGGGACATGTAATCCCTTCAGAAGATTCAGACATCTGCAACCTCACAAGGACCAACATTCCAAAATCTGCACAGATTTTCGTTTCTTGAGTGTCAATTTTATAGTAATTCTAAACAATCTTAACAAAATAGCAACATACAATAAAGGGGTCAGTGGATGGCTTAGCAAATATTCAATATAGCAAAGCTTCCAAGCTCCTGGTCAGACTAGAAAAGTTGTGAGCAAAAGCAAATACTACTTAACAGATTTTGGACGTCTCTGAGAAACATTCTCTGACTGCTGTCAAATTTTGTTAAATGTTATTTTTACTATCAACTGTGTATACCAGAAAAGGCACATCAAACACGCGACAAATGTCACTGCCCAACCTAACACGACGGATTTTATGATGCAAACATTTGGGATTTTTACAAGGGGGAAACTGATTCACTATTTAAAATTTACTCAAATTCACCTTATATCTTCTACAATTTGAATGAATCACATTGCCAGTAAGTCTTTACAGCTACTGTTACTTGCCTTTTACAGAAAAATAATTATGTGTTAGTGGCCACACCTTCAATCCACAGAAGAGTGAACTGCACTCTCTCTTTTCCTCTTCCTGTGCTCCTCAGCCCATCCTAATAGTCCACCTCTATAGTGGGAGGGAAAATTTGGACTCTTCATGAGCCTGACTTGAAGAACTAGTCATGCCAAGAACTCAAAAAAATCAACATTTCTGAGGAAAGTGAGGCCAGCTTTCCAGGGGAAAAAACACATGGGAATCCCAAGAATAGTCCACAAATGTCAAAGGAAATCCCTCACACCACTGAGGTTGGATGTGCAGATAGACAGACAGAGGAGATATTTATTTTATACATCTCAGTTCTCCATCTCTTTCCAAGGACAAAGGTCACCAGGTCAAAGTCCCTGCACTAGGTCAGCCCCACCCATTCACTGCACTTGGGGAAGAGGAGTTTTATTCAAACGGCTCAAGAACTTTACTTCTCTCTCAAGTGGTAAAAACTGGCCATGCTCTAGTGTAAGGGGAAAAAAACCCAAACAAAAACCAAACAAACCAGCCCCTTAAAAACTACTTATGTACAAAAAAGAAAAGGAGAAGAAGCAACCTTAGAGGTTATTAATCTGACTTTTTTTCTCATCAGGCATTAGTTTCACATTACTTGAGATTTTAAAGCAACTTCTAGCTTTAAATAAACACTGCTTAAGTCAAAATTATGTACAGAATTAAGGATTAGTTCACCAGAGAGATTAGAGACTTTGAATAGAATTTTTCCCATTAGTGCCTCATAACGCAGCAACTGTTGAATTAGTAATACATTTGTCAAACCTAGTAAGCAATTACAGTTAATACATATAAAACAAATTACTGCTCCATTTCAGCATGCGGATAGCAAAAGTTTGGCATGAGGTACTAATTACCTACTTAATGTGAGTCATGCCAAAACCAGTGGGACAAATTGTATCTTAACTCCCAGTGTGACCCTGCTGAATCCAGGTTGCCTGCACCACAGCACCAGTCCTGAGAGCAGAGTATCCAGCAGGACTCGTCCGGGTGTAGCAGCCGGCCTGCGGGCACCAGAAGTCAAAGGGTGAGGGTGGGAGCTGCCAGATGAGAACAAATGCAACAAGCCAGCTCAAGTGATTCCTTCTGAGGGGGTCAAACCTTGACCAGGAATAACGAATGGCTTCCTTTCTTCACCACAATGAAGAAATAAATACATATACTAGGTCAAAAATAATAGCCTGTACCCGTACAGAAAAACCTGGCACAAACAAGCAACTTTGTGTTGATAGGTTTTTGCACATGAACTATGGACCCTGAAAGATGTTAGACAGCCCCACCTTCTACTGGCTCTCCTTTGGCAATGAAACAGAGACGGGCTGACACTGGAGATTAGGTTTTTTTTTAAAATCCTGTTAAATAATTCAGGGTTTTATCTCTTGCACAGCTGCTCTTAGCAGTTTCCTTGGAGTGATGTGGGAGCTGTGAGCAGAATTATCTCTTAGCTTTGAGAGCTGCATGTAACTTCCTGTTACATTGTACGCTGAAAAGTATGCATTAAACCAATACAAACACTGAATTTCACAGGAGACAATGAAAAATTAAAAGTATTAAAAGGAAAATAAAGAGTCGCTTTAATGTGTTGCCATCTCACATGTCAAAAGGAAGCCAAGAAACAAATTCTGCACTTTGATTTATGAACAAGCTCATCAGAGATCTAAGCCATTGCTCTTAAGATATCTCACATTTTGTTCATTCCTACGCCAAAAATTCAATTCTCTCAATTTTCTTTCTAAATTCAAGGAAAATATCTTTCCTGGGGGATTTGCTGGCACCAGCACTGTCTAAGGGCCAGGAAATAGTGGGATCCAGCTGAGCTGAGGGCTGTGTAAAAACACAGAAGTACACAGTGATTGCCTTGAAAAATGCAATCCAGACAGGATACAAAAGCCGGAGGAAATGCTAAAATTCAGTATATCAGGAAAGGCTAAGACAAAAGGAGGCTCTAGGCTATACTGAGGTGAGACACAACACAGAATCATGATGCTCAGTAATGTGCTTCTGCAGCTTCTCATCTTTTCTCAGATGGCAGTAAGTTTCTCTTTAGGTAGGTCATAAGGGACAGAGACACTGTCCATTGCTTCTTGTATCGGGCTCAACAAACACACACATTTCTCAAATCTTCTCTCTTATTCTTTCCTCTTTGAAGCTGGCCTAACAGAATGGCTGCAGATGATGGCTGTGTCCTGGAGAAGCTCCTCTAGGAGCTCAAATGTTGTCTAAAGTGAGAAAATTACCAAATAATGACTTCTCGATTTACTGCATATCCCATCTCTCCCTCTCTCCATGCTATTTTCCCTATTAGTACTGGAAGTACCGAAGAAGAGACAGTTTTTCATTGCTGTTTCCAAACACCTTGAAAGATGACATTCAGAACCTCTGTGCATGCCTAAAATATTGGGTATGTCCTCAGAGCCTTTGGAGTGAACTACTGGTGTGCATGGGAGAAGAGTGGATTTGCCAAGCAGTAGTATCAAGACTACAAGATTATGAGACCAAACATCTTTTTATTTATTTTTAAGAGATTATTTCAGTGTCAACAGAAAGGGGCCACAAAAATACTCAGGTAAGATGTTTATGTGACAAACAAGCATTTGCGTTTCTGCAAGAAGTGTTCATGTTGGGAGACCTTCTGCTGATCTCAGGAAGCAGGAACCAGGAATCATAGGTAGAAATGCAAGCAAAGAGAGAAAAATAAGGCATCCTATTATTGCAACAAGCCAAAGGATGAGGGAGGGTGTACATGGCACACATTTGTCATTGTATGAGGAAATGCACTTCAGAAGAAATCCAAATACAGCATGTGAAGATACATTGGGCTAATTGAGCACAGATGCAGCTAATGAATGCCACCTCCACGGAGGTTGGCTTACATTTGGCACACAAATAAAGCAATTGGCCAGTTTAGAAAATTACATTTAATGTAATAGCAATAATGGCTCAGTATTACACAAAAGGAAGTGATTTTACAGATAGAAAAGGAAATGGATCCTGATGTACTCTGTACATCCTCTTATATCTGTCACTGCATTGCCTACAGTGAAAGAACACAGATGCGGAAAACACTCCTTTGTCAACGTTTGTACTTGATAAAGGCCAAATAAGCTGAGAAAGGACAATTCACTGTCATTATGGAGAAACTGGAAAATGACCCTGGTGAAAGAGGAAGCTCCTGTCCAGGAACAAGCAAAATCTACATCAGAAGCATATTCAATCCACAGCTGAGAACATCTGTAGATAGATACATATTTCAGATAAAATCTTATCATGTTTATTCAAGTCATTAAATGTTTACATAATTGGTACCCTACTGCTCGATTTTTTTATGTATCACCATAAGTCTTTTGGAGTCTTACTTCCTATTAGACTTTTGCACTGGTGAAATACTGTACTTTCTACTAGAAAACAACTACTGAGCAAGACAGAGAATCAGGACATGATAAATTGAAGAGGAAGTCTCCAAGAAGGCCCCTGAGATAGCTCTATGAAATCTGCCCCTGCAGGGACCAATAGAAGCATCAAGGTAAGAAAACAGGTTAGAAAGTAGATCACTGGCTCATTAACTTTGCCTCAGTAAGAGATAAACACTCACATGCAGAAAGTTTCCTACCAAGGGCTGACAGGCAAGATATGCTCAAGAGTAGGTGGTTGGTGGACCACAATGAAACTTAAAAATTTTTTTATCCCAGCAACTTCTCAATCTCTCATCCACCAACAAATTTTAACTCTCCATGGTCAAAGCACATCAATCTAGAACTGAATGTGTTCTTCCATCACTGGGAGTTTTCTGCACAGCCATGATGACATTTGCTGACAAAATGCACTCTAACTTCTTAAGAGCTGGGATAATAATGTAAGACCTGATCCTGGTCCTTCTTTTTGTCATTTGCATAAGACAGTATTAGAGTTTTGCATTTGAACAGGGTGTAGCTATCACTCTGTTAAAAGAAACCTTCTAATAATGATTTCAAGAAGTTATTCGAGCACAGATTTCAACCTCATCTTCCTCTTTCCACAGCAGATACAGTGCTTTAGAACTTCCATACAGGTATTGTAGATATCAACAAAAGCCTGACAGCAAGGAAGTTGAATTGTCATGAACCCCAAGAACCAAACTTACAAATGGGTATATCTTGATTGAATGCCAATGTTTTAACAGAAAAGTTAAATTCCCAAGACAGAGCAACAGCAGAGACAGAGAAGTCACAGAGGTCTCCCAAAATAGCAAAGGGTAGATGGAGCCACACAAATGTTTCTAACACGAGGTATTTTCAGTGTGCAACAAATCTAATGAAGTTTAAAACAAGCATCAGGTGAGTTGCTGTGACATCCATTAAAACAAATGTCCAGGTGAAACATATATGAACATATGAAAACATACGAAATATGTGAACATATGTAAACTTATGTGAACACTGTTCATTTCAAAGCCACAATTATTTGATTCTACA
This sequence comes from Picathartes gymnocephalus, assembly GCA_013390045.1. NCBI lineage: Eukaryota > Metazoa > Chordata > Aves > Passeriformes > Picathartidae > Picathartes > Picathartes gymnocephalus. The sequence continues at coordinate 52,590 of WEKY01062117.1, forward strand.
CAAAGAAGCACAAGATTTCTCGTTAGAGAGATCATTCAAAGCCTAGCCAAACACTGGGAAATATCCAGAGAGATTATGACCTAACTATCTACATCCTGGACTAAGAATTTCAAACCAAAAACAAAAAACCTACTCACATTGTTATTTATGCTGAAATATTACCTAACTTTTTTTCCATTTCTGAGTTCCAAAATATACTAATCTTCTTCATAGGAATGCATTATTTATTTCATTTTAACAGCTTTCATATACAATCTCCAACTGAGGAAGGAATAATGAGCGAACACATGTTAGGATAAAGTATCTAAAGAGCAGAGTGCTCCCGATAGGTTTGATTTACATCTGATTGGATTTAGCATCAGCATTTGGAAATTGCAGAGTCTACATTCCCCTCTCTAAACTCAAAATTTTCAGCTCATAAACCTTTTTGAGATTTATAACAGCTTGCTGAGCAGTGTCTTCTGCATCCCATATGCTAGGGGGATGGGTTTTATTAATATTAATAGAAAATTACAGCAGCCAAATTTTGTGATCATTGACCCAAATATAGAGGATACTACCTCAGAATCAAATACAGCCAAAAAGCATACAACTCCAAGGTGAAAGGAGCTATTTGTACCACAAACAGTAACATAAACAAAAAAACCACCCCTCTATAAACATGAGATCACTTTGGCAGTGATCCTAACTCAGAAAAGAGGACACAACAGTGAAAGTTTTAGAGACTAATGCAGAACTGTGTGACATGTACAAGACAGAGAGGGAAGGGAAGCAGAGGAAGTGAGAAATATTTACCCCATTTTCCATAATCTGGTAGGTTTTTCTTTTATTTTAAATATCAAAATCCTATTGACAAATCCTAGGAGACCTAGCACAATGTCATGTAAGCCACATATTTAACCTTTATTTTTTCTCAGAACTAGATCTTATACCTTTTCTCAAGTGAGAACAGAAAGCAAAGTTTTGCGATTGCTTTTGCTAAACGCTCCTTGCACGACGTGGGCAGACACCCAGCCAAGCCTTGCATCCCACTCCATAGAACAGCCTAACAATGCACCTTCTCCTGCTCATGTAAAAGAGAACTGCTGATACATACATAATAGATAGAGAGAGGAAAATAAAAGGAAAAGTTTAATGCATTTAGGAAACAGGGAGATACCCTGTAGGCAGTTCTCTCTTGCTAACCCAGCACTAGTACATCATTGCAGTGTGTTGCTGTAGCACCTACAATGATATATATAGCATCACTTTTATGACTTCCAGAACGTGTCAATCCCTGCTAATGAAATGTTTATTTAAAATTAAATATTCTTTACATAAATTAATACCCCAGTAAAGTGTAAATATTTAATGGTATTTATATTAACTGTGTTACTGTACAACAAATTTAACTCTTGCAAAAAAGAATAAAATAAGTGAATTTTACCTTGCTGATACTCAGTATTTCCAAAATAAAAAACCTGATACTTCAACTAAGTTTTGAGAAATCTCTGAAATCAAGAGCTGCCACTACCTAAAATGTAAAATCTTCTGCTTTTCTCTGAGAAAATTACATAGCAAAACAGAGAAGCTAATTTTTGCCTTCTGACTTACTACATCATTCACCAATAAAATACAATATTTATTGTCGATTCCTGCAGCTGCTGTTATAGAACCCTTCAGTCTTTACTACAGCTAAAAAAAAAAAAAAAGGCGACAGGAACTGTGAACTATGAAGGGAAATGTGATATCATTTTCTTACTGTTATCCAGAATGACACAGAATAGATACAGAAACCCATCTTTGACTTTTTCCAGATGTTCATGGAACTGTATCAGCATTCCAGCCTTTGTTTTATGTGGATATGCATTCTGTGAACTTCCTTGCTCAGGATTTTCCTTTTTATCATATATGAGAGAATTCTGACAATGTTTCAGTGGGGATATGAAAAGGCATAAAAACAATTTCAAAATTCATGTTTCATAGGTGTTGTGTAATATAACTTGTGGAAAGGCTATTGAGAGAACAGGATTGTAATGAACAGGTGGTATTTCACTCTCAAGGCAATGCAGTTTCATGAGCTGAAATTTATTTCACTTAGAAGCCTTCACAAAATTATGATATGATGAGAGCACAGTAGCAGTAGAGGGGTCCAGTCCTGCATGGCTGTAGAACTGTTACACCAGGCAGAACCATGGCTCACAACTACATACCATCAAGACAAACCTGATCTCTGCCAATTACCAGAAGTTTTCATTTAAAAGCTGCACAAAATTGTTAAAGAGACTTAGAAGTACTGCTGGAAGTTGAAGATTTTATTTAATTCAGTGCTGTGGCTAAAGAAGTATTTACAGATGTTGATTCCCTCCCCCAAATCTTGCTGAGGCAACAACTGCATGAGTAGGTTATCTGCTGACCTTCCCCCCTGCTGTCATGTACCCACTCCACCTGGCTTCCCCCCCCACCAAGAGATCTCAAAGTATGACATTCCCTGTGCCTGGTCTGTGCACATTTTTGGAACCCCCCTACTTGGAGTCAAAGAAGTTGAGCTTCTATGCCGTTGACCATTGGAATACACTTTCCTTCCTCATTGGTTCTTACAGCTTTCTAAACCTTGGACAATTTCATGGGATTTTATTATTCAAAAAACAGTGCTGAAATGTTTTCTTCCCCCACTTAGCAAGGTTGTCTAATTGGGTAATTCAATCAGCCTGACTCCTGAAATTGCACAGGTTGCTGTGCAGTACTAAAACTTAATAATCACAAAAAGTTCCTTCTGTAATGAATGAGGCCCCTCAAGATTAAAATGTGCATGTGTGTTTATATAAACAAACTGAGCACAATCTGATAGCAGTTAAAAGGCATCTCTTGTCCCCTTCCCACAGCACTGACTTTTAGTGCTTCTGCCAGTCTTATACTTTATTCTTAGTCAAACATAAAACATCAGATAGCCAAGAATAAGGAAAACTATGTAAATATTCATCTCTGAAATAATGAGAATGGGGAGACCAATAACTTTTACAAAGCTGGAATTGTTGCCAGCACAACAGCATCAGCTCTAACTATTTTTTATTTTTGCCATGTTTGAGATATCATAGAATCACAGATTCATAGAATCAGTAAGGTTAGAAAAGACCTTTGAGATCACTAAGTCCAACCAACAGCACTACCACCATGTTCACCACTAAATCACATCTCATGTGCCATATCCACATTTTTTTAATCTCTTCCAGGGATGGTGCTTAGAGGACTTTCTTCAGTATGTCTTTGCAATTACACAGGTTTCATGCTGCAGCTGTGTTCAATTACCACTAGACCACCACACCCTCCAGGTATATGTAAGATTTTTTAGGATTAAAATCCAGTTTGGCACCTAAGTTAAGGACCATATTTTTAAAAATTAAAAATTTTTAAAAGCAATTTGCTAGACTCTACAATGGAGCCTATTCTAGGTGTAATTTAAGTCTTTCAACATATCTACAGTGAAGGTAAGAACACGAGTTCTCTCATGAAACATTACATTACTGACAGACAAACTTGTGGGGTCTAGAAAAAGCAGGAATTTCCTGGAACCTGCTATGTAGCCAACTGTGGCATCACCAAAAAAGCACATGGACACAATCCCATGAGGAGGTCCAACTCTGCTGGCTCTAAAGGATGAGTTAAAAATCATCCTTTTGCATTTCAACGTTCTAAATTTGTGTGCCAAAAAGAATTAGTGTGCCATAACGAAAAATAATTTGCTATTTGTTTTTTGACCATAGTGACTGTAGGTGAGGTGATATATGAACAAAAGAGCATAAAATGCAATCAGTTCTTATCACTGTGTCCTCTGCATTGTGGGCTGGCTACCTTCTTCTAAAATGCAGGACAATATACTTACATATACAATTATACAGATATTAATGACTAATTAATGTACTCTGAACTACATTATTCCCGATTTCCTTTAGGAACTACTTCCATTCACTGTTCTACACCCCAAAAAGCTCGGTAAAGCTTTTGACAGCCATGGCTGAAGTGCATGCTTTGGAGTGTTTCACACTACTTCAGTGTGAAAACTGTGTTTGACTTGTTTTCTGTTTTAAAATCTGCATTCAATGATATCTGATGACAGCTGAAAATCAAGCTCATGCTCTTAATCACTTTGAAAGATATTTTGTTCTACTCTCCCTATTTCTAGACGCATAAAAATAGGATTACAGTTTTTTCATGAAATATTTTTTCTTTCATCTTTCTTTTCTACATCTTTCACTGATGCTATTGAAAATCTTTCTGGTTTTAGTCTAGATGATGACTATAAAATCTCTGAAATCCAGTTTCTTTATTGCTTTAAACAAATCCCTAAAGAAATGTAGTATGATAAAATTCAGCAGTAAACACAGTATATATGGATCCATACATGTATTTGTTCCAGACCTAGATATCAGGAAAAACGCAAGAGTTGAAATGAAACAAAAGGGGGATGTTTATGACTTTGAAAATCAAGTTTACCCTTCAAAATTGAGAGTTCTCCTCCTCCCAAAGATTTAAAGGACACATTTTCACCCTTTGTGAGTGTTATAGAATTGTTCTTAATTATTCTGCTCTCTGTTAAGAGTAAGCATTGACAGATGTGCTGCACATTGTTTATGCAAAAGGTGTAAGGTACAGTACTCTCTGGCATCCTGTGTGGTCACTGATTTAGACTGGTATATCTGGCAGAACTTGGAGGAAATTTTAAGATAAACTTTTCATTTGGAAGCAAACCCAAAGATTGCAAGTTCCGATTGTATTTGACCCAGGTTTAGGACTACTATGTTCTACACACTGATGCCGAAGAGCCCACCAAAGCATTTCAAGTCCAACCCCATGAAGAAAACATTTTTTTTCCTGATGGCTCCAAGCCCTATTTATGTGAGCAATGCTTTTTGCTTTGTTTTAAAGGGTGATTTGTTTTGTATCACAGATCCATGAAGGGCTCACTAAACTCAGCCCTTTCAGTTCAAGATTAACCTCTACTCAACACTTCGTTTTTGTCCAGAGCAGCCCCTAGCCCACACTGCCCAGGGAAGCCCACCCACAGGGGTGATGCACTGCCAGGGATGGCCCATCAGAGCTGCCACCCCCACACACAACACCTCACCTGTCCTTGCAGCTGAGATGCCCAACTGGTGGTCGAGCCATGGCAGAGTGACTGCGGTGAGCAGCTGTCACCATCTCAAGTCAGATTTGCTGTTTGCTTCCCAGTTGCTGACATAAATCACCAAGAGGTGCAGAAGGGTCAAGTCCAAGGGCTCTGATCCAGGGACCAACCTCTCTCAAACTTGCAATGTGGGTACAAGCACATGCAAAGGATCACAGCATCACACTAACGAATCAGGTTTTCTAAAAATACTCAACACGATTACGTGCTGAAGAGCAATACTTAACAATGTAAACAGCCAAACAGAAGAGACAGATCCTCAGAAATAAAGTGAAATATTTATTCTTAGTGGAAAGTATTTGTCTAAACAGTGTCCAACACACAAATATATGGTTTCCTACTCCCGAACAGTAATACTACAGTAAGACTCCCCAGTAAAATATTTATGTTACAGTGATTTGAATGATCAACAAGGGAACATTTCAACATGGTCCCTACACGAGCCCAGAGATGCTGGTTGCTAAAGCACTGTAGTGCTGCCCTTACATACCTCATTCTGCTACAGCCAAACACTGCCAATGAGCCGTGATAACCTGGGGTCAGAGTAAGGGTCTGACTCTGTAGACAAGTTTTTTCGCTGTAACCATCTGAGCAGCCTGTTTCTGATTTTGCTTCAAGAACTTTTCACAATATGGAAAACAGGTTTTGTAGTAACTTGGAACTTAAAAGCAGTTGGCACTGTACACTGTCTGATAAGCTTTTCATACAAAGGTTAAACATATAACCAGGGGACAAGCGAGTGGCTGCTTACAAAAATGTAGAAGCCTACTCTGCACATTTGCTTCTTAATTTACTAACAGAACTAACTCAGAGTATAAATCAACAAACAGTTACTCTCTTCTGCTTTTATTTCCTTCACACATACATTCTGCTCTTGTCTTGTCTATTCAAGTTTTATTGAGTGCCTTCTCCCTCACAGCTGGCCTTGATATCTTCCTTGTGTTTGCTACTTCTGCTTCTTCCTTTAAGAGGACAGAGGGAGACAAAAACCAGCTGCTCTATCTCTCCTACAAACAGCCCTAAAACAAGCTGACGGTGATGGTAACACTTCTGTTCTACTACCCTGCAGTCATGCTAGCTGCAACTGGGACACTAAAAAGAGAAGTGTCCCAGTTTGCATCACAGCGTCAGCAGGTACACTGGGTGCTTCCTTGGGTGCACCTTGGAAATACCTTCCAAAGTCCACCAACTTCAGAAAGAAGCTGTACAGCCCCATGGGCCACCCAGCAGTTTCCCAGGTCTTCTCTTCAATGCAATTCTATCAAAAGCACAGACTTTGAGTGGCAGAGAGAAGGATCATCTCCTACATCAGGTTCTCCTGAACAGTGGAACACAGGCCAGTATGCCAACATCATACCAGCATAATCACATACATTATACAAAGGAGTTATGTACCATGCCTCATAGTGACTCCCTAAAATAGTGCTCAGTTTTCACACGGCAGCCTGTGAGTCCAGAAATAAAGACTCCATAAGTACAATGAACACCAACTTTCCAAACTGCTAAGCAGTAACACCAAGCAGGAAATTAAGCAGGACTTATCATACATGCCTAAGAAGCAATTACAGAAGCTTCTGTTTCCCCAGTCATAAATTTCCTGGCTACATAAAGCCGCACAGAAAGTGCTGAAGAAATGTTGACATCCAATGTGCACTGAATTATAGGAAAGTTAACTTTCATGCATAGAATAAGCTATTGTTGCAAGTTTCTGTTGAGACAAAAAAGGCATGCTAACACCTTTGACTAATTAAAGTTTTGCATGGGATGTGTTCCACATGTTAAACATTCTTGACTCTTGGAACCATCGAAGTGACAGTCAGAAATGGTCGTTGTAATGGTGTAATACTGTTACAACCACACACCTTTCTAGGACCCTACATAATGATCATATTTGTGCCACCACATCTGGATCTCACTTCAGTTTTTAAAGATACTGTAAAGATACGCATTCTTTTAATCCCAAGCTCTTCATGACTCCATAGCTAAATTCCTTCTTACATATTTCTTGACTCCAACACTGCATATCACTTATGCAAGAAACAGTACATGATGAAACCAGACTGTGATAGGAACTATTATTTCCTTAAAGTCATGTCTCCTGCCTTTCTGTCATTTCCTAGATTTTCAGAAAACCATGTGAAATAGTATGAGAGTTTATCCAGCTCTACTTCAGTCTGTATATGCACCACATGTACTAATCTCTGCTGAATTTTCTGTCTCTCACTGGAGATCTGGACAAATGGCCATTCACTGCTTTTAAGCTCATTATTTTGCAGGTATAGTGACTGATAAGAGGGAAGCTCTGAAAAAATCCTATTCTCCATATTCTGTAAACTGGTAACTCTGTAAGCCCCCAGCCACCCAGCCGACTCCCACTGCAGGTTGTGGGGTACAAACAAAAGAAGAGGAAAAGGTTCTTAGAGGAATTTAAAAGCTAAGTCAAAGCAGGTTTTTTTTTTCAATCCACATGGCACTGGGCAGATGCAGGCATCACCAAGAGACAGTCTTAACTACTCTGAATAAGGACATTATAAATATATTGACTTTTAATAAAGAAGTTTTCACAGTTAGCTTTGATTTTTATAAAATTCTATTAACCTGCATTCTGGAAACATTTTCAGCTTCACACGTGCTCAGGCTTTAGTATGCTGCCAGTAGTATAAGCAACAAAGCTTCACACAATTTGCTGAGAACACAACACAAAGTCAAACCACAAGAAGTAACTGACTGTCCTAGTTTTGCTGGGATAGAGTTAATTTTCTTCCTAGTAGCTGGTACAGTACTGTGTTTTGGGTTTATTATGAGAATAATGTTAATAACACACTGATGTTTTGGTAGTTGCTAAGTAGTGCTTACCCTAAATCAAGGACCTTTCAGTGTCTCATGCTCTGCAAGTGAGGAGGTCCACAAAAAGCTCAGAGGGAGCATGGCCAGGATAGCTGACTCGAACTGACCAAAGGGATATTCCCTATTCCAGATTGTCATGCCCAGTGTATAAACTGGGGAGTTGGCTGGAACGGACTGTTTGCTGCTCAGGGACAGGCTGAGCATTGGTCAGCAGGTGATGAGCAATTCTATTTCGTCTGTGTCATTTGTGTATCTTGACTGTTTTCTCCTTTTTTTTTTCAGTAAAATTAGTAGTAGTAGTAGTAGTAGTAGTTTACTAGTTTACTTATTTTAAGTTATTAAACTGTTCTTACCTCAACTCATGAGATTTGAGCTTTTTCTTACCTTTTTTTCCTGATTCTCCTCCCCATCCCACTGGGAGGCAGGGGGAGCAAACAGCTGTATGGTACTTAGTTGCCATCTGGGGTTAAATCACAGCACTGATCTTTCATAAAACCTGAACAAACAGTCTTTCCAGGTAACTGGCTGTCTGTACTGATTTAACAACTAATAACTACTGTAGTTCAGGACGTCAAAAATATGTAGGCATCTAAATTCCATTAAAAATAGACTAATACATTATGGAATTTAGTATTATCGGTCTTGCTGGACAGAATCTGTATAGTCTGTTCTATTAAAACATGGGTTTAAAATTTGTTTTCTCCCCTGAGGCACCACTCTGGAACTTGTCTAGCTAAAGGTCTAGACTAAATTTGTACTATATTTGCTGTAATAGACATCACAGGCTCAGACAACATCGAGTTTAAAATATATATCCTCTCAATGAAAGGTTATTCTGGTTCTTCTGCAGTGTTACAGCTGGTTGTTTCATCCTATAAAAATCTTGCTCTACGGGATATTCCACAGTTGTTCTTCAAACAAGAGTCCATTTCTGAACCTTCTTCTATTATCACTTGTACAGAAACCACACAAGTACAATCTCATTACTTCTGTGATAACACAATGAACTGTTTCTTAGATGTTTAAACTGTGTCTTAGATGCTTTTTGCTCAGATTTTGGCCACGATTATAAGCTTTGAGATGACACACTAAAATAAGATTAAAATGTAGATGTTCTGTGAGAAAAGGTCCACTTTAATTGGAAAAATGTTGAAATACAGATTTCACTAACCAAAAAAGAGAGAGTATGATGCACATAGAATTAAGGTGACTGAAAATTTCATAAACTTGCAGCTAAACCAGTTGTTTGGAAAGCACCTTGAGCATTTGCTTGGTTGAGATATGGATGTGTTTGTTAGGGAAGAATGAGCTGTTTTGCCTGGGGTGCAAGTGCTTGAACACTCTACTGTTAGCTTTTATTTTGGTAAGCAAAACCATTGGAGAGGACATAAATACTTTTTTCAGTATAAAAATGCTTTGTTATGACTTCTGCTCAGAAACTTCTTGCAATAAACTTAATAGTTTTCTAAATGCCATTTAGATTTATTTCATTTCATGTGAAGCAATATTTTTGAAATCAAAATTGTCAAAATTATCAAGAAAACTAATAATCAGGAAATTATCATAATAATTTTTCATAAAATATTATTTCAAATTTCCAATATTTTCAAAATATGTGTTTTCAAGGCAGTCTCCCATGAAATGATGTGTTAAAACAGCCAACAAGGGGCCACGAGATACACTCTCACTCCAGGAGTTGGGCCAGTAAGTCATGGTATTTGAAAGACTGGTGTGCATCTGCCACCTGCCTTTGAAACAGGAATATGAACCTCTGTCCGAAATATTTTAAACATTTTTCCCTTTATAAATAAAAACAGCATCTTTATTTTCAGTGAATTAATTAATCCAACAATAAACAACAGCCTTTACCAAAGTCATACTTTACAAAATCAGCACAACCTTAAAAGTATACTCAGGAGGGTATAAAAGACATGAAATCTCACCAGGTATACAGGAAAGAGTAATTATTCATTCCTATGAAAGGTCAGCTTCAGTGCTGAGCCTGAGCTTTCAATAAATGGTGAAACATTATTTATTTGTACTGGGTATTGCTGCTTCCTAATATAACCAAATACCTCAGGGACATGCTGGTAGTAATGCAAACACAGGATGGTCTTTTAAGCCAAGAAATCATTTCAAAATTTATCTAAAGCAGAAAGTTATTATGATTCCACAATGGTGGCATGCATTTGTTTGACATTCACCATGGCATACTAGGGACAGAGAATTATCTGATTTTAGTTCCCATGATCTAACAGAGAAGCTATCTAGGCAATTTGGTGCTTTAAATCTATTCTCCCTTTTTCTACATATAACCATTTTGTAAATAGAGCACTCAAAGTAGGCACAATAAACAAATGTAAAGATTCATAGAAAGTCTGTCTATTTCAACACCATTGGTTCGTTTATGTGATGTATAAGAAAAATATCCAGAAATATTAAATATAAATAATAATATATTAAATGCTCTTTTTGGTATCCTAACAAAAATTGACTACCAACTTAGTTAGTGAGTAGTTGAAGTATTTTAAGTTGCATTTCTCATGAACAAAAATGCTGTTCTAGAAGAATAAGTATTCCAGTAGATTCATTCACAGAAGTCAAGACCAAGAGATGATAGAGGATCACAAAATAAGAAATGGATGAACAGCACTACAATTAAGAGAAAAAGAAGCCAGACTTATTTTAAAGGCTGACTGAACACAAGAAGATACACTTACAGTGTGTATACTTACAGAGTATTATGATGAGGAATAACTGCACTAATTTATTGGAAGTAAAGTTTAAAATTAACATTGTGGAAAATATTCCTGCTGGTGGAATTGCCATTTTAAAACATGTTTAAAACTAGTCCAAGGAAAGAACTATACTGTGCATACTGGAGAATGCAGCTATTACCTTGTGATCTAATCTTCAATTGCCTTTCTCATGGATTCTATATTCAAAAGATGTCACCTAATTAATAATCAGAATTTTATTCATCAGAAATATAAACTTAATAATGAAATTCTACTGCTGCATGAATACTGCTACAGTTCAAAATCATATTGTCTATTATATGGAGATATCAGTGAAACAAGACTGATTACATAGCTCTTGATGGTTTAAGATTAGCCCAGCTCACCTTTTCTGTATTAATTCTTTACCTTTCTATATGAACTCTATTTAAAAAAGAAACTATCTGGGAGGTATTCAATGTTAGTTCCACACACTGAAGTTGTGGCTAACCAGAAATTTTTCATTAGGCAAAATAAAGACTACTAACAGCAAAATTTTGTTAGTGCTTGGCAATATTCACAAGGCTCTTAAGAAACAAGAATCTTCTGTTGGCCAAACATTTTTAAACACCTCTGTCAATAGGCCAACCTAATTTAGAGAATTCTGTAGCATTTTGTAGCCTTCTCCTGAAAGAGAAGGTATATGAACTCGAAAACAGGAAGGGGATGAAAAAGATAACAAACCAAAGAAGTTAAAAATTCCAGGAATCATCCTAAATACTAACTGTCAGCCGATTTTGAATTACATAAGTCCAGGATAATAGCAGAATATTTTTAAATGAACCTGAAATTCTGTATGTCTGGTTTGTGTTTACAGATGGCCCAAATAAAACTGCTTCTAGATCTAAAAGATAAAGGGATGGTTTGTTCTTCACTTCCAAAATGAAACTATAACTGTATAAGGTTTAAGAGGTGACAGTCCACATCATACCTCTAATTTAAACATTTTTCAAGTATTTCTATTGCCAAAATGCAAATATTGTCAGAGGCTTTAATACAGCAGTGTGAAAAGAAAAACTAAAACCAGAAAATGATCTTTTGTTTCACAAGTTGGCATTTCAAAATACTGAGACGAACTAAGCTACAGAATTTGAAGACAAAGGTATCCCCTCGCTCATCTATTTTTGAAATTGCGAGGAGTTAGATTAACTACACAAAGGCATCTTGTCCCAGACAACACCACCTACTTTGATTTATGCTGGTAACAAACTTCCTAGTGGTGTATTCAACTCCTGCATCCAGATCAGTGATAAATACATTGGACAGGACAGGCCCTAGAATTGAGCCCTGCGGGTCCAGTGGGCCCATTCACCACAACCCTTTGAACCCTGCCCTTCAGCTATTTATCAACCAAGCATATCTTGAACCTACTGAACTATTTGTCCCAGAGGAGAGCATCAAATGCCTTACTAAAATCCAGGAAAAATACATAGACCCCCTTCCCTTCATCCACTGGGCAGGTGACTTTACCATAGAAGGATATCAAATTAGATAAACTGTAGTTGCCCTTTGTGAACCTCTACTGACTGTGCCTGATGACGGCATTGTCCTTTAAATGCCTTTCAGTAGTACTTAGTACTATCTTTTTCATACTTTTTTCAGGAAGTGAGGTTAGAATAACAGGCCTGTAGATTTCTGGAGGTGTGAAAAGTTTTTTTTCATACCCTTTTTATAAATTGGAATAACATTGTCTGGCTTCCAGTCGGTGAGGACCTCCCCAGATTCCCATGACCTTTGGTAGATAATTAAGAGGGGACCTGCCATACCATCCAGCAGCTCCTTTTATGGTTTAATTTACTTCAACTTGAGGAATTACTACAATTCCAGCAAAATCAAAACAAATAGTAAATTTAAAGGAAAACCCAAAAATTTATTTATCCAAAATCCCTTAAAGGTGTACTTGCAGAAGGCCCCTATAAAAGAAACCACTAGCAAACAAGGGGACGGAAAAATCTTGATAAATAAAACTGTTCTGGAGACAAAAATGGGCAAACATAAACTTCCACTATACTGTAAGAATACTCACCTAAATAAAAATGGGATTGAAAATAAAAGGGTCTGTTTTGAAAAAAAGGATTTGTGGGTTTCAGTGAATCACAAATAAAGATCATTGCAAAAAGTAACATACAGTAATTCATAAATAGGGAGTATGACTTGCAGACACTTGGGTAATTATTATATTTCAATATATGCTACTAAATTCTCAGCTGAAATAATGCCTAGCTTTGGACAGTGAGCTTCAAGAAACACCTGAAACACCTGGACAAAACAGAAGTAGACCAACAACAATAAGAATAATCTTCCTAGAAAATGCGATGCGTGAAAAAGGTTTGAAGGGGCTGAGGTTGTGTAAATAGAAGAGAATGACAGGAAAGAGTACATACAACAAATATGACTGCAGCCTTCAAATACAAAATGGGTAACCATAAAGACTAATGGAAAGTATTTCTTCATTTCCACATCAGGCTGAAGGATGAAGACAGGATATTTTGACTAATGGAAGAAAAATTTCCTAATGATAAGCATCAGAAAAGACTGTAGCTGTAAAAAAATGTTTTATTAATAGTGGATCTGGGTCTGGATAGAGAAACAGAACACATCAGTCTTCCAGTCTACACTTCTGAACTTCTCACTGAGCAAAAAGAGTTGGATAAACATTAACAGCAAGTCTAAAATGCAGAGATCATAACACTGTGCAGACGCCATGGGCAAAGCCCTGTCGTTTCTCCAGCTATGGCTTAGCCCACAGCTGCAGACAGTTTTGTACAGCACTCTTCATATGGCTGAGCAACAGCAAATACAGTGGGGCTGTGTCATCAAATTGTTACAAGCAGAAGTACTATCAAGGTGCTTTCTGGACTGGGAATTCTGTCTTCTCCTCACCTACACAGTACCATCTAAGTTCTGGTGCCATTAAATGACAATAATTGACCTTATTCCCTGATCTAGCAAATGCTTTGGCCTTTTCTAGCCCCTACATTCACAACAGTCTTTAAACAACTTCTCCTTCACCTTGGGGGTCCAGCATCCATAATGCCAGTATCAGATTCCCCTTTTTATTAGCTTCACCTGGATCTCACTGACTATAACCATACCAGTAAACTAAATGGTGCCAATTCACTCTGCAAACATGTTCAGGCTCTGAAATTCAGCAACTGAATTCTTCATGTCGCTAAACAGTTTAAACACTCTTGGAACAACTTTGGTCAACCAACTTCTTCTCCCCCAAACAACTCAGGCACAGTTTGGGAGTTCCTCTGGGACAAATAACATTCCCAACAGGCAACTTCAAAGCACTCTTTGCACTCAGGAGGCAAAAAGAACTTAATGGTGAGTGTGTGGGAATGTCATGTCAACTGGCATCGGTGTCAGAGAGCAATCTGATAACATTTAATGCACTCCTACAGCTATACCCAGCTATGCCCTGTGAGGCCCCAGGTAAGGAGATCATTACCAATGGCAGCTGGAAGAGGAGCTGTTACACACAACAACTGTGAGTAAACAGTAAAAAATGGTACGTTTCACTGCAAAGAGTGGACTCTTCGGGATGAAATAATTATTTTAATTCCCACTGCAGACCCTGGTTCCTACTATAAAAGGAGGAAAAAGCTGGTTGCAACTCTGTCTTGGAACCCTCAACTCATAAAAATGGTGCCTAGATGATGCAATTAGTCCAATCCAAGTAAAAATTACGTCTTTAGAGTCATAAGAATGTTAAAAACATATAGGAAAAAAACTAATCCAGCTTACTCAGTGAATGATATACACTTTTGAATAAAAGAGAAAGGATATTTTTAGGCTCTGAAGGCCTGATTTGAACCAGCAAAGCCCAAGATATTCCAGGTAAAACTGGCATTTTATGAACACAATTATGCCTTTTACTTTAGGAGATGGTTTAAGATAAAGGTGAAATGGTAATGCTCATTTCAAGTCTCCTTAGGATTTCATCATTTAAGTCAAATCCTTTATATCACATAAGGTTTCTTGTGTTGAATTGTAGTACAACTGTTTACTCAAGTGGCAGAAGCATAACTTGTGATAAATTAAATGGACATTTATCAAAGGTAAGTTGACAGGTTTAAATGTTAAATGTAAGCACGGTAAGACAAGTACAAATAGATTCTACCTGGAGGTTACATATCTAAATCACTGGATAGATATTTTAATTAACTTCTGCACAATAAAGAATGTTTGCTTTCTGAATTATTGAACAACATTTCCTGAGAGAGGAAGATACAAAATGTCATGCAATATAATTTAAGTAGGGCTTACACATAAATGAAAAATTGAAAATTCTTCCTCCCAAACAACACAGGCAAGAAAGAGACAAATACTGTTTAGAAATATAAGTTTTGGAATCAATATTTAAAGTTAAATTAAATAAAAAAACTAAAGAGAGTTATGCCACAGAGGGGCTTAATACATGGATAGAGGGAGGTTTGTTAGTTTATCTCATTTTACTCTTAATTCACTGAATTACGATCTAATGACACAAATTAGTAGCTTCCTCAGGTTCTGAGGTGATTTTGAGAAAGCCTAAAGGATGAAGACATAACAAAAGTCAGTGGTAAACTCAAAGAAAATGCATCTCTGGTGGGAAAAAATAGTGTGTATGTGTGTATATATAT
>WEKY01062119.1:1534-16667 GCA_013390045.1 Picathartes gymnocephalus
TTTTTTTTTTTCAGGAAAAGGGGAGGAGCAGAGTGGGAGAAGGATTTTCTGAGAAACCCCTTTGCAAGTCTTGCCACCTCAGGAAAAGGCAGCTGCCAGGCTATCTAAAGTCAGGGTGCTCCATGCTCACAGCCTGAATGCTTTGCCAGCCCCTGCAAGCGTCTCAGTTTCTCTTGCTTGCACACCAGTCCCTGATAGCCGTCCACCAGAGAAACACCACCATTACATGTAAAGCTGCAATCCTATTCAAATCACAGAGCAGAGACCAGTAAAATTATTTGGGAAGTTTCTAACCTTTAGCTATCTACAAATCAGGAAATAAGGCTACGACAGCTGTTTTGGGTTCCTCTGAATTCAGAGACAGTCACTTTCAGGAAGTAACTGCTCCCATTTGTCCTGAACACTCCTTTTAGGGCGATTCTAATTTTTTGCTAAGACTAGATTAACGCGCTTCCCAGTAACTATCAATTCTCACGTGTAAGTCCCACTCAATTTAAAATAGCTATTTGAGTACTTGCTAAGAACTAGACACATAACATTCATAGAGTTATAATCACAATAAAAAGGTGGTGTCAAATTTATTGCTACTAATAAAAATATATCTGAAATATATTTTTATTCTAGAATATTAATATTTAGGCTGTAGAGCCTAGATCTCACAAGAAGTTTGTCAGACCTGTTAGCAAGGGTTAGTCTATGTTACTTCTGCAACTATTACAGCAGTTGCAGACTAACTCTGGAAGTCTCTGTCCAGTCCTGATGTCTACACTTCAGAGGACATTCTGGCAAAAAAAAGCGCCACAACAACAATGCTTAATCATGAAGATTTTCCTTTCAATAAGAGATAAATGAGAAATTTCACCAACTACCACAACAAAAGCTTATAGAGTAATTTGGTCACAGCCTATCAGTAGCTACAGTTGGGCCACATTTCCAATCCTATTGGCCTCTTTCAATCCAACAAGTAAAGAAACACTATGTCGTTTAATGGCTGGAAGTTAAAACTGAACAGAATCAAGCCTACAATAATGATGTATAGTTTGTAAAATGAGGATGACTAGGTACTAAGATGAGGATTTCTTTGCCAGTGAAAGTTTTCTGATAAATAAAACTGATTTTTCCATAGACATTCTGAAACACAACTGTGGAATTAATACAGAAATTACTAAGAAAGTTTGATAGTCCATGCTGTTTGGAGATGGTACTAGTTACCCACTCTTCTCCCCAGATGCACAATAGCCTCTTGGCCTTAATCTTTAAGATTTTCTGCAGGAGTTCTTCGAGCATCTCAAGAGACAGAAAGGAAGATAAAGGAACTTGGGGGAAGAATTACAGACTATGTGAGACACTGATAAGTAACAAATGAATGAGTAATTCTCTAATTGATTTGCAGCAGAAAACAACAGGGTACTTGAAGCAAACCACAACAAAGAGAACCTTTACCTGTTTGATGTGACACTGTTTGATATTTGCAATCATTATGATATGGCAGTATCTAATTTTTTCCCTACTGGTAAAATCTCTAGTGAATAAGAGAAGAGATCCTCAGAAAGAAAAACAAAAATTTAGTTGGCATTTCAAGAGCCATGGCAGCCAGCACTAAAAGACAAGCAAGAAACCTTTCTAGAGTTCAAACCACAGAGGAGATATGAAAATTTACTTTTTACCCGTTTTCTCTGAACTTCTGGTTTTCCTGTCAGCAAAGGAATTGAGAACTACATCCAGACTGCCCAAAAGAGGAGCATGCCAGGTGCATTGTTCCCACCATTACTCCACATATTGAAAGAGGGCTGTGGTGCTTCAGGCATGAACACGACCACATGGGTCACAGTCAAAAAAAAAGATATTTCTGCCCCAATCCAATGACAGCACAGCTGGTAAAGACTCATCAAGCAACACACATTTATTTGGATTAGAAAATCTGCAAGTGGCAGTAACCAAGGGCAGTGGCAGTAAGAAAGCCAAGGAAAACAGGTGGAGGTTTATTAGTGGACCCTGCAGTGTTCTCAAGATTCCCTGATAAAGGGAGAGGCTTAGCTATAATGAGTTTACTGGCAGGGACAGCACATATTTCCTCCATTCAAGTGATTGGAGGATCAGACTCGCATGATCTCTTGCGTACTGACTCACCAGAGGGCAGCAGCTTTCCAGATGTGATGTTAGCCCATAAAAATGCAAGACTTTCCCCTTGCTGTCCCAGTCAGACCATCCCTCTTTGTACTGTACTCTGACGTCAGCAACCCCATTTTTACATGCTTCACTGGAAAGCTAAATATCACAACGTTTTGGGGTAATGGCAGGTCGGGTCATGTACCTGATGCATAGTTAATACACATTTCAGTCTCTCAGTTTTGAAAACAGTTTGAAAACAATCTCGTGCAATTATTTTGCAATACGTAACACACCTAGGATGATCTGCTGCTCCATACAGACAGATTTTTCTTTCCTGTTACTCCACGGAAAATTGAAAAGGTTTTTGAGAGATTTTCTACTTTAGCAGTTAAGATATATTGCCAGCAGGACATTACTTCTTCCTCACAGTTTGCTACTCTTAACTGAGGGATGGAGAAAATTAGATTTATCCCCTATTAAGACAGGCAAAAACTTCATCTTTCTGGAACATCCCCTGGCAAGGAGAAAGTCTGACCTCTGTGTATGTCCAGCAATGATTGTGTCTGCATCTACCCCTCATTACTAGATTCACTACTTCCAATACTGTCATTTCCCCAGTCAAAATCCTGTTTCTGTCCTGGTGGGGAGGTTGGGAGTGTTTCTGGGAGGCACTGTGTTACATGTACCATATGGCAGCACAAAGCACAAGAAGCAGAAAAGCCTCATAGCATTTGCATTTCGGTTATTGCTGCCTGACTTCTGGGTGGCCTGCTGTAACACCAATGGCTCAGAACTTCCAGCACAGGCTTGGTGGAGTAAATTATTAATAAGCTGGAGGTAAGTTAACTGCTGGCACTGAAGAGTCCATTTCCATTTCAGCTCCGTGGGAATGGTATCACACAGGGTCTGCAATTTTCCATCAACAATGCAGAGAAAATGTTTTTAGCATCCATCTCAAGAGGAGTTCACTGAGAGAGTGCACAGGACATACATCCCCTGGGTGTCCATCAAGATTCTTCAGAAATGTTAGACGCAATACAGTTAGAGAAAAACAAAACACAGTGGCAGTTGTTTTAAATACCTCTGCCTATCCAGTACTGCTGAGAAGGTGCGAAGAATTGAACAAACATTATGGGAATGCAAACTGTTATCAAAAAATCCCTGTCAAGAGACTTTGAGAACTTGTTGAGTACCAGGGAAGTGTGCCATGCATGCACAGGAGCAAAACTGGTTCATATTTATATGTTCAAAGCATAAACTCCTTGCACCCTTTGCACTTGAGACTAAACTTCCCAAAGATCCCTAAGTGTCTGATGTGGAAGCACTGACTCAGAACAGAAAATTGTGATTTCTGTACAACAGAAGGAACTTCCACCATTCATGAACAGATACCATGTAGAATTCAATTACTTGGCTCTTAAATATGTATTTTGGGTGCTACTTGAGCTGGAGCAGCAATCCCAGATAAGATCAAAAGTAGACACTGTACAAATGCACACTGTCAAGAGAAGACAGGCCCTGGCCTAAGTCATTCAATTCCTAAATAGACTGGAGGAAGGATAGGAAAGGAGGGGCAGGTAGAGAAAAATGCTTAACCAAGGTTCTACGGCAGCAGATAGAAAGCAGGTCACAGCATCCCCTGGTCCATCTGGTATCTCTGGCACTGTTTTTGTGGTTGGTGCTCACCAGCTTTTCCCTCCCCACAGACTCAATGCTCAGAGCTGTGGACATTATTTCTGGAGCAACATGAAAGATGATGGTACGGAGAGAGAAACACTGGTGGGGAAGGGATGGAGGTCTTCCAGCATGTCTAGTACCACAGCAGAGGGGAAAGGGTTTCTCCTTACCCATGAGCTACCTCCATCTGGTTCATAAGTGGAAATTCAGCCTTCAAGAGCAAGTGCAAGAATCCTACTTATCGTATAGAAATACTGGTATCCAGTAAACCATGCATGTGCCTTGTACAGTTCATCAGGGCAAATACATGTTTCTTTAGTTGCTATATCAAATCACCAGCCACGTTTTGGTTTCTTTACTCTTCAACTGAGATCTCACTTGGTTCAAGTCTTTCTAAAATATTTTAATTAAATCAGTAAAATAATTTTCTCCCTGTTTTTCTAAGTTTATGTGCAAGCAGGGGTTTTTTAAATTTTGAGAGGCGGGGATAATAAAGATAGAAAAGATTATTTCTTTGGATTTATAAGAAGAGTACACATCTGATATATATCAGATTGCATGGAAACACATTTTTGCCTAAAGTGTTGATTTCTTTCCCCAAGATCCTTGACAAGGAATTAATAATGATGTAGTCAAACAATCATTTAAACCCCCTAAACTGTGTAGATTTTCTGACAGCTTTGACAAAGCTCATCCTCCCAGCAGTCCCTGTCAAACACTACAATACTACTCACCCTCAGAAAGGGTGGCATAGACGATTTAACAAAATTGAGATATAACAAGGCTGAGGGGAAGCAAACAGGAAGGAAGCACATGAGTTATTCATACAAGCTGCAGCCCTGCAAATTAATTCTTAGTGCAGGAGAAAGTTGCTCCTGCAGGGCTTACAGCGACCAAAGGACACCCTGCAGCACCAGCAGTGCCATAGCCAGAGGAGGGGGCAGGTAGAAGGTAGAACACGGGAGCAAAAAACAGCTGCCGCAAGCTGCTGCCACACATTTGGAGGGCAGCACTTTACCTGACTCTTGTTTTGGAATGTGATTCCTCTCTGTGGTGGGCTAACAGCACTGCAGGCTTTCACTCTGTAGACGATCAAACTACCCCACTCCACAAGTTAACCCCAGTGATGATTTAATTGCTTTCTGCTGTGGTTGCTGGGTGACTTCGAGGAAGGCGTTGCCTTGCTGAGCAAGTCTGGCCTTCTAAGAAATACGAAGAATTTTGGAACTCCCAGCACCCTCCAACCACAGTTCCTTTAAGAGATTATAGTTTTATCACCAGTTACTAAAATTGAGCACTTGCAAGCCTGAAGCTGTGTTGTTATTACCAGGCTTAGAACTGCAGTCCCTGGAGCCACCAGGAGTTCAGACCCAGTGGTGACCCCTCAGGTCACCTCAGAGACCATTCTCCTTCTTCCAGGACACTTCCAGGACCCCCATTCTTGCTCCCCCACCCCCTCCCACTGCTGCAGCACCCCAAATCTCTGCAAGTTGTAGACAGCTTGTGCTGCCCAGTGACTTTGCTGCTGCTTGCACCCTTCTCATGTTAAGTAAGTCATAACACTGGCCCCTCCACTTTCCAGTTTCCTGACACAAGAATGATAAAGAATGTAAGCAGCCATGCAAACCATCAAAGGGAACTTACTTTGGCAATTTTTTCCTATCATTTGCATGGCAGCTCTTCCTTAAAGCTTGGAAAGAAATGACCTTTGCAGCTCAGCAAAAAAAAAATCTGTGCAACAAAGTTAATAAAAAAAAAAAAAATTATATAGCAACAAAAAAATCTAAGCTTCAAGGAGCCCTTTTGCAGAAGTAACTTTCATTATGTAGAGTTAGGTTTGTATGAATAATACTGGTTTTTAGATATCTTCCTAGGGGTAAAAATAGAATTCAGACCATGTAGCGTAAGAGTAGTTAGCAGCTACTGGTAATGTACCAAATATAGCTGCAAGTGTTTACTTTTTAATAGAGAAGCAAGAGTCTTGTGTCTTCCTGGAGCCCAACTGGAACTCAGATATTGTTTGACTTTTGCTTTCCTACTACACACATTTGAACTTATAATGCATTTGAAATCTTGAGCAAATAAAATACTGCAAGTTAAACATTACATGACTCAAATGTACCCATTACCATGACTCCAAAAGAACTGCTCAGACAAACTTAGATCTGTAATAAAATATTTTAATGAGAAATTAAGAGTAACTAGTGTTTACTACAGCTCGTTTTCCTAATAATACACCTGACACCTCTATGAAGATTTCTGAAGATAACACCACTCCTATCCATTCCTGCAGCTTCTTTTTGCTAGTGGGTGACTGGGCTTTTTCCCCACTGGAGAAGCCCAGAGCATTTGACATCTGTTCATTATTTACCCAGTGCAATGCAGTTGGCAAGCACAACCAGTTCTGCTTGTATAATCACGAGAGTAAACCAAGGCGCATCGATCCAGAGCCTCACTGCCAGTGCTAATGGCTTACATGGCACCATGACAATTTACACCAAGTAATGGCATATCCAAGGGTATTAGACTGGTTGCCAGGGCTATGAAATAAGCCAGGGCAGAGTCAGTAGAAGAGGGAGACCTTGGAGCTCTGGTCACCTCTGCTGACAGCACAGTACCTGCAGATTGGACCACTGACAATCCTGGAAAAAATAATATGTAGGAAGGGTGTTTGTTGTCAGGAGTTTCAAGACTTCTTCTTATGTGAAAATTTAAAAAATAACCCACTGGTCTACATAAATACATGTATTTGAGATATATTTAATTTAAAAAATCAAAAATTCAAATACAAAAATGCAATATTTATTCTCAAAATTATAATCACTCTTACTCTCTCAATTCAGTTTTCTGCGAGCAACCAAGAAACAACGACACTTAAATTCAAGGATTTCAACTTTCAAATTTTTTAATAGCTAAATGTAGATGACTGATTGCAGACCTCATTTAAAAAATGCCAAAACCATCAGTTACCTCATTGGAGTAAGGATTTCACTCAAAATAATATGAGAACCCTTGCCAGAGAACAGCTGAGGACAAGCATCCTGAAAATGCACTTCTGTCTGCTTTTGTAGCTTGTGGACAAAAAGCAGCTACTTTTTTTTAAAGACGAACATAGCCTACAACATGCTATCCTTTGACGTCTATAGCTTTTTCTGTGTCACATTAAGACAGTCCAACAAACGTCCTTGTTAAAAAAATATGTCCTGCTTATATTAAAATTTGGTCTAAACATGCCTTTAGAAACAACAGTATTGATGACACAATTAGCCTGAAATAATACCTATACTCTTCAGTTATTTTATTTCACACAGATTGATGTTACCATATCTTCTCTACTCTTCTATATCTGGGAGTGTATTTTTCTATTTTCAACATTATTCTTCCTCCTCTGTCCTCAGAACTACATTTTAAGATAGTGTGACATTAATTCCACAGTGACAAATTGTTTTCCTGGACCAAAATTTTATTTTCATTTCCATATCAAATCTAGTGCAATAATATTTACCTAAGTAATTTTCTCAAAGCTTTAGTAAGGCAAAGCAACTTCATTTATTTAAAACTTCTTGAGTGTTCGTAATTGTAGTGTGTAAGTGCCAAAATGAAACGATGTGACAAATAGTCATTTTCAGGATTTTACTTTTTAGTTACAGAGTCAGTTCTAACAAGAACTGATGTAGTTCTAGGAAAACTAGTGTGTTAAGAGAACAGTATGTGTACCTATGAAAGCAATGGAAAGATGCTTTAATGTTCTTTAGTATGGTTTGCTCCAGAAATTGAACTGCCTTTTTTCTTGAGCAAGTAAGTATTTTCAATTGCATTGATTCAGACCCCACAGGCTTTGAGACTCTGTGGTCCAACAAAACATGCTTTGTTTATTTTAACAGACAAACAAATGCAAGCTCCACCCTGGTCGTGGAGCCAACTGAGAGTGGGTGTAAGTCAGTGCATTTGCATTCCTTCTGGAAAAGAGATTTCTGAGTTGTCTAGACTTCGTATTTATCCCAGAATACTCATACCACTTCTGCTGCAGTGAGACATAAATCCTGCAATATGTAAAACTGTAGAGCTTTGTCATGTTTTGTTGTCCTCCCCTTCACTTAAAAATTGTATGGAGAAGACCATTAGAAAGGTAAATTTTTTATAATAAAGACCTGGGTCCCCAACACAGGCAGGTTCTGTGGCTGATGAGAGAGCAGATGTTCCCAATTCTGTACATGTTTTCCTGGGGAGGTTTGCCTTAAATACACAGAGGCAGAGGGAATTTAACTGGCTTTAACTTAGCCACCTAAAATAATATTACAACAAAATAGCACTAAACTTCTGGAAACCTACAGTAGAATAGCTATGGGTTTATGGTTATTCCTTTTTTTAAAGTTAAGGACTCCAGTAAGTGTAAAAATAATTTCTTTCCTGGCATTAACAGAACCTAGACTCTACATCTCTTCTGGGTTTTACAGAGCCACCCTCAATGCCTACACAGCTTTTCTTCTGCCATGGTTTCACACTGGCCCAACACCAGGCACCCACGAGAGTCACTTTGCTTACCTTCCCCTGCTACAGCTGGGCAGTGGAGAGGGAAAAAAATTAAGGAACACTTCATGAGTGAGGTAAGGACTGGGAGAAATACTTCAAGGGCAACAAAAGCTCATCTTAAGGTTGCAAAGTGAATTCATTACTAATAGAATCAGAGCAGGATAATGAGAAATAAACACCTCCTTAAAACACCTTTTTTTCCCCCAGCCCCTCTCTCCTTCTCACTGACAGTGCAGGGAGACAGGGAGACAGGGGTTTGGTCAGTTCATCACTCGAAGTTTTCTTCTGCTGCTCAGGGAGAGGAGTCCTTCCCGTGTGAGACCGTGGGGTCCCTCCCATGGGAGACAGTTCTCCGTGACCTTCTCCAGGATGGCTCAAATCTCACGAGCAGCAGTCCTGCCAGAACTGCTGCAACGTGAGTCCCTCCCACGGGCACACAGTCCTCCCAAAACTGCTGTGGCGTGGGTCACTTTTCCACAGGATGCAGTCCTCCAAGGACAGGCTGCTCCTGCCTGGCAGCAGGGCCCTCTCCCTCCACCGGGTCTCCCACTGGATCACAGCCTCCTCCAGGCATCCACCTGCTCCAGCATGGGCACCTCCCCTGTGGGCTGCGGGTGGATCTCTGCATCCCCTGTGGATCCCCAGGGGCTGTGGGTAGATCTCTGCATCCCCCGGGGATCCCCAGGGGCTGCAGGGGCACAGCCAGACAGAGGTCTCCATGGTCACCAAAATTGGCATGGCCGTAGAGACCATGGCATGTTACGCAGTTGGTACATGGTGTGAATGGCTTCTCTTTCCCAAAATTAGAAGTAGGTGGGACTGGGGCAACTGAAAGAAGGTGCTGTGCCAAGGACTGCCAAGATAAGCTGTTTCCTCCCTGCATGCGAAGACCATTTTTTGGGCAGCGTGCACTTGAACCGCTTCAGGTTTCTGGTTTCTTTCCCTGTCGGTTTTGACATGGCTTGATTTTTGGCGGGGAGGAAAGAAGCCAGCCACAGAAGTGATTTTCTGGGAGGAGCTGCTAAAAGCTTCCTCTGTGCCTGACAAAAACCAATCGCTGGCTGGCTCTAAGAATAGACACACTGCTAAGCCAATTAGAAAAGCTGGTAAGGCCTCTATGATAAAGGAGAAAATGAGGGAAAGCTCTCTTTTTCCCTTGCCTCTGAGGAGTGGGGAGGGGGCTGCCGAGCCCCTTCCCGGTGGGCCCGGGGCTCCTTTCCAGCGGGGCGGCTGGGCCCCTTTCTGGTGGGCCTAGGGTCCTTTGTGGCGCGGCCAGGACACTTTTCGGCGCGGCCATCGAGATCATGCTGCCGGCGGGGCCACCCTGGCACCAGAAGCAACCACGCGGGCCTCGCCGACCCATGGGCGCCGGCTCCATTTAGCACCTTTCGTCATGCGGGGCGCCGAAAAGGAGAAGCTGCTGCCGCCGCTTCTGCCCTTCTGTTTGCGGTGCGCCAGGACAGAGGCGGCAGGCGGCCGCCGCCATCTTGGCACGGCCGGCGATGGGCTTTGCCTGCCTGGATGGATCTTCAGTCACCATATAGAGGTGGAAGTTTTTTTTAAACTAAAACTAAAAACTTCCGTTTCTGTTACAGAACCTTGAAATCAAAGCCCTCTGATTTCTCTGCTCTTGAAAAACATTGCTGTTTTCTTTTTTTCCTGTTTCTTTAACAGAGCCTGAGAGCTGAAGCGCAGAAGGGTGGAAGCTGCCTTCTCAAACACACGACAGAAGGCTGGCCATGGGTCAACCCACAGCTGATCAACCCCATCAACATGTGTCAGGTCCATGCAGTAACTGCCCTAGACTTCTTCCCGGTGATCCACCACCACCTTCCCCTCAAGCCTGATTTTCACATCCTCATACACTTTGTCCCAGAATGTTCCAGTAGCAGCTTATACTCCTCACTCCTCTTCCCCTCCTTCCTCCCAGGTGTATTTTTTCAATTGCTTTCCATTCCTGAGTACCCTTCACTTTGTTTCTCTGCACGGGAGCAACAAAGCCAAAAGAGAACTTCCTTAAGGGTTTCCTTCATCAGAAGTCTTTTGAATGCTCACTTGCTGTTGAAATAAAACTGAAAGTCGGTGTTCCTGGGTGCAGTAACGCTTCTGGTTTTTTCTGCTTTAGTTGCAGCAAGTAAGCTTTGAAATCTTGCAACATACACAGCCCCAGATTATAACTGACAAATTGGGCAAGTGTACTCTTGGCTGCTTGGCATAATATATTATGTTAGAGGCCATGTACAAATGATACACAGATTACATGTAGTACATGTATACATTTCTCCAAAGCCAACCCAGAGCACATCACAATAAAAATTATTTTATCAATGCTTCCAGGCTTGGAATACTTTTGTATTTTAGCACCTTGCTCTCAACTCTTAACAGTTAAAGGCACTACCAAGTTGTCTTGGAATACAGCCAGCATTTTGTAGTCCTCATCTGGGAAATGCAAAACCTGTGTTTGCTTTTAAAAAATGCCTAATAGTTGGGAGTTTCCTTGTCAAGATTAACACCTGAAGCCAAGTGCAGAGACCATCTTGGAGTGAAAGAGGAAGAGGTTTTGTGTGAAAAAAAAAATTCCCAATCACAGGGAGAAACTACAGAAATATCAAAAATCAAAGCATTTTAAATGAGTGAAGTAGTTGAAACATAGATATGAGAGAGGGAGAAAATTACATGGTTTCCCCATGGATACCTTTTTATTATTGCTTCTAAGATCATCTCAAAGCAATCAAATTTTTTATTTGAAAAATGAAATGAGAAAAAATTCAAATTCCATTATTATTTTGCAAGTCTTGTTCTCAGGGTTCCCTACACTGATAAGGCTAAACACACTCAGTTTCAATGGCATGACATTTTAAAAAAGCTTAAGGCTTTTTAAAAATTTGAATCAGAAATCTTCCAAACACAGAACATAAGGTTTTTCATAGGAAAACCAGCTTAAGCCAAGAAATCAATATAAAACTAAGCAGATAGTTTTGTCAGACCTCTCCACAAGAAGCTGGCAAGGCTGTCATCTGGCAGTACCCCTCTGAGATTCAGCATCTAATTAGCATTCCCAGCAGTGTTCCAGTACTCCTTTATTGTACAGAAGATATCTTTACTTCCATATGTCCCATTGCAAATGCAAAAGGTATAAAATAGTTTTGTGCTATCCCATGGTACTCATATTATTCATGCATGTATGCATGGCCATTTTTGCTCAATGGAAGCATTTTTCCCATACTGACTTGAAAAAAGTTTAGAAATTCAGTGAGGTCTCCTTTGCTGGCTTTCATATTGAACATACATCCTTCAGTATTAAATTTTAAATAAATGAATTTACAGTGCAATGCACCTTGAAAATCACCAGCTGAGTAGGTAATGAGAAGAGAGCACCTCTCTATCAGTAAAGGCCAATTCCTTGAAGCTCGAAGCAGTTTATTTAAAATACTGCAAATTAGATCTCTTGCCTTACTAGGAGTCGTAGGATTGCCCTGTGCTGCCCTTGGGCTCCCTGATGGGAGACTGTCTCAGAAAATCTAGGTTTGACTCAGAAAAATCAAGACTTCTCCAAAGCCTGAAACTGCTTTTTTGCCTGGTGTGGCAGATGAGACGAATGTGTGTGTGTGTGTGTGTATTTTTCACAATATCCACTTTATGAACGGGTAAAATGAACCACAGGGGCTGAACAATTTACCTGCAAAGTCTTTGGACACACGCAGAAACTTGTGGTGGTCTGCATTTCCAACAACCATATCTAAGAAAAAAGGCCAGTGCCTCACACCAAGAAGAGACAGGTACCAGAGAAAACCCCTTCAGAAGGAGGAGAAATTTCTCCCAACAAATATGACATGAGTCCATTCCTTCTAAATGAAGAGGAAGCTCTGCCTTTAAGCCATACCCTTACTAGTTCACAGAAACCTCTCCAAGAATCAGTTTTACACAGTTGATGTTTTAGTCTCTTAAGATTAACACACTATTTTCTTTCCCATTCCTTGACATTTGGTCTCACAGCAAGCTTCAAGAGATGCTGTCCCTGGTCCTCAACTGGGAAGGACCCAGGAGTTCTCATAATCCTGGATATGTTACATGCATCTAACTGTGGCCACAGGCAGGCAAACATCTTGTAGTTTTTCATGCTGCCAATCAGAAATATCTGCAACCTGTAAGTGATCCAAGGCTCAGCTCCACATCTTGTGTTGAAGATTGAAGACACTTCATGTGGTGCTCCTCTTGCATCACAGCGTCAAAAAGGAGCAGTGCCGTCTTGCAGCTGATCTTTCAGTTTCAGAGCTCTATATTCCTACTCTGAAGGAGCATTACTAGTCTGTCAGTATCCCATTTTGTCATTATATGGAAAACTGTTTTGTTTAGGGTTGGATCATACCAAGGGCTTTCTAAGAAAACCCAACAGCTTTTGCATTTAAATGATCTGTTTTTGAAGTTCAAGCTCCTTCTATTCTATTTCCTTTGTTTGTGTTCAAATATTCTTCTGGTAAATACTTTGTTTTTCGAATGGTCCCATTACGAAGAATTTAAGACAGGCAGATGGAAATACCTTCACAAAATTACTGAGAAAGGTAGTAATACTGTGAATGAGTTCCAGGAATTACTGGAAGTCACTTAATTGCTTAGTAATACAGTGCTTGAGGTTTCCTGTCACTAGTTCAGTTTGCCGAATCTTGAAAAACTTAATTTCAGTTTCACATGCTTTGCAAAAGCCTGTTTCTACTTGATCATTTTGCAAAAAAGTACTGACCTGGTGTTCAAGAAGACTGGAGGACTTTCCTTGATTCACTTTGTGACCAAACTTCCTGTAAAAGCCAGCCATGAGAGCAAGAACAACGAGGATAACACAGTTAAAAGGCATAATTCTCCCATGATATCAGACAAATAATCCTAGTCCTATTGCCAAATAATTAAGCGTAGCGTTTCATGTTCATTTCAACTTGCAGCTGCAAGTTCATGTTGGATAGACGACTCCTCAACCCCACAAGAAGTGTTTCTCCACATCACCCTCTAATTCTGAGGCCACCTGCTGAAACCACAGCATGGCTTTCAGGAGAACAGGGAACTGACTTCCTCAGCAGGAACACACAAACACTCTTGTTCCTGATGGAAGCACAGCAGAGTGTCTGAAGATAACCTGCCTACGTTGCTGAGGACCACAGGTCATGCAGTCCACCAGGCACTTGGGAAGACTCCAGTCTTACCCCTGCCCTGAGCAGTCTCAGCCATGGGGTCAGACCAGGTAGTCAGGGCTTTCTATCCTATTGTGGCTGACAGTACTCCAGGGATGGAGATGGTACAACCTCTCTTGGCCCCTCCTGCATTGTTGGGATGTCTTCATGGGGAAAAGCCTTTACCTTCTCATCAGGCTGAGTATCTCCTGTTGCAGTCTATGGCCATTGCCTTTCACTCTCCTGCTCTTTGCTGCTCTGAGGAGCAGCTTCTCAGTAACTTCCCCACTGATATTGGCAGAAGGGCATAGTAAGAACGGGGTTGCTCCATGGGCGACACAAACAGGGTGCCCCCAACACAGGCAATGCCCACAGTGGTGTCAGGCTCTTGACAGTGACAAGTAACACCTGCTGCTGCCAACAAGAAGAGGCAAAAAGACAGTTCTGAGGTCCATGAAGGAAGTCTGCTTGCAAGTCGCACGAGACAGAGCTGAGTACTTATGGTGTAGCTCAAGCCAGAATAGCACCCTGGACTTTTTGGTTGGACCAGAGACCTTCAAGATTCTGTCCAACCTCCACAATTTATGACAGATCATTT
Organism: Picathartes gymnocephalus; assembly: GCA_013390045.1. Lineage (NCBI taxonomy): Eukaryota > Metazoa > Chordata > Aves > Passeriformes > Picathartidae > Picathartes > Picathartes gymnocephalus. The sequence goes on from WEKY01062119.1 coordinate 15,617, forward strand.
CAGACCTCATGGTAGAGAAGTACTGGAAAGTAAATCATCCATACACTGGATGGTGCACTGTGAATAGAATCAAAAGAGCAGACTGTGTGTGATTAGTTCCCTTGTGAAGTTTCTAATGCAGTTTACTTTCATACCCAAATTCTGTGACACAGGGTCTCCTAGTAGGTTCCTCGAACTTTTTCAGAAACAGCTTTCAGTATGTTCAGTGTAACAGAAAAATCGTTGTTACTGTTATGCACAGTGTCCATCTGCTTCTGTCCCCTCCAATAAACCTAACCTTCATTACTTTTCCAAGCTTGGGAGAAATAGTAACATTTGCCAAAGGAAGGCAATCTTGTCAAGGGAGCAAATGTCACCGATATCCTTATCCAGAGAACTATCTGCAAATCCTCAGTTTAAGCCAAACTGAGAGCTTATGAAGTCCCAGATGAAAAGCTTTTTTTGAGAACAAAAGCCAGGTGTACTGACCAAAAGGAGAAAACAAGCTAGCAACGTTTGCACATTTACAACAAAACAGTGAGCAGAATATATATTGCTCTGTATCATTTTTTTCTGTCCCAGGGGGTCACACCTTGCACAAATACACCTCTTTGTTTCATGTGCTGCCACTGTCAGGCTTCTCGGGTTACAGAAATGGCCCAGTGTCTCAACCCGGACAGATCTGGTACTTCTGGGAAATTACGTCTAATTTTGCATGTTTCCTTAGAGGAAGACCAGTTAGGTCATGTACTCTTTCTTGGAGACCCCTATTTTAAAGGACTAATATTTTTTATCTCATTAAAACTCATGTCTTTTTACCAGCCCAGCACTCTGATGTGATTTTCCACCCATCTGCATGGGTAATATCAACACTGACACAAAGCAATGTGGCCACCAGCCCTGAGTCAGCACCCTACAGCCTTTCAAGGATGTGTTACAACTCAGGTCTGCTCAGAAGAAGTCAAGCACACTAGTACCCTCTCAACAAGGCACAAGAAACAAGATAAAACAGTGAGAAGTAGTGCAAAGGAGGGACCGGAACCAGAAACACTCCAATTCTACTACTCGGGGG
>WEKY01062119.1:16683-38933 GCA_013390045.1 Picathartes gymnocephalus
GTAAAACTGTGTATAGCGGAATTCCAAACACACAGATAGCAGCCCATATCTCAGACAATACGGCTTCTGGAGACAGGAGGTTGGGACAGCTTTTTATTTTACAGTCCCAAGGAACAGGCAGCAGGTGGGAGTTTTGAGACCTTTTTGAAACTGGCAGAGATACAAGCAATTGGCATGCTTGTATAAGCAGAGTATGTGTAAAACAGAAAGAATAGCCTTCCTGCCCTCATTGTGTATGATCACACCACAGATTCCAGCCCCTGCTTCTCATGTCCTTTCTTCCTACCCATAGCTCTCCTCTTCTGTCCAAACAGTTACTCCAAACGATGTCTGTGTGTGCATAGCTCCTAAATGAGGTGGAGCAAACCCACAATTTACCCCAGGACTGACCTCTTGCCGGTGAGGCTGGGCACACCAACCCTTGTATGGCAAACATGTCACCAGGAATAACAGCCTGATGGCTGGTAAAGTGGTTCAGCTGATAAGCTATGATTATTTTTTAGAGTTATCTAGCATGAGCAGCATGGACATTGTACTGTCCTGTACTTAGAAAGAGCATCTACTTAAAGAGCTTGATGAGGAAGGGGTAACAGCACTGCAGGTTTGTCCCACATTGATAGTGCTGTGTGTGGAGCACAGGTCAGAAAGAGAGAGGAATAACTGCATTGTAAAAGAGAATGTCTGATCATCTGGTTGCGGTCTTTGCAGTGAGTGGGCATAGCTTCACTGAGACATAGATGACTAAAACAGGCCATCAGTTCTCCCATTCAAGGTTTTAAAGAGCAAATCCCTTTAAATCTATGCAGCTCTGCAACTTCCTGTTTCACACTTTACTGTGCAAATATACACAGCAAGATACACATAAAATGTAGATACATCTGCTATGTGTTTTAAAAGTATCTTTTATCAGGCAAAAGCTTTAATTTTGCAAAGATCACTAGAGGCTTCTTAACTCCTTAAAACTGAAACAAAAATGTAAACTGATTCAGTTGTAGACATACCCAGAAAGCAAATAAATGAGAAATGTTTCTTCTGGTTTTCCCCCAGAACAAAGACAAATGAAAAGACTACCTCATAGTTTACTGTCAGAAGAGTCTTCTCATCAGGTAACAGAAGCCAACACTGAAGGTTTACAATATCCATGAGTCCTTACCAAACTCTGCAGCTTTACTCAAGTCATTTAGGGAAGAGTATTTTAGGGAAAACATATGCAGGTGCATTTCCTCCTTTCTGATACTTTCTAGTCAGCAAAACTTTTAGACCTGATGTTCCTATAACAGGGCAAAAAAAAAAAAAATCAGTTTACAGTTTAGCTAAAATGAACCCAGACTTCAGGAAGTCCCCAGAAAACTCAGAAGTAATATATGCACAGAGAGGGAGAAAGTTAACTCTTTTGTGGTAGACATATTTCATAAGACATATCCAGGAACATTACAAGAATTCCCTCACACAGTCTTACAACAGATTTGCTGTGGCACTGGAGAGGGGATGAAGCTGTATCTTTATAGGAGAAATGCAAACTGTGGGTGTTTGCATCAGGAAACAAAACCACAGCTTAAATAAAAATGTTGGTCAGTATTTAATACTGAGATGCTAATTTCACAGCAGCAAGCAGAGGAGAAAAATAGGGATGCTAACCAATGTTTTCCAGTTTTTCACCCTTTTCCCAGCGAAGCAAAATATGGCACATATCAGAAGTGCAAATAAGAGCACAGATTGGGACAACATCAAGATTCTTCACATCTTGGATAAAGCAGAAAACATTCAAAAGGAGATATTTAAGGAAGACAGATACTATTTCAAGATTCAGTTAAAATCACGTGAAGGAAGAAAGAGTTAAACTGTGTTTTTCGACACTTCTGGTCAGAATTTGGATGAGAAGGAAGAGAGACAGAGCCTAAAATATATCACCTAACCCTGCTTCTTTGTCTAACTCCAGGAGAAATCTGTGGCTATGAACTGTAAATAGATGCACTTTTCCAGCTGGTTGGCGGCTTTTAGAGTGTTCTACTTTCTGAAACCCCCTCCTCTGCAGATGTTTCCTGGAGGTGCCTTACCAGCTTACTGGCTTTGGTGAATTGCCTATCTGACACCTGACCATATGAAGCTTTCATCAGGGGTTTGGGTGGCTCTGAGATCCAATAATGACTGAGCACTGCTCTTAACACCACTGACCCAGCAATGACTGGTGATAGCTAGGCTTCTTTCTGTGAAACAATTGATTTTTCTTCTGTGAACATAGGAAGAAGATCTGAAAGGATGCAGTCTTACCAGGCTCAGCTGCCCTTTCTCTGATGGTATTTCAAGTTTACCAGAGCTTTGAGATGAACTTGCTGAGATATTTTTCTTCCAATTAGCTCATAGTAAGACCACCCTTTAGAACTTTTTGGATGTATCCTGCTTCCTTCAGCACCTCTGCTGCAAGATTCCCTGCTCATTCCTCTGGGTCTATACAGGTATCAGGGCATCCGTCTGTGTCTGAGACCATATTTCCTTGAGCACATTCAGTTGCTTTTGAAGCGAGGAATACCCTTCTCTCCTTTCCAGAGGTGTTCACCCAACACAGTTCTTATAAATAAGGTTAGCATAGCAGCTGAAAGCGAAAAAGAATAAATTGACACTGTTCAACAACCCATCAGATTCCCAAAAGGAAACAATTTACAGAAATTTCCCCTACACAGTTCTAAAAACAGTAATGCTGAGTTTGGCAGGTTGACCTGCTTATGTATCTGTTTCTTTAATTTTAGTATCAGTCTTGTATCAGCTTCTATTTTTTTCAGATGTACATCTTAGTCATTTTGTCCCTGAGGCAAATTATGACTGCATTAGCATGTGTGAAACCCAAAACTGAAGTTAGATAACATTGCAAATAAAACCCAGATAGAGGAAAGACCTTCTATCTTGAATATATGTAAAATGCAATTGTCACCACTTTGCTCCTAAAATGTAAAAGAAAATTTTTTGCACTTGGGCCTCCTCCTTTGTGATTTGTAGCACTGTTTCAAGTGCTGCATCTGTTACTCCAGCTCAAGAATTCACCAGATTTTTAAATGAGTGTAAGTAAGGGAATTAGGCCAGACATGGCAGCCAGACAGAGCTTCCAGCTCTAGGAGCCCCAAAATAAGAAGGTCATCAACCTAATGGAGCAAGTCCAGAGGACACCACCATGTTGATCAGAGGCATGGTGCACCTCTCCTATGAGGAAAGGCTGAAAAAAATTGGTATTTTTCAGCCAGAGAGGAGAAGATTCCAGGGAGACTTTATAACACCTTCCAGTAACTAAGGGGGGCTGCAGGAAAGCTGAATAGGAACTATTTTACAAAGGCATATAGTGACAGGACAAGAGGGAATGGCTTTAAACTGAAAGAGAGTATTTTTAGATGAGCTATTGGGATGAAATTCTTTATTGTGAGAGTGGTGAGGCAATGGCACAGGTTTCCCAGAGAAATTGTAGATCCCATCTCCCTGAAAGTGTTCAAGGCCACTTTGGATGTGGTTTCGAGCAACCTGGTATAATGGAGGTTGTCCCTTCCTGTGACTGGGGAAGAAACTACAAAGTCTTAAAAGTTCCTTCCAACCCAAACCATTCTATGGTTCTGTGATTTCATGAAGCCCTAATTTGTCTCAGGTTTATATGGCTATGTCTCAACACATGCCTCAAAATTTTTGAATCTCAGCTCTGTCTGCTAGCCAATATGACTGGGAGAAGCTCAGCATATGACATGCTCATTGTTTCAGGTATGATGACAGATGGCAGTAGTATTGTAAAATTCTCTGGAGATTAATAAGGGTGACAGGTACATCTATATGGCAGCTAAAGAGGAGAAGCAAGATTTGCGCTTCGCACTGGTTCATACTAATCCGTGGTAACTTCTGCTGAGGTGTATTTGGTTGCTGAATCTCTCCAGTAGCATCACCTGACAAGTACCCCCCTCCCTTTCTTTCATGTTTGCTGCAGGACATATGTTAAGCGCTGACAACACGTTCTGACTTTCCAGGTTTACCTGTTTATCAGTACTGCAGCCTGGCTCATCTGCACAACGCCATCTCTCACAGAGGAGCAGAATAAAAACTGTCCCTATGCTGAACCCATGGGTACCAAGACCTTGCAATACCCAAAGTTTTAAGTCCTTTTACAATTATTGCTTTTGAAAATCTGCAGGGGAAAGGATTGAGAATACATACCTTTAATCCTGTGTTTGTCATGACTGTAACAATGAAGTCAGTCCCTTTGAATTCCATTTAGCATGTCACCACTGCCAAGCCAAACTAGTACACCTACAAGCATTGCAGTAAAACTGCCCAGGTGCAAACATTGATGCTGCCATTTGCATGAAATGTGGTGATTGATCACTGAGAGCCTGTCATACGAACATCTGATCTCAGCAGGCAAGATTGTCATAAACATGCCCAGATCTTCTGAGAGAAACACCCGGAGTTCTGTAACCTAAGAGACTGTTTCCTAATTTGTAATAAGAATTTTGTAATCTTTTCATAAGGAATTGCATGAAGAATGATGACCTAGAGTAGTGATCCAGTTATGATATGAAACAAGTCAGAGTACAAATAAATCTGTGAAGTGCAGGAATTAATATGGTCAGAAACTGCTAATGTGTTGGTTACCTCTTCAGTGGTGTTTGGAGACTTCCCAATAGGCCAGAAAACTAGGGAAGGTTGTGATTTCCTCATGGAAATTTATGGTAAAAGATTTCTTGAGATAAGACTCCATCTCTTCCCGTAATAATGTCTTTCAACACAGAGAAAGAGAGAGCATAGATCCTTATAAATTCCTTGCTAATCCTTCCAACAACTCCTCTGAAAGGAGAATAAGCATATGCAACTAACAAAATAAATTCTAATTCAGCAGTCTGTTCAGTGCTACAGAACAAGGAATAGACTCAAGTTGGAACTCAATCACAACCCCTATCTATCTTTTTTGTCTTCTTACCTGACATGTACAGTTAAACTTAGAGTGTTTATTTATTTCACAGGGATTGTCATTCACAATATCTCTATTGCTTGAGGATAGTAAACATGGAGTATATGCCTACAACCTTACTCAGGAAAAAAACATTGCAAAATGAAATGAGGAATGTACAATATCAGGGTTTCTCTATCTTCTCATAAGCTAAAAAAAGTCTCTAATTGGATTTCAGTGCCTCAGTGCCTTTTCTGTTTCTGCTGTACCAGAAAACCTTATTATCAGTTCTTGTAATTTTAAGCATCTATACTTCAGAATTACTACTAATCTCAATTTCAGTTTCAACTTTGTTGATTTTAGGTGCCTTTCTATTTTTCTAACTTGCATTAAATTTTCTTTTCTGGAAGAGAATTCTTTAGTCTTTACAGACATATAAGAAGCTATTTCAACTCAAGTTGGCCCCTGCTGATCCTCATGTTGTTCATACCCCTCCTATGGGTCATCAGTGTTTTCTTATTGCTGAATGCCTTGTTGTTTCAGCTTACAAATCATAGCCACATAAAGATCCTCAAACATGTAAAAAAAATCCATTTTTTCCCCACAAATCAGAGATAGAGTTGGAAGTGAAAGAGCCTGAAACATTTTGATCTCTCCCACTGATGCTGCTCTGCTTTGTGAACGATGGAGCCTTTCCTTTCAGTGCCAGAGGTACTGTCACTGAACCTAGGGGGTGGGAGATGGGATCAGGAGAGGATGCCATTGTCCAGTGGTCACAGTACACGCTTGGAAAGGAGAGCTGTGGTCAAACACCTTAAAGAAAGGAATCAAGGATTCAAGTTCAGCTTAGTTCTTAGGAACAGAAGGCCTTCAACTCACAACACATCATGCAGCTGCTTTTTTGTGAAATTCCTACTAAGTAACAATGTGATATTTCCTGCTGCATCCAAATAGGTCATAGCGTAGGAAGGACTATTTTATTCAAGCAGGAGTCAGACGTGGCTGACATATTTTGCTTCATGATGTATTCTAAAATACAAATTGTTCTGGTAATGTACTTAAGGAGCTTTAGAAAGATGAATTTGTGCTTTAAGGTCCTCAGCTAAGGACCTCTGAGGTCCTTGACCTTAACCTCTAAGTCTAAAAAATGAGTAAGCAAGCATCACAAGAACGTAAATTTGGCACTGAAGTAACCATGACATCTTACTGTGTTCATTTTCAAATGTCTGCCAGCTGGTGGGAAAGACAGGAACAGGAACACAGTGGGCTGTGTCAAGATGAGATCTCCCTCCAGCATGTGTGTTATCGCTTAAGGCAGTCTGACAACATTTCTAAATTGACAGGACTGCAGTTTTCACCAGGTTGCAGAAGACAAAGAGTAGTCTGCAAGACTTGATTTTCATCCAGCAGCTGCTGGAGTTTGTTTCATTATTATCTAATTGCTATCTCTTTTCATGACAGAATCAAGAAGAATGACCCACAAGTAATAATGATCTAAGTCTCTACAGTATGTGTTGGATTTGAGGCCTTCTTTTTCTCTTTAAGCTGCCTTTTCTGATACACAGAAATATGTCTATGACTTTAAAAACAGAGAAATTGAACTGTAGGCTCTATCTTCCCAAACTTTATGCTTTAGAGGTGACTGATAAAATCTATAAGTGAGAAATATTGGGCTGGGTCCCTAGCTAGGCCCCATTAGCTTAAGCCTGTGTTGGCTTCCACCACAGTTTACTCAAACAGGTGGTCTGCATGGCATTCTGTGGTGACACTGTCACTTCCACTTTACCCACGAGCATAGCCTTGACATGTTCTACTCACCACAGTAAGTGATTTTTCTTGGCACATACATACATCAAAACCAATGATCCAGAACAAGGTTGTCAAAGTATTTACTCAGCTGTGCTTGCAATTGCAGGTGCCAAAAGAAACAAGCAAATATATGAGATCCCATCTCTCTGATTGGGGTACATCAGCCAGTAAACAGCACAAAGGTGCCCAAAAAGTACTACTCGTCTCCACTGAAGCCATCCAAAAGAAGAAGTAGGTGGGTTTGGCGTAAGTCACATTGTAATCTGCCCACTGAGTGATGTAACTTCTAACAATGCTGGCTGGGCTACTGGTGTATCTAAAATGGGTGAAAAAATGGGGTTTGAGTTGGACTAGGATATTTTTAAAGCAACTGGTAAGGTTGTTTCTCTGAAGAGAAGAGCCAAAGCTTGCTATTCCAAATCATACTTAGGGCCGTTTTGATCTATAATCTAGTTTCTAGTTTTTGAAGTTTCTCTCCTTCCAGATAAGCCACAATGTGTCCCACAAGAGGAAAGCAGTGGAAAGAAACAAGATAAGAAATTATCAGATAGATAGAAGCACACAGTTTCAGAACACAATTGTGTGAGAAGAACGTTTTAAAAAAGGTAAAGGGCTTTAATACATGGCTCAGAAGCACGTATTTTCTTTTTCTTAATGAACTGATGACTTTCAAAGCAAGCTTGTAAAGAGCAACTTCTTTCTTGTTTGCAGCTCACTGTGACAAATTTTAAGTTCTTTGTTTTCAAGTGTTTTACGGAGTATGAATGAGCAAAAGTGAAACTCACACAGGGGAATCAGGAGCAAAATTGGTATGTGCAGCTTTCCAAAAGTATCTGGTATGGGTATTTTGTCATTCTTTTGAATGCTTGCAAGGCTGACTTTGCAGGAGCCCTGAGCATGTACAAATCAGCAAAGAATGAGGAAACACAGTGGGATATAATTGCTGACAGAAACAGAAAAGACAACACCCTGTGCTGTGTGATCACTTGACAAAAGGGAGCTCTCAAATCTAGAGGTGGAACCTGCCATGCAGTTTTGTGGTGCACTATCTGTCCTCAACATCTTGCACACTAAAGACATTTTTAATGAGAATATTAGCACATGTGGTGGTAACTCCAGGCACTCAGAAAAAAAATAATCAAATTCAGCTCTCCCATTCCAAATCATATTGTGGTTATGGCCCTGTATTAAAAAGGTGTTTCTTATGGATTCAAGCTCCCCTGCTGTCAAATCCTTCACCCTTCCTGCATCTCAAGAATCCGAGAATAACTAAATAAAGTGGTTTTGTGCACACACAATGAGTATTTTGTTCAAGCCATTTAAGACGTATTTTACAACAAATCTTTTCATTATCGGAGGTATTTTAAAAATGTTTTACTTTTAGTCACAGTTTGCAGATACACTGTGTATAATATTAAGTTTGGTATTTGATGCACAGCCCTTTATTTTTCTTACATGCTTAATCATTTTTAAACCACCCCATGCTGCTGAACATGACCTGTCAGTGATAAGTAAATATTTTAGTCTGTAGCAGATGTTTTCGTACTTAATCCTATTTATTATAGTATGCGATAGATTCTTTCTCAGAATAGAAAGTAAAGTAACAATGTCTGTATGGATAAAACTGCTTTATAGCATTTGTTTCTTTATGGTGTTTCCCTGTGAATTTTGTTGAATTTTTTTAAGATCAACCACTGTGTGTTCTAAAGGGGAGCTGTGGCATGCCCTTGAAAACGTTTCTATTTAATACATATTGAACTAAGAATCTACCTTTGAAATGCACATAGACCTATAGGTAATTATGCCACTGATCTTGCAAAAAAATATTTCCTGCACAAATTTTTATTTTTTTACAGTCCTACAAGGTCCCACATATCTTGCATGCAGAAGCAAGACTGGCTTGTTGGAACCAAACATGGTACAAATAGAAAACACTACTTAGACTTCAAAATGAATGTAATTTTAATTTACTCCTCTGCTGAGCTTTGTCTCTCTTGTTACTGCAAATCACAATAAAACCAAACTCCAATTTCAGTTCCTAGTGAACAACTCCTCTAGGTTGCAACATTTCATAATGCCTCCAGGAGTCTGCTTGTTAATAATGAAGTGAACTGACCAGTGTCAAAACTGTCTTCTCTCCAGGAAGATAAAGGATCAAAGTGATTCAATTGCAAACCCTGCCTGCTGATGCAGGACCCACAGTGGGTTAATAGAAGAACCACACTTCCCTGTGAGGAAAGATTTCTGTCTGTTAAAAAGAGAAAGGGACCCTCCCCTATGCCCCCGATCTAATTTTTAATTTTAAACCTGACCCAGAGATGACTCCATCTACAATGCCATCTGACAAAAATGTTCTGGGAAGAAATACAGAGTTGTAGCCACCTCCTCATCTTCTGATGACTCCTTTACTCGTGACTTGACCACTCATATTCTAAGAAGTTAATTTATCCTACGTTCTCTTCTAAGAAGTGCATCTGTCACCTTGTCGTGTTGAGGGGGCTGTATTTTTGTTTTCTGCAGTGGGAAGCTGAACTTTACCTCTCCCCTACACACAACAGAAAACAGACTCTATGCTGCATACAGGGAGGCATCACTGGTGTGTACATGCTCTCAGACTTGCTTTACATGGCTTTTACCTAATATGGGTATGAGAAGCAATGAATTTGCAGCAGCATAATGCAACACTTACCAATGAAAAGCACTTTCACTCTGACTTCAATAAACAAGTCACGTAGCTTCAAGGTAGTGCAAGTATGTCTGTGTGTGCCACCTGATGTTTTGCAGAGATCTCCTAGAATGCCAGGATGTCACAAGGTATCTGTGTTTGCAAGAACAGATGCCCAATGCTTCTTGCTGGTGTGCAATGTCCCATGCAGATCCTCTTGCTACTGCACAGGGTGGTAGTGACCAGCCACAGATCTGGCCGACCTCAGTGGACCTGAGTCAGGCCGACCTCCTTAGTGCAGAGTAAATTGGTGGGAGCAAGGGGAGGCTCTTTGTTCCTCTTACGCAGATGGAGAAGCTTCATCATGTTTGCACCACTTAGAAAGTATCGTGCAGTAGAAGGCAAGTCACGAGTTGTCACCTGAGCTTGCCCTTCTGTTTTTGTGCCTTCCTCAGCTTCTGACAGCGAGCAAGGGAAGTACCTACAGGACAAAGTACTTCACATTCCTTGTTGTTCATTGGTTTGTGATTTGCAGTAAACACTTGGAGACCTCACATGTGTGAAACAGCCACTAGACGTTATAAAGTGTCCTTTCGAGTGAACCCCTTGTCATGAGGCTGATGTCATCAAACGAGGTCACTGAAAAAAGCCAAGTCAAATATACACTGACCCTAGTTAGTCATTCCCTAATATTAGTTACTTATCAGAGAAGTCGTGGTAGGTTTCAAAATGTGAATAGACTGTACTGCCTATTAACTATTATTCTAGACCTTTTTGCAAGCAATATGACAATGACCTTTGGGGAAATTGTTCAGTTCTTTAAAGCCATTGAGTCACAATAGTTTCAATTTAGAAACCTTCTAATGTGACATCAAATTCAGGAGAAAATTATCGAGCACAACAAGCTGGTTGTCTGTACATTTTGCAGCAGCAACCACAGGATATTTCACTGTCCCTCAGATTATACATGTCTCCAAGGAGCCAGTGCTCAGTAGACTTCAAATTAATAAGATCTAACTTCCTCTCTGCTCCTTCAACATTTACTTAAGGCCCCGGGATGGGACAGTTTCCTTTAACAAGGTCAATTCATTAAAACACATGATTTGAAAATAGGCAAAGACTGCCACACTGAAACCCTGCTCTGCAGTTCCAGCAGTGCCTGAAGATTCATGCCTGCAGTGTTTGAGGGTTTCTTACCCACAAGAAACGTTGTACACATAACTTCACACAGATTCATCTTGGTGGCATAGGTCCTAGTTGAAAAAGTGTTATTTTTTGCTACCTTACAAGATCCGGGGTACAGAGAATGAGGTTATGAGTCTCTGTCTCTTGCTTTCAGGATGCTAATACCCTCACAACCAGCCATTACTGAACTTTCAGTCTACTGATCTAAAGCTGATACATGCCAGAAGCATCAGATTGTGCAAGGTCAAAAAAACAAAGAAGACACAGCAAGAAGGAAGGATGAAAACAAGTTTTGCCAGGCCAGAGCTGTCTCTTTCTGCATCCTAGGAACTGGACAGCATTAATAAATGCCAGGGCTACTAAAATATGCAAACAAGCATTCTCTCTTTTACTGGACTAGAAGAGAGTACAGCATTCTTAGCGTTTTTTCCAGGGCTATGCAAAAGCTTTGCAAACACAGAGGTATAGCCATTTACTGAGGTTTCCCAAAGGGATTCAATCGTTGCTGGGTGCTGAGGGCTTTTTTTGCCGGTCCCCCATGTTCGTTTCAGGTCGCTCCAAACGCGCAGTGCAGCGTGTCCCATCCCAGCCCGTCCGTCGCCCCTCAGGCGGCCGTGCTTCCTCTAGATGGCACGCGTACCTCTCCTAAAACTCACACCCGCCTCCGACATGGCTTTAGGCAACTTTTCTAGCTACTATTGCAAATTTTAAGCAACAAAGAAGGCAGGTCCGCTGCGCTGGCAGGGAGTGAGGCTGCAGACTTCGCAGGGCGAGGCAGGTCAGCAGGTGTGGTATGAGGCACCTTGTTTGTTATCCCCGATAAAAGCAATGGTTGCAAAGCGTAAAGGTCTTCCTCAAGCAGCATATGCTTGAAAAAGTGCCGTTGACTTTGAAATCTGGGAGTAGGGCATGGACACTGTGGGACTGGTTAAGTAAAGTCAGTCTTACAAGGTATAGATATTCAAATATAACTGTGTGAAGAGTACGGAAAAGCCTAATTCTGCCCCAGAGCTGCCCTAAAGCAGCCTTCCATCTCCCACAGATATGGAGAAGTCTCTTTACCATCAGCCCCAAAAGCAGGAGCCATGTCTGCTGGGATTGGAGTGTGCCAAGCCCCTTCACAAATACTACCCGGCCTGATCTATTTTTGCAGCCCACATGGCCCGTGGGTGTATCTGTCACAGCTTTAACCTCCATGCATCTATTAAAAGCAGTATCCCATTGTTTGCAAGCATTACCACAGATAAATGTCACATTAATCACACACCCTGTTTCTCCACCACTGTGAGTTCCTCTCTTGCAGTAATCATGTTAATCACTTCCTCACTGTACTCTGTCCTCTGTGTTTGGAAGTCCTGCTGCTTACTCCTGGTGCTTGACTATAAGCTGTTAAAAATGTGGGGGTTTTGGGTGGAGGAGGGACACACAAATAAGCAAACAGCCATATTATACTTATTTTAGAGACTCTATTCATATAACACTCACAGAAGTGGTGCTCTGCTTTGCTGTCACCTCTAAGCAACACCAGAGATGTAATATCACCTAAACCTAGGATGGCCACAGGTCATCACCTAACATGTACCATATAGATATGCATACAATCAGAAAATGCAAAAGGATGAACTTAAGATTATAAGGAACAATTCTCAGAGTCTTTCAAGATTCCCCAGTTTCTAAGTGCTGACTGTTAAGCAACCTCTCTTTTATCTTTTAAAATTTGCTTTCAAAATCCACATAAAACTTTGCTAGTCAGAAGCCCTCACATTCAACTGAATGGACAGAAGATCTGTACTCAGCACACGTGGAGGAAATCACATGCCTGATACACAGTGTAAAGACCTGAAAATGACACCAACCAAAACTAACCCGCCCTTGGGAGGCCAGCATTGCACCAGCTGCAGCAGATGATGCACACCTGCACCCGAGGTTTCTGCCTCAGCTTGGTAGAGTCACTGCTTTGGAGCCCAACCAGAAGGGCTGATGCAAACCTGACGAATGAAGACATGGCAAGCAGGTCTTAGGCTAGGATGTTCATGGCTTTTCTCTGTGAAGGAGGTTGGACTGCCAGCTGCAGAAACCCAGCTGCAGAAATCCTGTCATTACTCTGAGGAATCAGACAGGAAGCTGCACTTCGCATAACGAAGTTTTGCTGTGGGAGTGACAGAAGAAGGGATCCTGAGCTGTAAAATGTTAGACTTTGAAGAGAGCAGCTAGCACAATCAAGCAGATGTACTGCATTAATACATTATGGGTCATTGCAAGATTACACAGTGTGTGGAAGATGGATTAACCAGAACAGAAATCAGTAACTGAAAGAGAAGAAAAACCAAAACAAACCCTCAGCTTTCTCATATTGTAAATAAAACCATCTTTCCTTTTCAGTGAAACTTTCAATCACATTTCATACTTAAATAAAACTGGGAGTTAATAAATACAGCTTTATAGAGGACTGCACAGTGGTTAAGGGTACCTGAGACTTTAGGAATGGTAACATATGTGCAAGTATCCCACAACAGGAGGGCACAGTGCCATTCCAGAGGCAAGAGAAAGCAAAGCACCTGTGTTTCCTAGGCAGTGGCCTTTTGTGAATATATAACTTGAAAACAAACATGTCCAAATGTGCTTGATAGCAGCCGCCATAGGCTGTCCCCAAAATCCCCAACAGAATAGCATGTGGTAATTCATTGCAGCACACACAGCAGTTTGCACTGCAGCGTCCACAGAGCAGCAAAGGGAGCAGATGAGGTACATCCTCTTGGTATGCTCAGCAACTGCTGCATGGCTGACTACTCAGTCTCTGCAGGAAAGCAAGGAGGGAATCACTGCTATTCCTGCCCCTGGAATGAGATGCCAGTGGTTGTTTGGCATCAAAATCGTCCTGAGCTCCTTTTTTTTTTTTTTTTCACAGAAAAACAACAGCACACAGTGGTAAACCTATTGCCTTTTCTCTGCTTTGAGCACCCTCTGAGGCTTACAGACAGATGGTTATGCTTTAGCTAGATTAATTTCACCAAAGGCTATGGTGCTACAGTGACTATACCTAACCAAGCTAAATAGAAATATGAAGAGAAATAATGAAATATAGCATCATGAGAAACAAGGCCAGTCAGGTGACTCACCTTTTAAGAGAGATCTTAAGGTTACAAGCAGTGAGGAGTCTGCTATCACTCTGCTGATATGATCTCCAGAATCACAGTGCCTCCTCGACCATGAGAAAACTGTACTTGTTTGTAAACAAAAATGTCTCAACCTACATTTCTAAACAGGATTGTTCTTTGACAGGTAGTCTTAGCAAACTTTTTCTAGAAAACGCTGCTTACATAAGAAATTTAAAATGCAATGTGAAAAAAAAAAGTTTAAAACAGCCAGAAAGGATTTCTAATGACAGAAATCTTACAGCTTAACCAGTCTAATAAGAAAAAGATAAAACACAGACAACAGAGATCTCTTCAGGTAGAAACAGTTTAGTTTGAAACCATACCATACTCTCTCTTTTGTTTAAAACCACATCATCTATGTATGTATTGTGAAACATGCCATTCTGTTTGATGAGATCATATATGCACAAGAATTCCAGCATTGCCAAATTATAAATTTGAAGTTACTTTAAAACATTGTGTCAAAATACTCTGATTTTACTGAGCTTGCCTTAAAATACTTGATACTTAAAAGACACTTACTGTTCCATCAACTCACTGACCCTTTGATAAATTACAAGGCAAATCTCTTCCATTATTCTATTTACAGAAAGCATCTGTGTTCTCATGTTAAAAATAAACCCACTGTAGCTTCAGTCCAAGGTTATGGCCTCTTAGAAACTAACAGAGTATCAAGGTAGGCCTTCCCTGACCACATGGTGTCTCCTTGTTTATCCATGTTTATCTCCTTGTTTATGACAGATACAAACAATAAAAGTGTTTTATAGCTGAATTTTGTATTTAGAGATTCTTGTATAGAAAACGCTGTCAGTAAAATAACTGTACTCATGTAACACCAGATTTGATTACCTGATTAGTCCTGTTTTTCTGTAGGAGACACTAACTTTCACCATCAGCTGTGTCCACAGATATAAACATAACACAAGAATCCCCTAAAATGTTTAAACAGAAGAGAACCTTATCAATAAAACACAGTGTTTGACTATAGAAACTGTAGAACCATAGAACCACAGAAAGGTTCTAGAAAGGAACCACAAAAGGATACACTTCAGGTCACAAGACATGAATCAGAAACACCAGTAAACGCAAAGTGGATTACAGACAAAGCCTAAATTGTGTTTAGAAATGTAGGGAAGACATTTTACCGTACCTGATTCATTCATCATCAACATTTCTGCAGTAAATATGCAATCTACAAAGCACATGTTAAATGGACCAATACTGCACACATAATATCCACTCAACCTTGCTGAAGATTATTTTACTTGTGTAAACACTTTGCTAACAAGTTAACTGGATAATGACTCCTACTGGCAGGGCTGTGTATAAAAACTGCAGAAAAGTAAAGGAATCCAAACCTCAAACACCATTCCTCATCAGTCAAATTAAGTACTGAATGTCTTCAATCTCTGCTACATCCACAGGTTTGGCCTTAGTCCGGGCTCAGACCCAAAATTTGTCCCTTGACACTTTGGAGCCACTTGCTGTTACTTTGGCAGCATATCTTGGAGCTATAATACACACTTTTTAAAAAACTGATAAGAAAGTAAGGAAAACCAGTCCTTATTCAGAGTAGAATGCAAGCTACATAGAAACTAAAATTCCAGCCTATGCTTCTTTCTCCAAGGCAAAAGAGATTTGCCTTGTAGTTTATGAAAGAGTCAGTTAGTAGATGGAACAACAGATGTGTTTTAAGTATCAAATATTTAAAGGCAAGTTCAGTGTCAAGACAAAATGTTTTAAATTACTTTAAAACATTTTGTCTTGACACAAATGTTTTAAAGTAATTTCAACTATCCCATCCCTCTTGCAGCACAGAAACCTATACTTTTGCCTGCCTAACAATGGGATTTGACTAAAGCATCAGGCATCATCTTCATTTCCACTTTCTAGCTATTGCAAAGGGGCTTTGAATGGCAAACAACAAAGGACCAAGTCAGTGGGCAGACTTATTTTTGATGTCTGAGAGACATCAGGTAAAGTTGACTTATAAGAGTGAACACTTCCTTTATTTTGGTAGACTGTATAAAGCCTGAAGAATAGGGGAGATTATGACATGACGAGAAGCAAGAAACTGAAAGTTCAACATCTGGAAGAAAACCACTTACAGATTTGAAAATACTCTAGTTTTCAGCTAAACACCTACTTCCAGCACTTAATGAATGTCCTGAAGAAAGAATGGTGTGGTTAGAGTCAAACCATTCTGATGAATTTTTACATACTTTGGTGTGGCTAGTCTGTGTGGGAAGAGAGGGGATGGAGTTGAGCTATGGGCTGTGGGACACGCCTGCAGAAGCACATGGCAGCACCAAGAAGCACATGGCAGCACAGAGAGGCTTGTGTCCCCCTGATCTTGGGGGGAGCAGGTGCCACGCTGCAGAGCCCTGCAGAGAGAAGCCTGCCAAAAGCTGGCAGACAGGCGAACTGCACATGATCACCCCAAATAGGGACATTCAGAAAGCATCTTGCTTATGTGGCAACATGGGATAGGTCATGTAGTGAGAATTGGCATGTAAGGAAATACTGTACCTTGAAAAAGTGTATAAAACCAGCTTGTTTCTTTGAATAAAGGATTTAGATACCCTGCCAGTCTGAGTCTGTTGTCTCAGTTGCTCACAAGTCTGAGCCGTGATATTATCCTCTTTCCTGCTTTTTTGATACTCACAGTGTATAGGCTTATGTGATTAGGTAAAAGAAAGATCCTAGCTTTATGAACAGGTTTGAAAATATCACCACAGGAGATGATAAAATTAAGAGACAAGGTAAAGATCATCTAAATTGCTTGGAATTGTAGTGTGATAATCTAAAGCATGTTATATAGTAACTCATGCCTTGGGTTTTCAATAGCTGCATTAAATAGAGACACCTCCCATCATCAGTAGTCTGCCAAACAGATTGGGAAGATCTGGTTTGGTATTCCTAACAACTAATTTTCAAGCTGACCTACAGAGCAATTTGGGCTAGAGGGAAAGAAAACTCCTAGTGCTTCTCTTTTTCTTAAAATTTCATGGGCTTTGCAAGAGCAGGACACAAATAATTTAAAACAAATTCTTTGCAGGTCAGCTTCTAAAAAATATCTTAATCTTCTCCATGTGTTCCTTACTTACTGGTAGGACAGGCACAGCTGCCAAAACATTCAGAAACATTCACTAAACACTCAGCTAGCAAAGCTCACTTTGCAACCAGCTGACATGTGATCTGAATAAAAATCGAAAAAAGTAAGTAGTCCTTGATGTCTGTGGGCCCAGGTAAATCAAATTTCTGTATGTTGTAATAATGCACTAAATTGCTCTGCCTCCGACCCCCCAGGCCTATGTGGAATAATTCAACATGAGCTGAATGACTGTAATTGGGAAATCTTTCCCTGTTGACTGTTCATGTACAGTTGACTGTAACTGGGAGATCTTTCTCCTTTGTTCCCTAGCAATAAAGATGCATCAATCAATAATGATAGTTCACTACCAGATTAAACTGAACCTACAGAATCTCAGTGTGCTTGTATGCAGCCAAACTATAGTGAGAAATGCTGACTTTGGCCACCATCACAATCGATCAAAATCAAAAAAGCTCATGCAATGGGACTGATTCTCCAATGCAAGCTGATTGGTGTGTTGCAGCCTTGGCAGAAGTCATGTCTTTAACAATGGTTATACAAGTACATACACTTGGACAATTGATTAAATGTTTAATTCATGCTAATTGTGAATTTTATATAGCTTTACAATGTAGTTGTCAATCATGGAAGATGCCTGATACCTGCCTGATATGTTAAACATGGCTTAGCCCTCAGCATACTACCTGACTCACACTCTTCTTCAGACAGTGGATGACTGTACCCTAGAATTGCAGAATCACAAAGCCCATGGATAGTGTGTATGGGATGTTTTATAGTTTGACTTTTTATAGTGAAAACATAATCAAATTCGGTAGTTTTTCTCCTACTGCCCTTCAGGTCTATGACCACAATCCTTACACGTATATGTGAGCCAAAGAGACAGAGGGATTCGCTCAGCACTGTACAGTTAAACGACGGGGACGTGAGAATTATTACTTAGATTCTAAGAACTTTTGCTGCAATTGCCACAGATGCCAAGCTGCGGCTGTGCTAGACTTTGTGAACTGAGTAATGTGTCCTAGATTCTGCATTCATGTCTTTCTCTGCAGCCAGCTGTACCTCTGAATGTGAAGGCAGATAAAATGAAAGTTTAAAAAAGAAAAGAGAAATAAAAAACCTAAATCTAGATAGCACATTTTTTGATGTTGTGGTTTATCAGGATTTCCATAGTACAAACCACAGGACCAAATCAGTGTGACATCTGTGGATCAGGGAACTCTTCCTGGTAGGGAAAAACCTTACTCCCAAATAACAAAATCAGAGATAGTTTACAGACAAGAGAGTTGGCTAACATCTGGTTTTGGTAGCTTACAGTGGTTTGATATAAGAAAGTAATTAACGTTTTTTGTTTGGTTTTTGTTTTGGTGGGTTTTTTTTTGGTTTTTTGATTGGGTTTTTTTAAATTTATTTTTGTTTTTTGGGGGGGTTTGTTTTTGTTTTTGTGGGGTTTTTTTGTTGTCTGTTTTGAGGTTTTTGTTGGGGTTTTTTTAGGGATTTTTTGTTTGGCTTTTTTGGAGGGCAGAAGGGTGCTGTTGGTTTTGTTGCTGTTGTTTTTCTAACAGAGTACTTTCTCTACGACTGATTAAGATATTCTGGGAGAATGTTTTATCAAAGAGTCACAAGAAAGCAACTGACATATCCAACATGATAACCAAATGTGGGAACAAGTTTCAAGGTCTCTGTCACTGAATCTGTAAAACTTACAACTTCAGTAAGAGTAATAGTGCACAGAGAGAGTTCATTGCAAACACACTTGGGCAAAGAGCTATAAAATTGCCATAAGGGTGTCTATGCAGTGTTTTGTAGTGCTGATGTCCACTTTCCTTGAAAAAATACATAAAGAACAACTGGGTAAAAAAGAGAAAATGAACTTCCAAAATACTGTCAATATCATAACAAAGAGACAAACTACATTAGAATTAGTGTTTTTATACTTCCACTTGAAAGGAGTGCAAAACCAGGATGTTTTTCTGTTCTGGCTGATTTGCATATTTATTTCCATCCAGAAAAGGAGGGTTAGATCACCAGTGTTGTCTATTTTTCCACTTCCCAGGGAAAGAGACACAGCTAAGGGAAAAACAGAACCTTCTACTCTAAATATAACTACTTAAAGGGTGTCAGAAGAAAGCATATCCATGACAAACTGCCAATAACTTTTTCCTCCCCAGGAGAAATTAGGCTGTGATAACCAGCCTAATTTTGTGCCAAAAGGAACCAAAGAAGAAACAGACTTTTGTTCACAACACCCAATCTTCCCCTGCTTAGATTAGGTCTCCCTGATACATTCAATTAATATTTGCAGGGAGCATGGGGTGCTCACCTTTTGCTGACAGGTAAGCAGATGGCTAGAGCTGGCACACAACTTATATTGAGGTACAGTTGGTAGGAGAACTCGATGGTAAACAGATGGTATTTTTCGAGACAGGAAGTCCATTGCTCTCGCAGTTATCACTCAGCTTGAAGTTTTTAAAATCTGTTTTCCTTATTTTTATGGTTTTATCTTCAAATCCGTACCACTGTATCTCTAAATATTCCTGTTGTCCTATGATACCCTACTCTTCTTGTCAGGCATCCTGATGATTTCCTATGGAAGTCAATGGTGTCTGTCCCCCCCAGTAAAAGCAGTAATGTAGCTGGCAATAGGGGTTTTACTAATATTTGCACCTACTTTATGAGAACATGATTATTCTGCAGAAATGGCTTATTGACAGGTTTTTCAAAATCCAATGCTCTTTTTAACCTGGACATTACATTGTGGCAATGAATTGTTTGCTCTAATTTTAAAGCAATGTTTTGGAAGAACTTCAATTTCCTAGGACTAAAATCAGTGAAAATTAAGATAATCTGTTGCACCATTCTCTGTTGTGGTAAGGTGGTTTTGAGCAATACTAAGTTGATTACACATTATGCATACTAATGAGTATCTTCTTGAATCTCTCAGTGTTTCTCTTTCCTCTTTTTGATTGTAGAAAATGGTATTCTTGCAGTGCTTGGAAGGTCTTTCTACTTGCCAAGAGATTTGTATTTATTTGTCATTCTGTCACTGTCCATATACATAATTAATAAACCTGCAGCACAGAAAGGTGTGACACCTCCCAAAAGGACTGTTTTAAGGTCATGATTGTACAATTTACCTTTCCACTATTAACTTTGAAACAGGAAGAAGTCACTTTCAACTGTCTAGCAGCTTCTTTAAAGCTGCCATCAGCTGGACAGTGAAACTGTCCTTCAGACAGCAAAAGCAACAGAACAAAAGGAGAACTCTGTCTGAGATTCCAGCTCCAAGGCAAGCAGTTTCCAGCTAAAATACCTCATTTTTTTTGCTAATGGGCAGGGTTTCCTTTCTTGGTCAGGAAAATGAGCATTTATGAGTTTGCAAAAGGGAGAAGGGAACAATTATGAATTTGCTGGAGTTGAGTCTTCCCTAATGGCACAGTGTGGGTTTTTCTGATCTGCAGGAAAAATTATGAAGGGCTCCTTAATTTTTCATTCACCTACATTTGACAGTGCTACTTCATGAGGTTGGTAGCAAATGCCACCCTTTTCTGAAAGTACTGTGAAGGAATATTTGGGGGCATGGTTATCTTATTTACCACATAGCCTTGAAATAACAAGTTAAACAAATAAGTGGAAAGCTTATCTTTCTTTAGACATTGTTTTCATGCTTTTTCTTTGTTAAAATAAAGTGCCCCACTTAAATCTTTCACACAATTCCAGTAGATGTGGACTGATTTTTTTTTTACCCTATGGATATATCACTGGCATCAAAGCCTTGTCAGAATCCTTTTTCTTTATTGTTTGTCCTGTAGCTGAGGATCAGGACCAGTATACTATCTTTACAAAACTGATTCTACAATACTGCTATTTACTGCAGCCGCTATAATAGCTTGCAGTCCTTTTTAAGGCTTAACTATACTGCTCACAGCTTGTACTCCATTTTACAGTAGTCTACAAACCACGGTATATGGATTAAACCATTCCACTTTTTTCCTTTTATTTAATGTAGACTTCTGAAATATCTTTATTTTTACATTTGTATAGCATCCGGTGCTTGAATGGAAAACTCATTAGTAAAGAGCAAAGAAAACCTAGCCAAACCAACCAAACAAAATAACAAACCCAAACACAAGGAAATCACCAGATCATGTTTAAATGCTCAATTATTTAAACAGAAGCAACAATTTATATCAAGAAGCTCTACATTGTGAGTGAAACTCCACTCATTTCTACCTATCTAAACATAGAAACAGTAGCAAAATGTGATGATGAAGAAGAATTTGGCACTTGGCCTCTACAGTTTTAGGAAGATGTCAAGCGTTGCAAGTAAACACAAATGTAACCTGTAGACAGTCATCACCGGCCACCCCAGTTACCACTCTTCTGTTTGCTGGTGGTGAAAATTGCCTGCACCATTTGGTACTGAAAACAGATTATTTTCTTGGTAGTATAGCTCTGCCTTTCTGAAGTAATTAATAGTTTTGATTAATATGTGCTAATTGTTTTAGCTACAGCTAAACAAGCGAGTTGTGTGATTGGTAAAGGATTAAAAAAAAAAAAAGAATGACAATATGGAGTAGAGTTATGACAGTGAACACACCAAGAGAATGAGCTTAGAGGTACTATGTGTCTGTCAAAGGTCACATTCCTGCACTGAGGTGAGGAAACAGTTCACTTTTGTGACACTTCACAGTGAAAGAAGTGTGGGTAATTATAACCTCAAGAATCACTGAATACTCTGATTGATTTGGAAGGGACCCAAAAGAATCATTGAGTCTAGCTCTTTAGTAAATGGGTTGTATGGAGACTAAACCACAAATTCTGCATTATTAAGCACCATCTTCTAACTAACTGAGCTAATCTCCGGGTTGTAAAGCATATCTGAATGAAAAAGGGGGACTTTTTCTTTGCACCATACCACGTGCAGTAAGACCCAAGAAACCTTTATGTCTCCTTGTAACGCCCCCACGCCGTTTATGGTAGCTAAAGTGAGCCTCTTCCCAGGGGATGAGGAGGACGACACGGCTCGACATCTCACTTCACCCGTGCGGACATGCGGGGCGTTTAGAAAGGGTACTTTCAGTGACAGGTCCGGAGGCGGAGGGGGTTGTCCCGGAGCGGAGGAAGGCCAGAGGCGGTGGGCAGCAGGCGGGGGGCCCGGCCCGGCGGGCGGGGGGAGCTGTCCGTGGTGCTGGCGACACCGCCCTCCCCCGAGCGCTCCGCCCCGGCCCGCCCCGGCCCGGCCCCCGTCCTGAGGCGGGCCCTGGAACCCTGCCGCGCCGAACAGAGCTTGCCCATTCTCCGAGGCCTTTGTTCGCCTTGCAACTTTTTTGAGGGGAAAAAACAAAAGAAAAGAAAAAAAAAAAGAAAAAAACAGAAAAAAAAGGCTGTTTAGGCGGTGGG
>WEKY01062119.1:54384-68138 GCA_013390045.1 Picathartes gymnocephalus
GCTGGCGGCGCTGCACCGGGCCGGGGCGCGCCTCGACCTGCCCGACGGCCGCGGCCGCCTGCCCCTCGACGTGGCGGCGGGGGGCCCGCACGGAGCGGTGGGGCGGTACCTGCGCGACTCACCGCCCCTTCCCGGAGCCGGGGGAGCCGCCGAGAAGGCTGATCGCTGACCCGGCCCTGGCCGTCCCGCCGAGTCCCTGTCCCCGAGTCCCCTGCAACCCACCTCCCCCGCGAGTACGCCCGCCGCCGAGTCACCAGCGAGCCTTCGCGGCTGGCGGCGCTCCCGATGTCCGACTGCTGGGAAGAGTCTTCCTCTGTCCCATTACGCCCCGGGCTCCTCCCGTTCGTCCCGGCAACTCTGGCTCCCGCGTCTGCGAGAAGACACATGCTGCTCAATTCCCTGAGAAAAAGAGGAAAAAATCCAGAACACAATCAAGACTAACACTCCTGCTTCTCTGTCTCATGCTCTCCGACGAGCAGAGAACAAGCAGCAGACGGTTCTTTCGTGCTCTAAGGGGAAAAAATTTTAAATGTTCGCATTTTCCCCTTTTCTCTTTTTTATTTTTATATATTTTTTTTTGTTACAGTAAAGCTTCTTAGAGAAGTGAGAACGCTATGTTTCCCTTACTGGCTTGCTTACTGCCCTGCAAGGCTTTGTATTTTAGTTATTCCTTGAGATCCTTTTACGTTGTTGCACTCCAAAATAGTGAACAATTTAGCCAAATCATTTACAAATTTATTTAATCCCCAAATCTTCTCCCCTCACCAGCCCACTCAACATACAGTTTTAACACTGAGATATAACAGTGATGGAACGGTAAAAATTCTAACGCTGATCAGCATCACAGTTTGGGAACTACAAACATTTTGTGTAGCTGTATTCAGGGGAAGTTATTCATGTGAGAAAACAATTGGCAATCAATTAGTTACTGCATCGTTTTTTGCATTTCGAGACCCCATTTGTTCAGAAGATATGGACAACGAGCTTCTTATTTTTACAACAGCTTTGCGGATATCTAAACCAGGTATTTGGAAACAACAACAAATGACCGAATTTGGCTATAAATCTGGATCTTTTCACACTTTCTGATTTTTGTTTTCTGTTTTTCCTGTGTGATTTCTATCATCCACCCGATATTCATACCACTTACCTATGATGAAATGCCTGCTATTATTCAGTAATAAAACATGAAAAATATTGGCTTAAAAATAATTCACTCCTCGTGTTCGACTATTTAATGGTTCTGTATGCAGGACTACTCTGTTGGGTGGTGTTATTTATTTCAACTTTGTTCGTTGCTTTCAATTTTTTTGTGTGTGTCTGCATAAATAAATATGGATACACACAACACACGACGCAGGTCGGATAACAGGACTTTACAGAGACATGCATTATTTAAGCACATACAGACACGAGTTAAAAATACCCAAATTGTTTATTTCCTTATTGCAAAGAACACTTAAAGTGCAAACAGAAAGTTCACCTGCACTTCGTTCTTTTGTGTAACTTTATGATCCCTTTTTAAAAGTGAGAGGGTTTTCCTGTGGTTAGGGCAGAGGTCCAAAAGAAAGGCCAGACCCATTTCTTTAAAATAGAAGGAGAGGTAGGGGATCATTCTTCTCTTAAAAAAAAATAAAAAATTGTTTCCTAGCTCTTTGGGGGACAAATGGAGAGCGAGTCCCGTCACAGAGGATGTCTGGCTTCTGGGAGCAAACCCATCTCGGGCAGGACGAGTGGGACAAGTCAGACTCAGTGATGCTTGTGGCTCCCTTTCCAACTCAGAATAGTCTGTAATTCTGTGAAGGAACTTTTCGTTTTCGCCCCCGAGCCTCCAGGCGGGCGGGAGCCCAGCTCAGCCCCGCGAGCTGGGGCCTGAGGACGAGTGTTCGGCGGAGGCCACCAGCGCGGCGCGGCGCGGAGCATCCATGCACACATCATCGTCCCAGCCTCTGGGCTCGCTGTCCCAGTCCTTGGCGCCGGCCCTCCTGTCTGCAGGCTGCCCACCCCGTGGGAAGGAGGGCCAGAGCTCCGGGGAGCCCGCTCTGGAACATGGCAAGGGGAGCGGCATTCACAGCGGGATGCCCACGGGGTTTTCACCAGCCTCTCCCCGCTCGGGAAAGCTGTGCCAAAAGAGCGTAACCTCCCCAGAGGCTTTGGCCTCAGAGCTGCCAAAGCCCAAAACTTCCTTGGAAAGTTACCTGAAGAGGATGGAAAGTTCTAGCCTTGGAGTTACGTATGGTAACTTCAGAGGTTGTGTAAGTGCAGTTTATTCTTTGGACAAGGAGTCAGCAGTGTGCCACAAAAAGTACACCTAAATTGTGTGCCAATGCCAGCATCTGAATAATTTGACAAGATATTTTTCAACTGTGGTGTCCTGTGCCAAACTTTAATATTTAATAAAATACCTTCACGTGTAATGGCACTTAGAAAAATAGAGTTTGCTATTACACACTATGAAAACATGACTCCCACACACTGGAACATAACTCCCAAGCTTTACAACTGGCAACATCCCCTCCAAATTCACCCAGGCTTATTGTGTCTAAGGTCCACAGACTTTAAATCTTGTGTTTGAAGTCTTTGAAAGATTCAGGGAAAATAGGAAATAACAAAAAGGGTTTTAGAAAAGGCAGTCATCACCCGACTTTGCCTGGAACAAAGGTGTGAAAATGACATTAACTTCACTGCCTCCTTACACAGAAAATAATGTACTGTGAGTCTCAGGAGGAAAATGGAAATGCTTAGAGCCCTCACAGAAGAAATTGAGGATTTGAAGATGGAAAAGGCAAGCCAAACTACCAAGTGCCGGAGAGGGAACCGCTGAAGACATTTGTGTCTTCTAAGTGCCCTGGTGGGGATATCACTCCCAGGGAAGAGATGATATACCTAGTGGTTCTACTTTTATTATTTTTTAATTAGATTTCAACCAATTGTAAACCCATACTCACTGAAGTAATTAAATTTTTTTTCTCTTTTTTTTTTTTTTCAGACTCACAGGAAAAAGTGGCAGAAGTACTTTAAAATACAGCATGAACAAAAGATAGCACACTCTTTTTCTTTGTAGATATGTCCCCAGAGGACTAATGTCTCCACATTCCTGTCTCTTATTATGTACTTGTAAGCATCCTTATGCTTTTCGTAGAAACACTTGCAAACAAAATGTTTCTGTGCTGGAGAAAGTCCAAGAAGATGTAGTGAAAGGAGAGGTGGTCTTTAGGAGTTGAAAACCGAGAATCTTGCAACTAAAGGCTTCAGGGTGCCTCCCAGAAAGATACACAGATGACTGCTACTCGAGCCAGCATTGCTTTTGTTATTGAGTGCTAGTTCAGGATTGAGAGTGGGCTATGAGAAGCCCTGTTTGCACCTACAGCTTCAGGCAAATAAAGACCAAGGGCACAAGACATCTAGGGTTTACCTGACACCATCAGCAGAGGTCATGGTATCAGAACACCCTACTTCCTACCACCGAACTAGGTAGCTTTTGCTGCCATTGATGCAGTCACTCCTTTCAGGAAGCAGACTCCTACACATGATTGTGAAACAAAAACATTCTTACTTGAGGAGGTGAGTGGCAATCTAGAATATGAGAGTTTGACCTCCCAGGCGGGGGAAGAACCAGCATCAGCACCTTTTTCTCTCCATCGTGCTGGTTGTTGACAGGTAAGAAAACAGGCATGCTGAGAGCTGGGAGGAGGGTATCCAGAACAGGGGAGAAAAGACACAGGTACCAGCCCAAAAAAGAAGTGCACGGGGAAAGCAGAGACAAACATGGCTGCCTGTGCCTGAAAGGATGCACCAGGGACACTTACCCCTACCCTACACCAAGCCACCCTGGGTCAATGGTTTTGTTTGGCTTCTTAACACTTATCCTTGCAGAAATCCAATGCATGTGGCTGATGAGCAGTGGCACTTAAAATCAGACAGGAACCCTGCTTGGTGGAGAGGGTGAGAGGGCATTCCTTGCCTATACAGAACAAGCACTTGGACAGTGCTGACTTTATGTTTTTTTAACATCTGTTTTCTCTTTAGATGGAGAGCAGCCTAAGGGCCAGAGAAGAAAATGAGAGTCAAGCCAAGGTACCAGCAACACCATGGAGTGGAGAATTTATACTAAATATGGATCTGATCCAAGGACAGAGATAATTCCACTGTCCTTATATCCAATTAAGGAGAAAGAAACTCCTACCATGACCATTCTCCTGCTGGCTTATCTTGCTGGCTTACCTTCATGCAGATACAAAATGATTTTAGACTATGTTATGAAAACAAAAAAATGTATTTTACAACCTTCTTACACAGTTGATAAAAGCCCATACAAAAAAGCTGCTTTCTACAAAGCACTAATTATTAAAACACAGATTCTAAGGTCAGATTAAAAGATTTCAGATGAGATGTCTACCTTCTTGTCCTAGAGGAACCACACCGTAGAAAACCAAACAACTGTATAGACTTTTTCTAAAATACGTTTCACTTACAACAGGCACTATTCTTAGTTCCAGCTGGGTCTCATCTATGACACCCTGATGTTCAGATGGAAAACATAACCTTTCAAGTATGCCTAATCACACAGGTCTTTGCAACACAAATTGCCTGAGCCAATTCATAGCAAAGGTGGTGGAGAAATTGACAATCATCTAAATAAATGATGGCAAACTTTTGCAAAAGCGTGATCAAATGTTAATTTCAATTCTTTTGAACTGTCCTGTTTCAGCCAACACTGCAATGACAGTGGGGAGAGGAAGCAGTCGTTAAAACAGTTAAGCCAGAATTTCCATCTTAGAAGGCTGATCCTGCCCAGTACTGAGCGCCTCCTGAATTAATTTCTCCTCCTACTGATACTCAGCTGGTTTCAATAGACAAAATACTCTCTTGCTGTTCTGGGAACGCCAACTGCTCTCAGATCTGTTTTGAATACTAACACAAAAACTCAATTCTGATGTCATATGCCACCTGCACAGATGCTGAGAGATGCTTTGGATATTAGCATGAAAGAGTGTGAAGTGTTAGATAAGTGAAAATGAGATATGAGTGGGCAATCTCATGTCAGCAAGATAGATCAGTGTTAGGCCACAGAGAATGCTTTAGAGAAAACAGAAAAAGGAGAAAAGGTGTAAATCTAATGGCCTGCCTCCTGGTCTAGTTTGTGCCATATTTGAACCCACAGTATTGCATTGCCATCAGTACATTATACTGCTAATAAGCACGCTGGAGGATGCTCTAAGCAAAATAAAAGGAGATCTCATCCAAGATAAAAGGATTTCAAAAGTCATGGACAGCTGGGCTAAGCAAAATACAACATCCAAGCAATCAGTGAAGAGTGGGGGAGGAGATAATAGCAACTCCACACTCAGAGAGCAAGTGCTCATGATGCAAGTACATATGGGCTTCAACACAGACAAGGGAGCTGAATGCTACTGAGTCCAAAACGAGAAGTCTCTTTGCTCAAAGCAGTTCTGTTGCCTGTGACACCTGTGCCAAGATGAAGCAGAACATCTAACGAACATCACTGAAGGGACAATTGGACAAAAGCTCCTCTGAGTGGGTGTATGTCTTCTCTTGCATGTCATTTGTGTGTTGAATTTACCCTGCTGTGACATTTCTGCCTGTGGTCTGTGTGGATCCGGACATTTAACAAAGTTCCAATCTCTGATTTTGGATGCCAGCTAAAAACTGAGTAAGAAATCAGTTGGCTACTCATTCTGTGTTTCCTGGTCCTTGCCTAATATTGGCATGCCTCTTGCTTTATGAATCTGTGTTATTTGCAAGCACTCAGTTCCACTCAGTTGCCCCTCTGTGTATGTGGGAAAGAAAATAAGGCTTTGAGCATTTATTTCTAACATACCCACTGTTTCCCAGCTGCATTTCTCTATTCCCCTAAGGCATATCCTGCAGAGAGGCATGCGAGACTGATCTGTTCTTCAGCAGTTCCTGCTAGCTCTAAGGGTGTTCTCTTCGACCCGAAGTCAAGACAGCATTCAGGCCATACAAATCAGTAAGTTTAGGACAATTCCACTGGAGAACAAGAAGCAGACCTGGAAAACTTAAGGTAAAATTCTACTAACTAATACTTTATTAGGCTTTCCTTAGTTCTAATCCATTTTGTATGACATGCAATTTACCCACAGAGAAGCTACATTTTTTGCTTCAGTGCTCACTATTTAGGTACCTGCGTTGAAGTGACCAGTGTTTAGAAGAGGCTTTAAAGTTGTCTGTGAAACATTAACACATAGAAACCAGGCAGGTTTCCTGCTGAAAGCTTTGTTAATTTTTCTAGCAGACAGCATGTGATGTAAGAGATGTTAGTGTAAAACCAGAAGGGTATACCATGTCATTCTTAACAACCAGAAACCATGAAGTCTATGTAAGATGAGCAACGGTATCAGTCAAGCTTGGAGATCACACTTGGAAAGTGGGATGTTTGAAAATTAGGCAACAGCCACAATTTACCATCCTATATCCTGATAAGCCATATACTAGACCAAGATACAATTTTCTAGGAGCCCCAAACTAGTACTTGCTAACACTTATTCTGATGTTATGATACAGGAGCAACGTCAATACTCTGCACCAGAAGGCAGTACTCCAAATCCTTCACAGCAAATGGGCTGAGTAACAGCTGCCAAANTGAAGTGTGGAAACTTTTATCAGTGATGCCCTCTGCCCATCACTGTCTCATTCTTGTGAAACCAGACACACTCTGAATCCAAGGAGGGGCCATGGTGCTTTGTTAGAATGCTAACTTGGTTTTAGTAATGCAATACATACAATTTGTATTTTCTTCCTATCATATCTGCAGTTCTGCCTACAATAAATCCAATACCTTTCTTAAGACTGTTTAGAAACACAATTAAAATCACTTATATTTGGTCCTATCTTTACATAATTAAACATTACCCTATGTTTTTCTTGCCAATTACCATCTCTGTCTGTAGTCCTATGGCTAAATTACTTCCAACACATTTCAGAGTATAAAATGTAGACTGAACTTTGCAAAGAACGCACTACACACTGCCAGAGTTTTACATACAAATTCTGCATGAGATACCTTTAGGTACAAAGCCTGTGTTGACAGAGCAAGCCAGTATCACAGAATGGTTTGGCCTGGAACAGACCTTCAAAGACATATAGCACAATTCTGCCACCACAGGCAGGGGACACCTTCCACTAGTCTTGGCAGATCAGAACTCCACCTGGCTGATTCTGAATACTCCCAAAGATATCCACAACTTGTCTGAGCAACCTGTTTCACTGTCTCACTAGTCCCGGCATAAAAACAGTTTTTACATCCAATCTAAATATACCCACTTTGAGTTGAAAACTGTTGCCCCTTGTCCTGTCACTACAGGCTGTGGTGAAATGTCTCCCTCCATCTTTCTCATAAGCCCCCTTTAAGTTCTGAAAGGCCACTGTAAGGTCTCCCTAGAGCCTTTTCCTCTCCAGTCTGAACAACTCAATTCTCTCAGCCTGTCCTCTTTGGAGAGGTGCTTCATCCCACTGACCATCTTCGTGGCCCTCTGCTGAACTTGCTACAAGGTCCACATCCTCCTTACAGAGGACGCCAGAACTGTATGCAATACTCCTGGTAGGGTTTCATGAGAGCAAAGGGGTTCCCTCAATCTGCTTTTGATGCAGCCCAGGACGCAGTTGGGACTTCTGGGTTGCGAGTGCACATTGCTGGCCCATGTTCAATTTTTCATCCACTAGCACCCCGAAATCCATCTCCACAAGGCTGATCTCAATCACCTCTGCATCAACTCAAATGCAGCACCTTCTGCTTGGCCTTGCTGAACTTGGGCCCCACTCTTTGAGCCTGTCAAGGTCCCTCTGGATGGCATTCCTTCCCTCTGGTAACCAATTGCACCACTTAGCTTCTTGCTTTTGCCTTACATGTCACTACGAAATGCAAAAAGATAAACCCAAGGGGATTGAAAATGGGCACCCAGAAAAAGCTTTCTCTTAGAACACTCAGATATGAATATCCTGGCTCTGATCCATTTCATGAAAAGTGCCTACGGAAGAAAGGTTACAAATGGAAACCATTCTTAAGGCCAGATATAAGATTTGGTTTAGTGGAAGGTAATGAAAGGTATGTTCAAGCTCTGGCTCCTGCAATCCAAGTTCTTAAAAAACCACCAGGAAATACAGAAAATTGGTTAAGCTATTTTCCCCTGTATTTGAAAAGCACCTCTACTGGTTTTGCTAGTAAGAATACATCCAAATCTAAAGGCTTTCACAGCAGGAGATTCAGTGTCTAACAGAAAAAGATTAGGAACCCAGTACCTGCTTTCTTCTATTTTCCTTTGGATTAGGTTTTTTTTTTTTTTTTGCTTGGTTGTTTTTTTTTTGTTTGTTTTTAAACAGTTTTAAACTATGAGAATCCTTACCGTTCATGTTTCTGATCTCTTGCATTCTGATCCACTTCTGCCTCAGCAATCCCTGCTGTTCAGGGACTTAGAACCTAAAGTTCTGAGCAGCACAGTATTTTCTAAAAAGTGTCTTTCTGAAAGTGATGTTTACGAGGTATCATCACCAATCTACTCCACGAATGGCAAAAATCATTGTGAGACATAATGACTAGAAGTAAATAAACCCCCACCCACCCTTATTTCCACACATCTTGGAGAAGCATATGTTTCATTCATTTTATTTACTAGACAAGAAGTAGCAGGTTATTTTATTAAAATAAAACTGTATTAAAAAATTGAAATGCATACATTCAAACCACTTGAGCACATTCACCGCTTAATACAGGAACTAAAACTGGAGCTGTTCAGTGAGGCAGAAAATGGCCAGCAGAGTGTTTGGGACACTGGCAGCAAAGTACTTTTTCTGTACAGTTCTGTAAGTCACGTAAGTATACCTTCAGGCACAAATTTGGTTTAGGCATTATTTCAGTCTCCAACACTAACCCATTGCACAACTGCTGCTGTGACAGAACCACCACAATTATTAAACCATGTCTTCTAGCACACAAGACAAATGTGCTGTTTTAAACAAAATCACTGGAATAAAAAATATGGATAATGTATAAAAATAGTATAATTTTAATTTGAAATTGTTTGTTCAGTTTATCTGTTATGTTTCCAAAGTGAATTATAACAGTGTGCCTTGTTGAAGGAAAAGATGGGAGGTAGAAACAACACCACAAATAGCTTGTGAATCTGCTTTCTTAGATCTTATTTTAGAAAACTGCAACAAAGTATTACTTAGACTTTCCTTTCTACCATCAATTAAAGGGTACCACTGAATAGAGGATACTGACTTTTTTCCTCTGACGACTGTCCAATACCATTTGTCAGTAGAGCTATTTATAGTTGAAAACATACTCAAAATCTAATTTTAACCATCTTAAATGTGATCAAACTGACAAAGATTTTAACAGCAGCCTTACACATGATCATTGGTCAATGTTTAGTCCATTCTTTTAAGCTTGTAACAATTTTTGAAGATATTATAACCTCTGAAAGTTTGAAAGTGATCCACTCTTCCTTGGAAGCACTCAAACTTCAAGGTCCATCCAGGTTGTTACTGCTTTGGCAGGATGACCGAACACTGCACCGTTGTCTGAAATACAAAGTCACAGGAGATAAATGCTTCTTCTGCCAATACACAGAGAATTACTTTTCATTGTAAAGGTAGACTAAGTAGTTTCCATTTGGGTTACCAACTGCTGTAACTCCTTTCCTGTGCATAGTATCTCCAACTTCTTCCAACACCACAGAAGTCAATATAATTAGAAGGAGGGCATACACACACAATGAGTTTTCATTACAACTTTTGACAAGCTATGTGACAGGTTTGTTGGTATCTAGAAAAACAACCATATTGCAGAAACACTAAATTATGGACTTTGGGTTCAAAGGCTGCAAATGAAAAATTGTGCAGCTTGCTTTTTGTGACTTCTACATGACTTTCCATCAATTCTGAAGTACAGCTATCAAGAACAGAAACCAGTCAGATGGCACTAACTGTGAGTGAATGAAATGCTCAAGTTATGTAGGGACAGACTACTTTGACACTAGCCACATTCAAGGACAGGGTCTCAGAAACATTTCAATCTCAGCTTTTGTGAGAAGTCCTTGGCCTGAAAGTACCCTTGCATGTGGACCAGTGCAACTACAGTTGAAGTGAAGCCTTGATGAATTTTCCCCCTCCACGCTACTCACCTGAGCCAATCTACTCTGGTCACATATGTACATTCACTGATTTCATTGAGATACTTTTTGAGAAAGAAAATTACTCAAAAATATTTATAAGATTAGAGTTCCACATACAGAACTTTGGAATGTCAATTTCAGTTTGAGATAGACTAGAAAAAATGACTGAAAAAACACTAAGTTTTATGCCCCTCAGCTTGTTACCTATCAAATCACATAAATGCCCAAGTGACTCACTGATGAAGTGTATTGAAACACATCTACAAATACCTTACCCAATCTAAACTACCCTAGAATATTCACTTACCACACCTCTCCAAATACAGCATTATTCCTTTTATCAGAGATCTGACAAGTAACATTTCTCACAGGCTAGTACAGAAGTTCAAGAAAAAGGCAGGTAGTACCACAGGTTTCCCCATAGAGCCAAGAGATCTACCTGAGGAACACTCACAAAAGCTCTGACACCTTACCACAAGCTGATCTTCTTGTAGCCACACTGGAAAAAAAAGTCAGTTCTAACAGGACATTCCTTTTACCATTATAGTACAGATTCTCTCCTGATACTCATGGGGTTGAGCCTTACTGTAATAAAGGTACAGAGCTCAATTCCCAGTTATGATGAGCTAAAATTATTTTCAACAGGACAGTTTTTTTCCTAATACTTTTCCTAGCAAAGATAAAAAAAACCCCTCTATCAGTTCCCATATGAAATTGTCTGCTCTCACCAATTCATTTACTTCAAGGGCAATAAGCCCATGTTTTACATGTTTTAAGTTCCTGTTATCAATGCATTGGCTGCAGTTCTTGTTGCCTTTGACATCTCTTCCAATTGTCAATTATAGACAAGCTCCCATTGTCCTGAAAGCTTCCTAACATACCTGCACTTCCTTCTCGGCTCTCTCTTTGTAGCTTGTTCCTGCTTCCAATCCTTGAATGCTGCGTTTTTGCACTAGAGCTCTGTTTCCTGTTCAGTCAAGGTCTTTCTCTGCATCAGTACTATGCTCGGAGAATACTGCACTTAAAGACCTGCCAGCTTTCTGGAGCTCCTTGACTCTTTAGAGCTGTCTCCTATGAGATGATACCTACAAGTTCATTGATTAAAACCAAGAATGCTCACCTGAACTCCAGCCACCGTATCGTTAATTGCCTTACTTGCTCCTCATAGGATGTTAAATGCCACAATTTCATGAGGATTACAGCAAACTGCCAGTAATTACCACCTCACTAAACAACTCTTCTCAGTTATCCAGCTCTATATCACCCATGACTGATCCAGCCTCTCCAGAAATCACCTTGACAGCAACCAGAAATCACCTGGGCCACTGTGACCAACAGCATCATCTGTGTTTTCTGACACATGATATAAGTGTTATGTGATCATACCCTGTTCTGAGAGTGAGGGCTTTAACCTGACACTGGAAAATGATCTCTTTACAGCAAGAAAGCCATGAAATACTGGTCTAAAGACATCTAAGACAGTTAAAAACCAGTAACTTTCAAGGTACACTTACACTGACTGACATATCACAGATTAAATCATACATGAAAGAGAAGCTCTGGCAATTAGCCCATCCTTTATCAACAAAAAAGCCTTTGGACATTTTGTCTCAACACTGCTACTGTGAGATTCAGAGGTGACACCACTGACTGGCACATGTGTTGATCTGGGATGAATACCTCTATGGAAGGAGACAAAGAAATATAGGTGGGCAGAGATTAAAAGCATATTTTCTCCTAGCAGGTGAAGTTCCTCCTGTCATAGCAGCCAGATTACAGAACTTGGAAAAGAAAAGCTGTGTCTGTGTAGAGCTTTACTGTTTCACATGCTTCCCCAACACTAGAACAGACATTTGGGAAGGCCGATTTGAGATGCTTAGCTGTGGCTTGGATAAATGCTGTCACTGACAGTAGCGTACCATCTGTTGTCTTACTCAGCTTGTTCCTTGTCTATGTCCCTTAACACATTTCCACAGGGCATGCAAGAGGTACTGCCTTCAAGCTCTAGGAAAAGGTGCCTCCAAAACAGATCAGTTCAAAAAACTCCATCATCTGGCCTTCAAAACTGCCACTATAAAATATACTGAAGTACATTACAAGAGAATAGTTTTTAAAAACTATTTATGGTTCAATTACACACTTGTACAGAGGCACATACATGTATCTTTCTCTTTGCTTCTCTGCAAAATTGCCTCTCTCATTCATTACACACAAGCCTAGGACCAATCCATCTGCTTTATCACCACTGAATTCCCCAAACAGGAAGATTTCCAGCCTTTCCTGATGTTCCTACATAAAATTAAAGGAAGCCTCCAAAGCCTCTGAAGCTTCAGAATTTCTCACTATTCCAGAGTTCCTGTTATTTCAAGTCATTAACACTTGTGGCTCCTACTTCCTTGATATAAAATTTCAATCCCCACTGTTTCCAGCTCTTCCAGTGCCTTCAGATCAACTCCCTTTCTCAGTACATTATCATTCAAACCTATCTGCAAAGAACATAAACACCTAAGAATTGCAAGTGAAACTACCTCAATACACACATCATTGATATGGGGCAGTAGACATTTAAGAGAAAAAGCATTAAGAAGCGACATTAGGATGGAGTGACTCTTTCTCTGGTGGATTGCGTTTTCTTCTTTCAGCAAACAGTACTTAGGGAACTGAGGGGAAGAAGCATTTGACAATGAACTGAAAGAACATCTGGTGTTCATTAAACGGGAACATTGCAAATATAATGCCAGCTCTCTTTCACTCCCAATGAAGATTCAAGACAATCAACAAGGAACGCACAGGAAGAAAAGAGGACACTACTCACTGAAGTACGCCTGCGAGAAACCAAGGCAGATCTCTCTGTACTTAAGCAGCATAATAGACTTGGGAACCATTTGCTTTCATGCTAGTATGAAAAAAAGTGCCTGAGGAATATCTAGCACATTTTACATTATTTGTTCAAACTCTGAGTCAGCTGTATAGCTAGGCATCTGTCTTAAAAAGTGCAGTTCCATTGTCTGAAAATGTTTTATGTGGATTAGAGGGAAGAAGCACTACTGATTTTGTTGCCTCCCTTATCCATCCATGATACATCTTCCTAAAGAATGCAAAGTGAAAAGGAAAAAGTCAGTTACCTCTCTCATATGTATAGAAGGAATATTAAAATAACTGCTTCAGATAACTGAGTGAGGAAGATTCATAAAGGTAACTCAGGCACTCCTAACTAAAAGTAGGTTTTCCGTGAAGATTTGCCAAGAGTAATTTCAAGAATTTAGGTGGGAATTCAACAAACTGGGCCTGGTCATTTATGCTTAACAAGTGTCCAAGGTGAATTTTGCTAAATGTGTCTTTCCTTCAGGACATTGACTAAATTGGAGATGAGAATCACTGACAGCATGTATTGGGTTTGCATGGGCTGGTTTTGGTAGCAAGAGGCTACAGAAGTGCCTTCTGAGAGAAGCTACTGGAAGCTTCCTCCATGTCTGGTGGACCCAATCCCTGGTGGCTCCAAAGATGGATGTGCTGCTGGCCAAGGCTGGGTCAATTAGAAATTATGCTAAGACCTCTGTGACAACAGTTTTAGGAAGAATTCAAAACTAAAAGGGG
>WEKY01062120.1:0-87963 GCA_013390045.1 Picathartes gymnocephalus
ACCCGCGGGTGGAGCCCTCAGCCCGCCCGGCTCCGCCGCTTCTCCCCGCTCTGCGCCGCCGCTCCCCGCCGCCCTGCCCGGCCTCAGCCTCCGCCTCCCGCCCGCCGCCAGGTCAGTCCGCCCGCTCCTTCCTCATCCTCCCCGCCGCCCCGGGAAACGCCCGCGGGATGCGTCCCCTGCCCCAGCCCCCGGGCGCGGCGTGCGTGCTTGTGAACCCCACGGGACCCCGTCCAGAGGGCAGCTGGGTCTTAAGGAATTTCACAGGTAAAACACGGCAGAAAACCCCACAAACAAGAAAATAATAAACTCCCCAATTATTTTAGCTGGGCTTTGTTAATTGCCCAATTGAAAATGAACTTCAAATGACATGTTATGGAGTCAAGAGAGGGTTTGGGAAGGAGAGTGAGCACTGAGGGACTTTTAAAGTCAGAAGAATTTATCTTCATTGTGGAGGAAATTAAATGTTTCTGGTGGTTTGTTGTTTTTGTCTTTTTGTGTTGTTATGGTTTGGGGTTGGGTGTTTTTTTCGTTTGTTTATTTGTTCATTTCCCAATAAGTCACCAACCGACATTTTATGAAGTAAGCCACAGCTCAACACTCTGTTGGAAAATATTTTTGTTTCAGAGTGGATAAAACATCAGGAGTGCAGTAAACATTTTAAACTTAGAACTGCAACAGATACAGTAAATCACATGTTGTTTGCGTGTTGGAGCAGGAATCCCTGGAGCTGCAGCAAGTTCAGTCCCCACAGCAAGTTCACCTTGGGACAGTTCCCAGAGCATCTTTGACTTCTTTTTACGGTTCATTGTATTTTCCCTGTGGCACATAGATCTCAGTGCTGGCTGATAGGTAAAGCTGGCCACATTTTAGGCCCCTGACTTGTGCCAAATGCAGGAGGTGAGAAAAACTAAGATGCATGGCTGAGTTCCTTGGTGGTGGACGGAAACAAGAGACAAATCCAAGTGAGACTCTTTCCCTCCAGATCTCGTTCTGGAGGTGGTTTGCCCTCTCTGATGGTAACACAGGGAACCAGCACCCTTACACAGATGCTGCAGTTAGATGTCCTCACTCAGGTGACAGCTAGCTCAGCTGTCATGACGGCATGTCCTTGTCTTCCGCAGACAGTGGTTATTGATGGTGCACAAAGAACCTCCCAGGCTGACAGATGTCAAAGAGAGGACACCTGTCAGCTGGAGAGAGCTGTAGCTGTGTCATTTCTAGACAGCAAATAGAATGAAAAGAAATTAAAACCTTTCATTCTGGTCTATTTATTTTTTTATTATTTTTTTTTCTTTTTACTTCCCCCTGAGTTCATAAGCTCAGTTACTGTAGCTGTTACAGAAATATTAGCTGGTTACTGGTGGGATGGGAGGTGGCCCTCAGTCTGTATGGGAGGGATGTGGTCTCATTTAAGATGTGGTTCACAAAATGGAAAAGTTTGTGTAAAGGGAGTTGCCTCTGTTCCGCTCTTTTTTGAACAGGTGCCCACATTACAAACACCACCACAGCCTGCAGTATGAGCAGAGAGTTAGCAGAGAGGTTAACAAATTGGCTGATCCCAGCTATTCTTTCCAAATGTCCTTGTGCTCTGAAATGTAACAGTCCTGCTCAGTGAGAGTAAATCAGTAAGATGGTGGCCTGCCTGCACTGCCACATCTTCTGTGTGTAAAAGAGTTTTATTATTTGCTTCATTTTCTGTATTAGAACCCTTTATTTAGGTTAAAAGATTTCATCTTCCTTAAACTCCTTTCATAGCTTTTTTGCATAATTAAGGCATAGAGAGAGGCATCCCATCATCAAGTTTTAAAGGACCTATTCAAGCTTGCCTGTAAATTAAGATTGTGTCACACCAAGGGGATGGAAGAAGAGAGAACAATTCTGTGACAAAGCCAATTTAATACAGCCATATCTGTGTAAAGCAGAGACTGGCAGGAGTAAGCGCCTCAGAGTCTAAGCTTGTTAGTTAATTAAGTTATTAGCAAATTTTTAAAGTAAGCTGTACTCTCAGGAAATGAAATCACTTTAAAAAAATAGCATGATAGTCATCTTGTTTCTTTACATGATTTTAAGGAACTATAGTCTCTTTTCACTGATGTCCACACACAGTGCAACTGGAAACTTTCTTCCAGTTTATTTTCAGCGTGGGTCTTTTTTGTCATTAATTATAGCCTATAATTGCTCCCTTCATTAATTTTATAATGGTTTTTGTGCAATTTATTTTGAAATTAATTGTTATTTAAATACATATGATCATACTGGTTTAAGGGTACTATTCAGAGTGTTTTAGAGAATGGAAAAAAAGTCTTAATCTAAAACTCTTCTAGATAGCTGATCACAAATGTAATATTTTTTGTTCTGAGTGCATCCTCTGCTAATGTAACATTTATAAATATTGGCATATTTACAGATGCCAATAGCTAGTGCTAATGCCATTTGTATTTAATGTAGTATTGCTTTTCTTATTTGCTTTCCACACAGATATGTCAGAACTGTGAAGGCCATTTATCATCACATTTTCCTTCTTACAACTAAATACTCTTCCACTTGTTCTAATTCCAAAATTCTTGGTATACACATTGATAAGGTGCAATGAAATTCAGTGATGCTTTGAGGTTGTGATGTCCTCCTTTACATTTTCTTCAACAAACACAATCAGTGGTATAGTGCAGATAACACTGCAGCTAAAAAGAGATGAGCAAGGGGAATGGAAGAGCTGCTGGCTCAAAACCGCTTGTATGATATTATCTTAAGAGGAATGACCTCTCTGGAATTTGCCAGGTGCTGGTTCTAGGTCTCATGGTAGGTATCAGCTCTCCTGTTTTTAAGGTGGCATCCAGAAACATGCTAGACAGTAATGGTAGTAATAACAGTAACGATAGATGTTTTCTCTGTTTTCCTAAAGACCAAGTACCACTCTGTTTTCTAGACAGACATGTATTTCTCCTCAGACTGAATTATTGCAAGTCATTCTGTCACAGTTATGAAAAGTAAAGCCAAACCAACTAAGCATGGAAGGTAGACCTGGTACAAATGAACACTCCTATAGCAATATTTTCCTTTCTATTGCTTCCCTAAGCAATACTTTTATTGCTTGTATACATTTCATAAATGTTACCAAGTGTGCATGATATTACAGTAAATGGAGACAGGATATTAGACATAAACACGGAGGTCACACAGCACCGGAAAGAACTGCCAGGCATGCTCTAGCTAGAGGAAGGAACCAGCTGATACTGAAAACAACTGCTGAAACCAGTATCTATCTACATTCATTTCAGGCATGAGTAGCATTCAGAGTCATGTGAAAGAAGATGGTGTGATATTTTGGAGAAAAGTACACCAAGGACATATTAAAGACACTTCAGAAAATTTAGTGTAACAATTCTTCTCCCTTTAATTTAAAAAAGATTTTTCAATGAGATAGATTTTTCAGTTAGATAAGAATAAATAAAAAAATATTTTTGACAGAATCCAGAGATTGGATCGATTGGATGGGTGAACTATACTTCCAAAATACAGGTCTGGAGGCCAGTAGATGCCAAGAAGGGAAACAAGAAAACATAAAATTATATGACTGCAAAAAAAGTGCCAACACACCTAAGGAGGTCATAATTTAGCTGTCTGGTTTCCAATAATACACATTTGAGTAGCACATGGTTGCTTGTTTCAAGACAGGCATCAAAGTAGCAGTCCTGATATATTAGCAGACAGGCAGACTGAGGATGTCAATAAATGCAGCAGTCTTTGATCAGATGCTTTTCTCAAATGTGGCATGTTGATTAATCTGCTAATTAAAAGTGAATGTGCGGGGCGACCGTGATCACGGTCGTGTCTTCCCCAGAGCTCTGCCATTGCTGTTGCTGGCAGAGCACCCTGCAGCACATACTGTTCAAACTGACAGAAGGAGTTTTTCTGGCATACTTACACCACCTCCCTAAGTGATGTAAGTTGAGCCAATATAAGCTCTCTCCTTCTGGCAAAGTTACGTCCACACCAGGAGTTCTGCAAACATAGCAATATCTGCTGGGGACGGGAATTTTTCACACTGGCAACTGACATAGCTATGTTGGCAAAACATTATAATTTGGAACAGGCCGGGGGAAAAAAAATGAATTTATCACCCCATCCTCAGCCATTTGCAAAGCATTAAAGAATCCTAAATACTTAAATTTCTCTTAATGGTTATACTTTGCAGACAGAAATTCTTATTTCAGTGAGAGGGTCAGTGTGTTGTTAAATTTATTAAAAATGCACTGCTTCCTAATTCTTAGTGATTTCTATCACTGAGGTGTCTCATCGTTTTTCTGATGGCATCTAGAGTATTTATAAAATATCAAAATAACTCAATACAGTTTGACTGTTCTACAGAAACAAAGCACTTCCAGTGACAGACTACATCCTCTGTTGGGCTGGGGTCTGGGTCTCCCATCCTCACTCAGGCTAGGCTGGAAGTACAGCGTGCACTGTACAGCATGGTACCCGGCACTGCATGATGTAGCGCTGTGTGTGTCCTCCTTTTCAGAGTTATGGTCAGCATCTGTAGTGAACAAAACATGCAATTTTTTTTTCAAAATAAAGTAATTTTACTGTAAGTAATATTATCAAAATAGGTAAACAAGCAAGTTGTTTATGCAACACAAACCAGAGTGACTTTTGTGCAAAGATCAGATAGGCACCTTAAGTCTGGAAAAAATTCAGCTGTCTCCTTGCAGTCTCTAATTTTCTCATCACTAGTTGTTCCCAGTTTCCACAGAACACCAAGAGCAGGGAGGCAAATGTGGATGCTTGCATTGGCATTTTCCTTTCTACTGCATCAAAGGTCACCAACGCCTTGCTGGGGGTTACCATCTCTCCCCTGGGCTAGATGAGATGGAGCTGGGAGGATTGTCTAGCCCATGTCAGCCAGAAAGAGATGGGTAAGCAGTAATTCACTGTTTAAACAGACTTTAAGTAAATTGGCTCATTTTAAGCAGCAATTCTAGCAATAGTTCAGGCAGAAAATCAGGAGTGGGAGGCTGTGCATAACCTCTAGGAAGAGCGTGGTGACAAGTAGCTGGCTGAGGGCTGCGTATGGAAACCACTTCTAGTGGCACAGCAGCAGCCAAAGAAGTATGACTATACTGACTGTTAGCACTACTGGCAGCTTGCTACTGGCTTTATCTGGATAGAAATCCTCTAGATTCCTCACTCAAAAAATGCCTATCACTGTAAAAATGGGGAAGGGAGTGGAATTTTTAATATTTGTGGGATA
Organism: Picathartes gymnocephalus; assembly: GCA_013390045.1. Classification (NCBI taxonomy): domain Eukaryota; kingdom Metazoa; phylum Chordata; class Aves; order Passeriformes; family Picathartidae; genus Picathartes; species Picathartes gymnocephalus. Next base: position 5,252 of record WEKY01062120.1, read on the forward strand.
TCTCATATCTATCACACACAAAAAAAAAAAAAAAAGGAAAAAACTTTCTTAATCAAAAGGAATAAAGTAAGGGCAAATGTAGGCAGGAGATCAAAAGGCATCTCTGCCAGTGAAATCCATTAGCCTTGAAGTAATCTCCTAAGGGAACTGAAGACATTCCCATTGCTTGAGATATTTAAAAACTAGGTTAGACAAAACACTAGGAAGTGTACAATGGAGGACAATCCATAATCAGCAGGGAAAGGGATTAAATAGTCTTAATAAGCCTTTAACATAGATTCTGTGATTTCAGTGCCAAGATTTCACATGCCACTCTGGTCTGTCTCCTCCCTGCAGCTGCCATAATGGGAGATTATGAAATCATTGTAAATGTGAGCAATTAACTATTCTAATAGAATTTGATAATGTAATGGTGCTACATTTTAATTCCTCTTAGTCTCAGCTAAGACTCCTTTTACAGTGGATTTAAGTTTACTTTTTAGTAGAGCTATTGTAATTTTCCGGTACAGAGATTTAGTGTGATGTGTTTCTAATAATTGCTCTGTGTTTCTGGCAGTGATTTTGGTTTTAGTTAAATCTATCCTTTTTTTTCCCCTAAATTTCAAAATTCCTAAGTAGCTTATCTAAAAATCCCATCTTTTACTTCTGTGTTTAATCACTCATCATTATTATCCCTCATCCTTCTAAATTTTAAGTCTTTTGAGAGCACAGGAGTGCCAAGAGGTTCATCTTAGTAAATCAACAGGTAAAAGATATGTTTTGTGGCATAAAGATGAGTTAGTGTTTATATCTCTGTTCTGTAAATGTTAGATCACTGTTGAAGTATTCAGATCAACAATGTATGTTTATAAACACTGTCTAAGAAGAATTTATTGTTTCACAAATACCACTGTTTGCGATGATCTCTGATAATTTTTCACATTTCCTGTTTTGTCGGTTTGATAGTGTGTCCTTAGGTCCAGATGACTGCTTGAGTCATGTTCACACTGGAACATGGGGTATTTTGTTTAGTTTCACCAGGGGAGAGGCCAGCTCTGTGGTTTAGAGAGGTCCTACCAGTGGAGACAGCTCAGTGAAATCAGGCTTCATGCCTAAGGTAAAAAGAGTTAAAATGGTTTGCAATTGACAACATTTGAAGTCCTTTCAGGTCAAGCTCTGATGGAATTCCTGTGAAGAATTGCTTTGTATGTACACATCCAAAAAGCCAAAGTCACATTGCAAATGAATTAAATTTAAATAACATGTGACATTCTGTGGTTTCTTTGTGTAATTTTGCATGAGAAATATTGTACCCATAAATCACTGCTAGTCAGTTTTGGTCTTTTGCATATTTAACAAATTCTATAAGTAATACATGACATTCAACTTGGCTATAAAACTGTCTTCAAATAGCTGGGAATTCATAGCTAGAATAAGAATCTTATGCAAAAAAAAAAAAGTTGTTTCAATCAGAAAAATGGTGATTTATAAATGGCTTTTTAATAGGGAGGTTATTACTGTTCTGTGGAGTTACAGCTGGTAACATGAATGATAGATGTGGCAGTGGGAAAGGAATATGATGATTGAAAAGTAGGCTCCATTTTCTCTTTCATACCCAAGTGGTGCTTACAGAGGCAGATTCTCTTTTGTGCCATCGTTTTCAGTGGGACTGAGAAAATGATTACCTGCAAAACCTTTAAGTGGTACACACATAAATCTGGAAGAAGCCCTGACCATAATTTCAAGATCCAGATTGAATTTTCAGTATGTAACATCATTAGGAAGAAAGCTTTGTGCTAGGTAATTGATTTTTTTAATGTCTTGAGAATTAATTTTCACCAGGAAAAATTATGGTAGCCTTTTTACAAATGAAGTAAACAACTATATTACACTGTGGGAGGTGAACCCCGACATACCTATTCATCTTAAGAGGATTCATTCTTATCAAACCACTTCAATTTTAGCCTAACTTTTTGGATGACAAAGCATTGCTCAAAGGTTGTGAGGAACTTATGTTACTTGCCGATATTTTATTATTATTGATCTGAAATAGAAATAAAGGTCAGTGAATTTAGAACAAGGATAAATTTAGCCTTTAAGCTGTGTCTATAACAAAAAGATTAGCAGCCTACTTTTCCCTTGCACCTTAAAACTCAGTATAGATTGGCAGTTGTTTTTAATTTTTCTCATCCTGTTCTTTTGACAATGAGAAAAGAAAACACATGGCTTGTACTTTAGTAAATTTAAAAGTGCCAGCAAATGCTCTCTGGCATTGAAGAGCCTGGCATGAAGCATTCCGCATCTCCCCAATTACATTATTTTCTGAACAATGGCCACCTGCAAACTGCCTGTCTCTATACTGTGCCAGCTCCCAGACTCTGCCCAAAAACTGCCAGGAGAATTCAAGCTGGCCTAGACTGAAATCACTGCAGACACTATTCTTGCAGTTGAACAGTGCATGTGCATACTACTGAATGTCAGTTTTTACATGTTCAAAATTAGTTATGAGCTACCACCATGTCTTTAGGATTTTCTTTGACACACTAAATGTGAGATCACAGATATGTTTGAAGTTTTTTTTTTTTCTTTGTTCTCTTGGTATTTGAAAATCTCCTAAAGATAAAAACATTAAGCCAAAACACACAGATGTTTCTTGGCAACATGCTTGATGTACAAAAACAATTACAGAGAGGCATATAGTCATAACCTCTGCCCTGTTCCTGGTCAGGTAAGAGACAATGCTGCAAATGAATTGATAGATAATATTTTTCTAACGGAAATAAGCTGTTCTGTTTCTGTTTAGGTTCTCAGGCATGGAGGCAGAGGATTTTCTACTTGTCTTAGCAAAAATGGATGCTGTATTTTCCCAGATAGTGTAATTACTAGAAAATATACATCAATGCACAACACCAATTGGAGAAATCCAAATTGTCTTCTCTTAATTCAGAGATTTAATAAATATTGACATGAGAAAATATTCTATGTCTCTGTGGTATTTGGTTGCACTGAGATCCACTGTCACCCTTGGCACCACTGAGGTGACTCCAATATGAAGACTTTCCAGTGTCTAGGAATCCCTCCTCACCAGGAGAGATGATCCTGCCCAAAGCCCTTTTCCACATCTACAGTACACAGCTCTGGAAACAGCCCTTACTAATATTACCCTTGTACCATTTCAATGGTAGAGTAATTTACTTATAAGTCAAATACTTTTGTGGTTCAAGTCAGGATGAAGCCTTTATAAAATGGCTTATTGTGTTTAAAAAATGTAGTGATGTGAACTTTAAAGAGTTTTCCAAATAGCTTGTTGAGTATTATTTTAAATAAACGTAATTTAACATTTAGCCATTTGATGTTGTTGTTGTTGTTGTCAGTGTCATAATAAAATATTTCTAGCTTAAATATGTGCTGTCTAGGCTAGACTTTTCTCTGAGTTCTAACATGAAAAATAAAACAGGAGCAGACACAGCTTGTGTGATTCTGGAGAAGAGCCCTAGCGTTGGCATAGCTGTATGAATCCTTGGGAGTTGCCATAAGTTCAGGTGGCTCCAGGGTACGATGAAGAACCTGTCCAGACACACATTTATTGCAGCTGGATGGTTTTGCTTATAGAGCTGGGATCCCAAAACATCCATCTGGAAAGCATACTGAAAGCTTAAGGAAGCATAAGCAGCGTTCCTGATGATTTTAGGGAAAACGGTCTAAGGAAATTTGGTAAGACTCCAACTCACGTTTGCATTTCTTTAACCCCTTGTGTTTAAAATCCTGCCTGGTTGACTAAGCCAGAAGAAAAATTAGCTGGGGTATATTCAGATGTTTCCTAGCTATTTCATCTGGGTCACTCAACCCCATAGCAAAACAATCAACTCATCATAAGATAAGAATAATAGTGAGTTAAATAACAAAATGAAGAAACTGGATTTAATCATAGAGAGTTCACTGTAAACTTACAAAGCATGTGCAGAGTAACTGGATAGATCATAGCTATATTTGCTATATGAACTGTATGTGCAGTTAGAAGTGAGGTGATATGACAGCGAGGTGCTCACGCACTCTACATTGCAGGGAACTTTCAACTTGAAGTCACCTGTGGTGCCCAAATGAGTAAGGCTACTTTGAGCATTGTATCTTTTCCTGTTAAAATGACATAGCCAGCCACATGAGGATTTTAGAATGATGGGACAGATTAGATCTGTCTTGATAGGGCTATGCAAAGGACAGACCCAATTGGAGGGACTGGAAGGGTGTTCTGGGCTTCTTCTATGCTTGTGTCCCTGACTGACCTTTGTTGCGTGGCTGTTCCATTTAAACACAAAGGACATTTTGTCCTGGCAGTCCTGCAAGCCTTGTCTGGGAGTAAAGAATCTACCCACTACATCCTGTGCTCTGTATTTTTATGAGTGATCATTCTGCAGCCGGCACTATAATCACACAGTCATCCTCAATAGGATTTATATAGATGTCTCTTTTAAAAATGTGACCTTCAGGTAAAGTGTAATATAAGAAATGCGAGAAGATGCTAAACATATTGTATCATTTTAGCTGTGCTGGCTGTAGAAGTAATGGGAGTATTAAAAATGTTTTTCTTTCCTGTTAAAAACATGCAGATTTGAATACCTTAAGAACACAACCCTAATGGAAAAGGTGTTGTTTTCATGTAACCCATTCTTGGAGTAAGAGTCATTTCAAGCAAGCAAATTATCAGTTTTATTTTATTTTATTTTTGGTAAAAGCTCCATGTGTACAAGATAATTGAAGGTGTAATATTAGACTTTTTATAGATTTAGCACAATAAAATACGGTAAAAAAATAGAAAAATAGTCTGATTATGTCATCCATTTACTGAAATAATACTACTTTAAATACAGGTAATGAAAATCTTTGTTTCACTGAAATCAGTGAGAAAATTTCTATGGCTTTTAAACTGAGCTGTGGCTTAGTTCTTTTTCCTGCTCTGCTTGTTTTTCAAATTTCATTACTAGGATTTACATCTGAGAGGGCTCTTAATATTTTCCAGTTGAGCATGTATATATATATATGTATTTATATATGTGTGTGTGTGTGTGTGTTTTGTTTTTTTTTTTTACATACCTGTGTATTTGTGCAGAAGTGGGCTTGAAGAGAGTTATCTGTTTGCTTTTTTTTAAGAGATAGCCATTACAATGACAGTGTTTGTAAGCGTATACCACAATTACCTCTGATTTCAGTGACTGGAGACAGATGAACATTGTAACTCCTGGTAATCAAATACCAAGTTGACAAGGACTGCTTCCAGGTTAGGAACCATGCTATATTGCTAAATAATCTAAAAATCCATCTGTCCCACTCAGGGAAAAGGCTTGGGGTGAAAGGATGAGGTTTTTGGTAGCATCACACTGGTTTGTGTCCACTCCCACCGAGCTGATGGGAGCACTGCCCACAGCTTCAGAAGAACAGGGCTCAGCAGTGCTGCTCACAGGAGTCACATCACACCATTTGCTCTTTCTACTTATTCCAAAAGGAAAAATTGGCTTGGCCTATGCATAACTTTCTTGTGCTTAATTTGCCAGCTGGTGAGTGTCACATGTTTAATTCTAGCAATGTAAATAACAATCTCTTTAATAGTTAAGATTTTCACTGACAACACAGTCACTGAGCTTAGACAGCTGATTGCTGCTGCTGTACAGCTAAGTCCTTAAATATTATAAAACTAATACCCTTGTATGGTCACACTGGATACAGATTAGTGAAAGCCATAATCCTATTTAATTTAACACAGTCCCAGGGATTTTCCTCTACAAAGAATTTGGTCACATGCATACTGCATAATTTGCATAGTTCTTAAATATATGGACCCTCTCTAGGAGGAGGGCTGTCTGCCAATTTAATGGCAGTTATTAAATCCCATTGTACTTTGTACCACAATCCAGATGCCAGAAATGCTAGAAAAAGCTCATGCTTAGTTAGAATTTGTTGTAGCTCTGAGCTATGCCGCAACTTGTTCTCTCAGGTCATCTGTTTCCCCCTCAGAGGGAGGTGTTATCCCTCAGCAAAGGTAATATGACAAAGGACTGCAATTACTTTTACCAACAGCGTAGCCCAGCCAAGATCCAAGAACTCAGACATATAAAAACTGACTGTGCTTGAACTGTCACAGATTTTGGAGTTTGTGGTTAAGCAACTCATATCTCAGTCATAGTAAAAGCCTGATTTTTACGTGTTGAGCACAGTTAAGTTCATTTGCCTTCAACACCATGTGATATCTTTGACACTATAGCAGGTTTGTTGTTGTTGTTGTTGTCTTTTTTTCCCCCTCATGCAGAACTATTGTCTGAGTGGAAAGAGGAGACACTGTCCCCTTGTCAAGGTCTCTTAGCTAACATCATTGCTTATCACGGGCCAGCTGCAGATTGCTAGGACCGTGTGCTTGGCAGGCACGGATCCACTGCAGACCTCACGGGGCACAGCAGGTACAGCTCTCTTGGGTGACCCTGGACAGAGGTATGGGAGTCTAGAGGAGAGGAGATGTGCTGAAAGCAGTAAGCTGTGTCCTCAGCTCTGCGTTCAAACAAGTATTGAGTCCCAGCAGGCTGAAACCACAGGATGCTCTGCCACCTAGTCAGGAGCTTCCTTTCCAAGCCCAGTATCAGTCCAGCTAATCTTGCAGGGCTCTTAATTCAATTTTTTTTCCTGTTACGCAATGTTTGCACCCTTTTATAGGCTTTTGGTATTTATTGCAGGGAAATGACGGTGAAATTTTGATCAACAGATTTCAGGGTAGTGAAGCAGCTCCAGAGACAGGGATCAGTCTTCCACCTTCATTTTCCTGGCAATCTCCAAGCATGTTTGGACAAATATGTGGCCTGGATGATTTCCATGTGAGTGGCCCTGCTCTCCTCAAGAGGACTTTGTATATAAAAGCAGCTCAGGCACAGAAACTTCTTCACCTTCTCTAGCACCATGCTGGAGGTAGAACCTTCCCCCTCCAGGAAGCAGAGAGAGTGGTTTGAGTTGATTAGTTTTCCAGGTTATTTTCAATAACTTAGGCACCACCTGAATGGCTGTTGGCTTAAAGAACAGAGTAATTATTAATATTATTACTACTATTACCATTAGTAACAAAATAATGCTTCTTCCAAAAGTGCCTAAGGAGCAAGCTGAGGTAAACTTCATCTTGCTAGGTGCCCCACAATTTTGGGCTGTCATTCAAGAACACGATAAATCCTGCTTCAGGGTTCCCACTACTGCATCAATAGCACCAGAGCCACAGGAGCCAAAATGCTGATGCTGTAAAAAGTAATGCCTCCCCCAGTCATCTACTGTGGTACCAAACCAACTGCAGCCTGTTTTCTCAGCAATGGCAGAGTCAGCATAAACCCCAGATCAGGTGCTCCCACAGCTCAGTCGTGTGACCTCCTCTGGGTCAAAACCTCACTGATCACAGATCTACTGTTATTTTTCATGGCAGCATGGTCTCAGAAGACCCAGTGGTTTTCTCCTGAAGAGCTTGCTAACTACACAGACAAGAGATGTCTCAGAGTAGAGGTTTAATGGCATAGTGAAGGGAACAGAGAGATGGTATGTTTGGAGGGGCAGTGAAGGAGTGAAAGATTGTGAGCAGAATACATCAATGGAAAATTGAGGATGGGTAAGGACACAGAAAAACAAGGAGAAATAAGAAAAGATAGATGGATGCAGAAGCTGTTAAAACACCTAGCTGAGAAAGAAGAGACAGAAGAAAGAGACAATAGGAACTGGAAAGCCTGGGCATAACTCTGGGAAGTTGCTGTGCTGTGCATTTACCTAGCTGGGTTTTCCCCAAAACCTTCCTGGAAGAAAACCCAGAAGGCATTCCTCTTGCCCACAAGTAGCAGAAATATCTCACTGAGACTCAGGAACCAGCCTCTGCCACATCTAGAGCTGTAGTTCCTCTTTTTACCTACTCTTCTTTCTGGTGTTTGCTGTTCTTACAAACTTCTCCAGTCTGGCAGAGATGAATAAGGCATAAAGGACAGCAGCTGCCTCAAGAGTTTGCTCAACACAAAAGGATGAGCTACGCTGTCTTCTAAAACTGACACCTTATCAGAAAAGCAGAGCCTGATGACATTTAGCTCGTTACAAATATTTACATTTACAGTTGAGACGTGTCAGTTTTACTGCTCTCAGTCATGCATAGCAGAGTTTAGCTTATTTGCAGTATGTTTTCATATGTTGTACATCTTTAATCAGACTGGAGCGTGGACTGGTTAAATTTTTTTCCATTGATGGTTCCTGCATGTAGACTAGAAGAATTTTTATTGCTTTGGCTTTTCTGATGTCACATCCTGAAGAAATTATAGGAAGCAACAATTAATTTTACGCCTTCTAGTTCCTTCAATTTAATTATAAATTTGGATTAGTGACATAGGTTTTGGCTACTGCATCAAGATCCAATATTAGACCTTTTTTTTTTATAATTTCACATGAAAACTAGAAGACAGCAATGTGTATGCATCTGTATTAGGAAACCTATTACCATAAGTTAAGTGATTCTAAAATGGTATGGTACTATCTGATATCAAGGTTACTAGGCACCACCATACAGCTCTGGTACCTGCAATACCCATCTTCTGCCCTGTTCTGGATTTCCCCTCCCTTACCTCCTGCCCCCATCTTCTACCCCTGACTGGGGACTGTGCTGCCCCACAGCTGTAAGAAACTACAGCTTCTACAAATGTGAGGTGTGTAGGTTGCAAAAGCAATGTTTGAACACCACAGTGACACCCTGTTTTCTTTAAAGGTCCTGTGATATTACTGGGAATATCTGTGTTGGAAAAGATTAAAATGCTGTAGTCTGTATCTACTAGAGGCCAGATTTTCTTGCATACTTTTTCTTCCCCTGCTGACCTGCTGATCTTTGTAAAACTTTTAATTAGTTTAGGCCTGCTGTCCATGCTTCCAAGAAACAAACAAACAAGCAAACAAAAAACTAGTGGTAGCCTACCTGGCATCATTTAGTCTGTAAGATGTGAATAACCACAAAATGCTGAGGTTATACACATTGCCCAAGGAGAATGTGGTTCCTGAATTGTCCTGGCAAGCAGGATGAGGAATTGGCTTGTGAAGAGAGGGGAAGAAGAGAGAATGGATCTGGCAAAAAAACCACTGTATGTCTACCACAGCTGAAATAGCTTTGATTTACTAAAAAGAAGGGGAAGGTAGCAGTCTAATTTAGAAAAGCTTCAAAACCTTTTTGTGTAATTGTAAAAATCTGAAGTAAACAGAGCCAAAAGAAAAACGTTTTAATTAGTAAATAATAAGTTATTTATTATGTTTGTTAAAAAACACGCAGAATATTACATTGAAAATAGTATCTTCTGAAGCTATGAACTAGTAATAAGATCACTGGTCATAATCTTTGTTTCCTCTCTGCTTTTGAAAATGCCTCAGTACAAAATAATTTCTTTATATTAAAAAAAGATCTGTTTTACTGGAAACAGTAATGAAGTACTAGTTGCCATTAATGTGAGCTGAATGTTCCACAATTTCATTGTTTCTGCACACTGAAGTAAACTATGAAATTATATTCCTTGAAATATATATGGATTATTTTGTCTTATCTAAACTTATTTTACAACCCTGCTTCTATTGGAAATGAAACTGTACTGCAAAAGTTTAAAACCAAAGGAGACATGCACGTTAAGAATAAATTCAGAAAAAACTGCTGTGATCAGGTTATCTGTCATTGTGAGATATGTATCTATATATACACATATGTGTTTCTGTCCTCACGATTTACATGGCTTTATGGAAATTCTTAACCCTTGCTCCTTCCAGTTTTTGAGGAACTTCTTTTATGTGATGGCCCTTTACCTTCCCTGAGCTCTGGTGTGAGTTTTCAGAGGTGAACCAGAGCTTGCAATTCTGTGGGCTTCCTCCCATCACCTCCCTCCTTCCCACTGGGACTTTCACATTTTTCTCCTAGAAAGCCTATTTTATTAAATAAGTCAAGCTTGGATTCAAAAGTGTGTGGAACGTGCTGGCGGAGCTGGGAGTGCCAGTAAAGGAGCCCGTGGGGGTGCGGGGCAGCACTGGTGCTCCCCGAGAGCAGCACAGGACCAGCTTCACATCCCACTCTGCTGCACCGCTGCTGCCGAGGGAGAGCGTGGGGGGACGAAGGCAAAGGGCTCCCTTCAGCCTCTCCAGCTTGGGCTACAAAGCCTGAAAAAAACATCTGGTCTTTACAGATTTGAAAGGAAAAACTTTTACATAAGAATAAAAATTGGGAAACATTTCTTTACAAGCCCTTGAAAATGAGTGTCACCCACCATATATATTATGTCCACCCCATATATTATGTATCTGAATTGAGCTAAACTGAAGCCAGACACATATTTCTCTTTGATGACTCCATCAAGGTATGTTTTAACTCCTCTCCCCAGTTCCTCAGTCTCTCAAAAGATACATGTGTAGATAAGGGAACGGCCTCAAACCCATGTACAGTAACAGCAGCCAAACAAATGGCTTTAAAAAGAAAAATCCAGCTTTGTAGATCTCTCTTCCTGCAAACAATTTCCTTGCCCAGTTATAAATTTCAGTTCCTAAAACAAACTTCCCTGGAAGAGGCAGAGGAGACAGGGAAATAGGAGTTTGAGTAACCCCATATATTCTGAAACTGGAGAAATCTGACTCATTCCAGCCACCCCTCAGGTCTACAGATGCAAAGCACGTCTAATTTGCATGCTTGTGTGCCCTACTTAGTAACTCAAATATTTTTGGCATCTACACATATGTATCAGAAAAACGTTGTGTTCAACAGGCTTGCTCTGCAGGGGGTTTGAGTAGGGTACAATTGTTTGATAGCATGGTTAGAATTAATGAGATTACTGTTACTTGAAAAATGCTTATTTTCCTTTACCTCTTACTGAGTGTCAAAACCAACCTACAAGCTTATATATATTTAGCAGGCACTGTCAGGTCTAAGAACCAAAACCTGTAGTGAACTATATTTTGAAATGCTGGACCTGGTGAAAATAGACCAGACATCCTCATTTGAGGTGAAGCTTAAACCTTGCTTTTGATATTGCTTCCAAAGACTTCATCATTTTTTTCAGAGAGATAAATGGATATAATGGCCCCTTATAAAATCAGGAAGACAGGATGAATCAGGAGAAAATGCACTTCCTCACCAACTCCCATCTCCATAGAAACTCCCCAACTCTCCCTTCTGCCTATACAGATTAGGCAACCCAGTTTTCCAGTAACAGACAGTGAAGTCTGATGCCTGCATTGTCTCACAAAGGGGTATCTTGAAGAACAGAATTTAAGTATAAAAAGAGAACTTTGCCAAGTGCTTAGTGTTGCATTTCCCAGCTTTTAAATTCTTCCTGTTGCTTTTCAGGTTCGTAAGAAAATTTCTCATGAGAAGCATCAGTATTTGCTGCCAGGGTAACCACAAGTCTGATGACACTTTTGTCAAACAATTTTTGCTTCAAAGGATGTGGTGTCATTAAAAGACTAGTCCACCCTATCCAGTATTACAATTCATGTCACTTATGGGAAAGATAGGGAATCACCAGAATAAGACTGTGGGATGCTAATTTAAACATAAAGCTTTATTTTCACATTCATTGAATAGTTTATGCATGAATGGATGTGCTTTTCCAGCAGTTCAGATAAGCAGATAAAGAAAAGGGTTTTTTAATGAAGTGAAATATATGAGAGAATGTATTCATTGATTATTAGGAAAAGAAGTTATTAAACCTCAGTAGATAAACATCAGCTTGCAAAGTTGCTTTGCTAATAAGAATAAATTGATAGATTTATAGACTTTAAATTTGGCAAGATCATTTGATTGTCTCATCAGACCTGTAAATCAAAGACGCTAAATCTCACAGGATTACCTGTAAGGTGAATAGAGCTAGACAAAACATGTTGGTAAAGCAGTACATGAAACAATAGATGCAATTCATCTTGACAAGCCTTATAGCTTTGGGTCAAATCTACCTTCATTAAGTTTTAAAAACAGAGAAAACATCTAAAATTGATGTGCTGTTTTCCACAGTTTTCGAGCTTTGACTAAGTGTACCTACTGTGTGCTGGTTTACCTGTGAAAATGACATTTTTCTTTTCCTTGTTCTAGATTTAGTCCATAACACACACACAGAGGAAAATCATATCCCTCTGGAAAACATGAGGATTTCAAAGAGTAAAAGTTTCAAAATTTCTGTTGTTTCAAAGGCTTTTTTGACACTCCTTTTGTGTAAAAAGCCGAAGTGCATAATTTCTTATATAAATATGTCCAGCTTTAGCATTTAACCTTTATCATACCTTCTTGACTTCTGAAGGGCCCTCTATTTTCTTCTTATAACTGTACTGTAGTCAAGTGTCTCTCAGTTTTATTTTTAATGGACTAAAACTGTCAATATATTTAAGTCTCTCTCAGTAGGGTATTTTCCATGGCTTTTGAATAAGTCTGTGAGTCTGCTTTTAAAAGTTCAATTTTTTTCCAATATATCTTCCTTTCTAATGAATTCATCTTTGCTATAGAGCAAAATGAAGATGTCACCCATTTTTCCTACATTTATACATCCATGGATTATATTAGCCCTTTTGTCACAGCCTCATAGTGAACACTTATGTTTTATTGCTTACTTACTTTGACAGTAAATTATTTCAGAAAGATTGCTTTTCAAGTTACTACTCTAACCTGAATTCAGAATGCCATTCTAACATATGCCCTAGCTTTATAAGTCTGCAATAGCCAAAACTCATAGCAATTTTATTTTTTGAAACGATTGTCTTACCCAACAGTTGCCAACACTATGTACGTGTACTCTGTGTTCATTAATATATGCTAACGTTGGTGTTATGTGCAGATTTTATCTGAAATACTTTGTATTTGCAAGTCATTAGTTGAAACAGTAATTGGATTTAGGTTTCATGCTAACATGACCAGAAACATGCCCATTCAGTGAATATTTTTTATTAATAAATTTTGGGAACAAGAAAGTCACCTATTTTGATTTCTTTACCCATGTATATTTAATCCCAATACAACTGCTCCTGCATCTGCATCCTGGACCCCAACAGTCCTTACGCCTTCATGAGATGTGTTCCCTAAACCATGTTTTCTGATTCACTGCTTGTGTTAGCCTCAGGTTCTTGTCTGCTGCACAAACCTTTCATCACATCTCCATTTTCAACAAAAATTCTCTTACCTTTTTTCTCTTCATGGTTATCCTTTTTCTCTTGTTGGAGATGCCTTTCTTTACCTATGATTTACATGGTTGAAAGTACCATGTAGAAATAGTATTGCTGGGATGAAAGATGAAAAGTTGTGCACTGATCTCACGCTTCACTTATAAAGACTTTTCTTTCAGACCAGAGCCCCAGTGTTTGGGCAATTTATGCTGTATTGATTTCAAGGAGGAAAAATTACTATCTGACAGCTACACCACATCCTCTATTAGCATCCAAAGTAGAGTTGGGATTTAGCTAATGAAGCTTAACTATCTCCTTTTGCAGCTGCTGGAAGAAGCAGTCACTTTGGAGGTGCAATTAATAATGGGGTTATGTCCTCTTGTCACACCTAAACACCTGAAGAACATTGTCCTTGGAGAATCTGGTCCCTTGCCTGAACACCGCATGGGCTGAGTTGTAATGATTTCTCTGTCTCTGCTCTGTCATTGTTTAAGGATATTAAAAATATGGAAAGAGAAAGGACTTTTAGTGTTGAGAAGAAATTAACTGTTATTTTTGCCTTTGTGTAAAGGATTTTCTACACATTCAGTACTACAGAAAAAACGAATTATCTCTGGTACCTATACCTGTATTAATCACAGAGAAATCATGAAACTGACCCTTGCTATATTCAGTATGCCCAGCCCAAAAGGCATTTTTAGTTGTTTCCAGCAACAGCCATAGGACCCTGCTCTGTCCTTACACACCTGATAAGGGTTTCCCTCTGAGTGATCACATAGCATAGGACAATGTGACAAAATTTCTTTCTTTGTTTTTTATGAACAGTACATGGTAGAAAGTATTATAAGACTAACTGGAATTACTACAGTAGTCTGCTTGGCTCCCTTCTCCCTCCTCTTGACTAATTAGACTTTTAACATTACAAAATGGCTCTGGCACGAGCTGTCAGAAAGCACTGCTCCAGAGTCACTACTACATGTGAGGCTGTCTGCACACATTAATAAGGAATTTGCCACTGCTGTTAGAAATCCTTGTTCTCATTATTTTCTTATTTTACTTTTGCCCATTTAGGGTGCTCTGGGGTCACTAGATGTTATCATTTAAACGTTCTCATTCTTTGCTCTGTCTCTCTGCATGCTGAGGGAATTCACATGAACACTAACTTTGTTATTTCTCTTGCACAACCGTGGGTCAGCTGTGGCAGCCCTTACAACCAGGAAAAATGTGGGATTCATCACTTCTGTATTAAAATACTGAGCTAGATACAGAATAGTGAGCCTGCATTAGAAAACAGTATTTTCTCAATCAGTCTCATCATATACTGCAGCTTAGTGTTCGTTTTTGCATTCCACATTTTCTCCTCATTCCCTGTTTTACTCCATCAAGAAATACTGAGTTTTATTGTTTCAAGAATTATCCCAGGTAATCAGGCTCCCTTTATCACTACCATGGTCCTACATAAATATAGTGCCACATTATCTCTTGAATAATTTTTTAAGAAGCAGAGGAGAAACCACACTGCAAAGTAAGTTGGAAGGAGCTGTTATCACAGAGCTGGAACATTCTTCTTTCTGAGGGCAGGGGGCAAAATGAGAGGATTGACAGGCTGAGAGAGATGGGGTTGTTCAGCCTGAAGAAAGAGTGAAAGACATTAGACCCTAGAAACGCAGAGGGACCATAGAGCACTTTCCTGTACCTAAAGGGATCCTACAGGTAGGCTAGAGATGGACTTTTCACAAGGGCGTATAGCAATAGTACAGAGGGGAATGGCTTAAAGCTGAAGAGGGCAGGTTTAGATTGGATATTAAGAAGAAGATCCTTCCTGTGAGGGTGGTAAAGCACTGGAAGAGGTTGCCCAGGGAATCTGTGGATGCCCTATCCCTTCTCCTTTGGACTGTACTCAATCCATTCTCCATCCTCCCTGCGTTTCTGCTGGGGAGTGCCCCAACTCAAGCAGCACCTTGCACTTGACCTTGCTAAACTTCATGAGGTTCTCACAGGACCATCTCTCAAGCCTGCCACAGTCCCTGAAGGAAAAGGATTTTATTGTGAACTGCTGTACTGCTCTGTAAAAATTGCACTCTTCTTTTTTTCAGCAAGTGCTCTTCTTCTCGACTTTACCAGTGAAAATTCAAACTGTCTCATTTTCCAATCTACAATGTCTTCAAATGGTTTTTAGCCTCTAGAGAATACTCAAACAGCAACTGTATATTGGTCTTTCCTCAGCTGATGCCTATCACTGCCCTTTCCTCATAATGCTACCCCTGTGCTCTCCAGGCCAGCTTTTTAATTTAATACCTAGACCAGGCAGTTACCAGAAGAGTTCCTCTAGGGGAACCTAATCTGCAGTAGTTCAGATACTTTGCTAAGAAAGCTTTTCTCAGGTATCCTTTCAAGGTACTTAAAAAGAAGAAAGATTTGTCTGGAAATTGCATTTTCCTTAATTTTTTTTTTTTTTTTTTTAAGCTAATTTCAACTTTTTCTTTGGAGAAAACAGTTATTATGAATTCTTAGATACATAAATTATTATTATTTTTCCCCCAAAAAAAATTTAACACTGAGTCAATTATGTCTTATTAAATATGTATTTTGAAAATGCTTACAATGCACAACCAGAACTTGCTCTGAATATGTTGCAAAAAGAGTTGTGTTCCTTTCCATGGGCAATTGAAATGGAAATCTTTCTATTGACTGGTCAGGCATTTATAAAATTTGTTAATGATTTTCTTAAGGGACACATTGGTGGTATTGATTTACAACTGAGGAGAGGAAAAGGTTCATTACTGTGTTTAAACACAAGTGCCAAAAAGATGACTAAAGGGGACTAAGGGGTTGGCTAAACACAGACTCTTCGTGACAGGGTTTCTTGTATGTTACTGTTCCCAGAAAGTCAAACTAAATGCTATATGCCCAATTTCCCGTGTGTTTTCATTCAACATGACAACTAGATTTTAAAGCCATGTGTTGCCATCCATAGTAAAAGAGGTGAAAAATTCCTTAACATTTTTTCACCCAGAGGAAAGATAAGGGTAAGGGTATTAGTTGATTTTTTTCTTTACTTTCAGATAATGTGATAAAAAAATTTAAATATAAGAGAGAAAGAAGAGTGGTGCATCTGTGTGCACCAAATTCAATGTTAAGGCATAATTTACTAGGGTAGGTACTAGGATTGGTCAAACACTTTCCATTGATTCTGTTTTCCTATGGAAAATAGGTTTTCAACAAATTATTTTGTGACTGAAATATTTGCTTTTAATAAAACTCTCTCCACTCCTTCTTTTTTAAAGTTCTCAAGTATTGGGTTAGAATCCATTTTCCAAATCAGGTTCATTGGAATTACTGTAAAAGACATTTTTGCCCCAAATGAATCAGGTTTGCATCTAGATGTCACCTCCTGTGGGAAATCATACCCCCAAAATTCAAATTGTTCTTGAAGAGAGGAAAAAGGATAGAAAACACCTTTGGGATTCGGACTGCAGGTAACCCAAAAAAAATTTTTTTTTTTTTCCTAACTAGCATTTAATTGGGGAAAGGCAATGGAGGGGAATTTTAAGCAAGTTACAGGTTGGTAACTTCCCATATTTTTTTTTCAGAGAGTCTACCATTTAGGCCTTTCTTCCAGAACTGGAAAGCTAAAATCCATTTTCTGCTCCTCCAGAGGATTTAAATATATATGTCCCATATTTTCAAGCAATGTCTCAGCAACCAAGCGTTAGAGATGGGATGTTCTTCAGCTAAAAGTTCTCTAGCTTGCTAAAACAATGATGTTCTCAAATAGGGTATTCTGAGGTAAACACCTCTCAGCTGCCCATATGAAAGGATTCCATCTTGTATAAGACAAAACAACACAGTTTCTGACGCAAGGTCAAGTGACTCAGGCCAGCCTTGTGTCAGAAAAGGGCTCTGCTATTCCATTGCCCAAATCCGGACAGATTTTAAGCCTTTTTAAAATGTAGTTTGAAAACTCTCAGTTGAAAGTTTTTAAGCTTTTGGTAACTCTCTTTCCAAAGAATATTTTTGCACTTGAGTTGGATATGTAATTGAAAAAGACTGTTTGGGACTGTTTAGGCTATCAAATCCATTTAACCATGTCCTTAAGGATTTCCTGCCAGGTCCCAGCAACATGGAAAAAGAAGGTGTTGTACGTGAATGAAAGAAAAAAACAAGGTTTGTACAGCTGAGTAGCAAGGGGAATACTAGAAAGAGATAGCAATAGGAATTAAAGAGGGATAGAAATTGGTTGGAAAATAATACTGCAAGAGGAGCTGGGGTGGACAGGAGATTTGGACCTAAGGTAACTGGGCCTGCATGGGTTGCAGCGTAGATAAGATGAGGGAATAGATGGAGATCTGTGCACACCCCATCACGCCTTTCTCTGGGGGATAAGAAAAGATCACAGTGCTTCTGAGTCCTGCTTGTCTGCAGGCAGGACACAACAGAGCTGCCCATGCTGGGTATGCTCTGGCTGGTGCAGATCCCATAGCAGCAAGCAGTTTTCCACACCACAAGTGTTAGTACTTACAGAGATGGCATTAAGCCTTCCAGCTCTGGGGACATCCAGCACAGGTTTTGATAGGAGAACAGAAGGGAAGTAAATCCCCAAAATATTTTCTACTTTAAATGCTAGCTTGGAAGACTACAATGTTGTAAAGCTAAGCAAAGAATGATGCCAGGAGGCAACTTGCCTGCAAAATTTCTTTTTCTCAAAAAAACCACCACCACCTTGCACTTTGGGTACACAACCCCATGCTCCTCCAATTCAGTGGGCTCATAGGGGCATCCAGGGACATCCACACCGACTGACACCAGCCTTCCACCACACTGAGGTTTTCAGAATTTCCCTTCGGAGGCACTTACCTCTCTTCCCTGGCTATGTAAATAGATGCCTAAATATAAAGACATCCAGATGGTCTTGATTCTACTGTTATCCCACAGGACATCATCTGCACTTTACCGAGAACCAGCACCTTTTCTGAGTGATAATCAAAATTATTTAACAAAGACACTGCTGTTTGTGGGATTTCTCTGTTTCCTAAGGGCAAGAAGGAATGGCAAGAAGGGGAAATGAACCTTCTTGTTAAATTTTGAGTTGCTCTAAGATTAGTGACTGCTCAATGAAGACAAAAATTTTCAGGTGGTCACTTATCTTTGGCTAGCCTTTCTGGAGGGATGTGGGCAGATTAACAGAGAAAAAAAATACTCCCTCTTGGACATGCAGTAAACAAAGTAATTCATTCTTCAAATAGATACAGCTCTTCATAATGTGAAGGACTTTCAAAAATATCAGGCCCTGCTTCTTTAAATTATATGGCCAAAATCCTTTTGGCCTTTTGACCTAAAGTTCCCCCCCAATGAAAGGATGATAACACTTTCCTGTTGCAATGTGTCCCTGTCCTCAGGAACATGCTGTAAAAATAAATTCATTTTGTACACAGAGCCTTTAGATACAATATTGTGAGTAGAGCCATGAAAAAGTTCATGGGGAATTTAATAACTCTGTCTTCAGAGCAGGATATGAATTGTGTATAGTAAATAAGGCCTTTGGGCACAAATGTTGTGTAGCTGCTCATTATTTGAACTCTGCCCATCCTGTGCATTGAATGAAAAGGGAAGAATGGAAAAAAGAGCTGATTTTACTTTTTCTATTTGCCTTTACTTAGAAAATTTTACTTTTGATACTTCTCAACTTCTGAAAGCTTTCCTTGCTGCAGCTCTTGTGAACTTTTAAGATATATTTAACAAGCAATTAAAAGAGTGTTCTTCAAATCAGCAGGAGGTTTGCTTTGCATGTAGCTCCCAAATTGCTTCTGGCTACATCCATGTTTTGATTCAGATCAGATTCTAGGCAGCTGAAAAGGGTCCATAAATATATCTGTTCCTCAGAGCAGGCCTTTTCACTGCTCCCTCATCTTGATGTCAAGGAACCTCAGCTTACTTCAGTAAGAAAACTTGTACTAGTAAGAAAATCTTATTGTAATTTTTGGCACTGAAAGTAGACACAATTCCTCGTAGAACTGACTGCAGAAATCAACATAAGTCAGATTTTTGAAGAACCTTGGCTTATTCCCAATGATTTTTTATTTCTATTTTAAAAATTATTTTATTCAGTCAAAAGCTTAACTGACAGGTTTTTGCTGGGAATGTCCTCTTGTTTTTGAGTTATAGTGACTATTGTCCTGAAAACAGTATTGTTCATGCTGCTAACTCTCATAAGGAATAGAGGGCCTATTATTCCTAAAGGATATCAAGAAATGAAACAAATACACAGAATGAATCTTTCAAAAACATAACTACAAGAAGGTGAAATTTTATTTCATGCCATTTTTTCTATGTTCTATTTAGACAGAAATCTTTGCAGTCTTGATATATCTGTCAAACAGATGGTACTGATAAATGAGCTTGGGTGTAGTTTGCTTTCACTGGTCTTGCTTGTTTTCCATCTTTTTTTTAAAGTCAAAGAAATACTTTTGTTTGGTCCCTGAAAATGTAGAGCGAAGCCCTCTGCAGGAATAACTAGCTGATATGATGAGGTGAATTATCTGCTTACAAGACAGCCAGCATGACTGGGACTGAACCCTGTCCGGGCTGGTGCAGAACCACAAACAATCAGTCAGGTTTTACCTGTTCGGTTTTGCAAAGATAGCCTCCTATACAAGTTCTTATCTGGGGTATTCAAGTCAATGGTTGCAGTCTGGTTTTCTTGAAACAGCTGCATCATGTCATGCATCATCACACATGCACCTCTCTACTGAAAACGGAGGAATTTCTGTTAAACCTAAACCCCTGCTTATTATATACCAAGCCTACTAAAGCCAAACAATATCTTCCTTCCAAAATCCCTTTTTCCCAGTTAGCCATTTCAGACATCTACAGAAATAACCATCTGTAGTACAGATGCTAGAAGTTAAAGATCAAGTGGTAGACTTAATGCTGAATTTCACTTTTATGTTTAGACTTGTATGACCAGGTCTCATTCTCTAGTGGATTTATATGATTCTATTTTCCTCTTAAAAATATATGAGAGAAATGCTCACAGACCCTTAAATGCAGCATTATGAATACACGACTATAATTAACGCCCTGGTCTACTCCTTCTTTTTCTTTTTTTTATTTTCAGTGTACAAGTCCTGTGGAGTTTGCAGATTGATTCAATTGCAAAGTTAGATTCCCACTGTGATAGCCGTTTTCAAACCACTGGGCCATTCTGCCTGTCCTGCCAGCCAGGGAACAATGGGTGCTAATTAAAACCCTGCTTAAAAGGTTCCCCTTTACTTCAGCATTGAGGCTTTCAGGGGGCAGGCGGGGGAAGGATGCCTTGTTCTGTTTATGCATATGCAAGTACTTAGTGAGCTGGGCGGCTGACTGTGGGTCGAGAAAACACTACAAAAGCCTGGTGCTTATAGGAAAGGGCTGGATTTCAACCTGATAAGGTTAGTTAACGGACTAGACTGAAGAGGGTCCAGCTGTATTTTCTTTCCAAAATTTGAGGCACATTTCAAAATAGGGATTGGGGTTTTTTATCATTTGCTTTTGCTGAAATGCTTAGGTCTCTGTCTTCTTGTATTGGAGTGAGCATTTTTCTTAAAGTGCAAGGAAAAGAAGTAATAGTTTCCTTTATTTTTACTAATGAGATTAATGTTTTAAACAACTGGTTTTGCTATTCGAGTGGACTGCCTGTGACAAAATGTATATATGGAGTAACATTGCTTTCCTACATCAAGGGTTTGTTTCTTGAGCAAATTTTTTAATAAAAATTTAAGAGATATCTTTCGACTCTTCTGTTGCTCAGTGGTATAACTGAGTTCTAAGAGGTATATAAACCTCTGCCATTTTCATGGAGGAAAAATGAGAAATGAGCTATACCTTAGAGCTGCATTTGTAAATGAATATATAAAATTGCTCAGTACCAAAATATGGCAGATAAAGAATCAGTTTCATTATGTCAAGCAATTCAATATGCTTTGGTTTTCAGCAAGAGTTGAAAAAGAAAACCCAGCACTGCAAATAAACTCATCAATAAGCCACACAGGTTTTTGTTTGATGTCATTTGTAACTGACAACTTGATCAATCTTGCATTGAATAGTCCCTTAGAAATACAAGAGTAATAGGAGCAGAATCTGTCTCATTTCTTTTGTTGAATAGCAGTTCACTTGGTGGCATTCACAAACCTGTCCTAGCCTTCTTCGGCTGTTTTTCTTGTATAAAACTATCTCATCCATTGAAGTAGCTGAAAATATTTAATGGGACAAATTGCATGTCGTTGATAGTGAATGGTCAAAATGAACAATTCACAGATAACCTCACAGTTTGACAGGTTTTATTCTAAATCTTCTTTCTTGTTTCAATCTCTGTGAAGAATGAGTGCTTGTGCAGAAATCAGAAGCGCCTTTCAAATTACTCACCCACCAAAAAGACTATTAATTTCTCTTTTTTTATTGTCTGCAAACACTAAGTGGTTAGCTGTATAGCTATTTTAATTAAAGGCCTGATAAGATATTTCTCATTTTTATCTTTACAGCCATATGCTCTAATAATTAATACTGCTTAATAGAGCTACTTGCATGCTGAAGACTGCTTAAAAGGCTAAAGATGTCTAGGATCAGGGCATATGGCCTTTGTTGTGAGCCCTGTGCACTGAGGAATAAAGACGGTGAAGCCCAACCTCCTACTCTCACTTTGTCACTCAGTGGCTGTTCACACTGTGATTCCTGCTGTGGGGAGAAGACAACTGCTTTTTTTCTCTTTTTTTTTTTTTTTTTTCCTTTTTTCTTCTCACTCTCTTTTTTCTTTTTTTTTTTTTAATTGTAGTTTCTCATAGAAGTGGAGAGGGAAGTGAGACTGCTTGGGAGAAACCCATCTCTGCCCTTGCATTTGCCTTTCCCATTTACTCCGCTGGGCAGGCAGAAAAGGGAAGGTTCTGAGCAATGGGGACAGGGCCTGATTCAGTGTGTGCCACCCCAGCCACCCTTCTTATGGGCACAGCTAAATCCTTATGAATGGAAAAGCAAGGTTATGACAAAACTGTAGTCCCAAGCCCAGATGCACACATTGGTTCATGGGTAGGCAGGAGTTTTGCTAAGGCAATGCCCCACACAGATATTCAATTCTGAAAGAGTTGTCATGCAGCCTCCAAGGTCTGCTCCTGTATCCCCATGTACCACTCTGCCTTACCAGGATGAACAGATGGGAACCACCTGAAGAGCCTCTCTCTCTAAAAAACACCTACAGCCTGTGCTAAGGACCACTTCAGTAGAGGTATTTGAAGACCTCTTGAACAGCCACTTCAGAGGGTGAAGATAATTTTAGGAACACCTCAGCAAGGAATTTACTTCCTTATTCACTACAGCTTTTTCGGGGATTGCTCAAGAGTAGGAACTGAAATAATCAAATCATAAAAGCTGTTGCCCAGACCCCCATTAACAAAGAGAGAGCAACATTTTGCCTGGTCACAGGAGAAAGCGGTGTTGCTGTGGCTACAGGCAAGAATCCAAAAAAGATTAACAAAACCCTGTTAGTGGATAATCCCTGGAAAGGTACTCTAACAGCAGATTTCTCTCTTTTCCGCCAGCATCCCCCAGTCTTACCTAGCTTCCAGCTTTGAAACTAAACCTCAAGAAGGTGTTCATTTCAGCTAGGCAGCTGGCCAGTGTCATACAAGCTTGCTGTAATGGAGATGTACAATCCAGGACTAGGTGCCTTTGGATCTCATCATCTCAGTAACCCATCTTCACATCTGCTCCTGCCTGTGCCACCTCAGGAAAGGTTGGTGCCAGCTCAGGGCTTCATTTCTCCTCAGATAAATAGATCTGAATCGTCTAATTTGCCTCAGCCCATCTATGTCCATTTTCTCAAAGGATCATAACATCTGTTCCTCAGCTGGATGCCATATAGCCAGGAGCAGATAAGATTTTCTCAGAACATGCTGCTGATTGCTCCTGGGAAAATAAGTCTGGGATCCCTGGGAGACTTTGACAAACTATGCCCCAGTGTGGTAATGGAAAACTGGACACTGCATCTCCTCTGTCCTGCAGCCTTCACAAGGCTGCTGTGTGAGATGGTGGCAAGAGAAGGATTTCCATCATTTTCACTCTTGGGCTGTCTTACCTGGTGAGCCCTGGTAGGCAGTGGCATAACTCTGTATGTTCTAAAGCTGAAGTAACTCTAATGTACCCTTCTTCACTGCTCTCTGCCAGGTGTGAACAGGCCCAGAGTAAATCTGAGCAGCCAACTTCTGGAACAAACCTACAGTCTGAATAAGGTGGGGAGGGGAAAAATATTTCTGATTTTAGGGACAGCGTACACATTAAGGCATTTAATAATTTGGGTGCAGATAATTAATCTGATGACCCAGGAACTCACTTCTCAAGACACCTGTAATACATAATTCTTTTGGTGAAGGAAAAGAAACCACTAGCCTTGAGTAAATCTAGTCTGATCTAAGGGGGATGCTTGAACTTTGCTGCATGGTTGGCAGAATATTTTATTAAAATGCTGTCCATGGGCCTTAAAATATTGAATTCTCCTCTTTTTGCGACATTCTCTAACAAATGATAGTGTGTCTCTGATAAGTACATTTGTTTTGCTTAAGGACAGTATATTTAAGGCTAGTCACCAATTTCTTTCTTTTCAACAGCTAATTTACACAGCTGCCGAGCTTCAATCTATCTTGAATGAAATGCATGGGTGCCATGATTAACATAATTCTATGCCAATCAACTTCTTCTTATCCCCTGTCCTACCCACTATGACTGAACTTTAATATCACCTGTGAGATTGGCAGGGGGGTCACGTCCACTCTTGCACAGACCTTGTGCTGTGCAGAACCGAGCCAGTGAGGAAGGGTCCTGCAGGATGGTTCATCCCACTTTCTTCTGGCTCCGTGTATCAGTATGACTGCTAGGAAAGGCCAAGAATGTATGGCAGCTCTGCAACAATTCCTGCCCCAGTTCTGACAATGCACGTGCTTTGCTGTGTGCTCATGCATAAGCCTTACCCTGGATTCTAGCGAGCTAAAAACTTGTGATTACTGTAGTGCATGTTCTAACCTAGATCTCTCTAATTCAGGCAGCTGTTTAGATAACATATCATTTAGCACAGTGTTTTTCCTCTGATGGAGTCTTACCAGGAGCTAGATACACTGGGTATTATTTGAAACTGGCTTGTATATGTCCTGAAATTAATCAAAGGCAATCTCATCAGCCTTATTCTTGTAAGTGTAGCCCACAAGAAAGATGAACTGCCCCTGGAGTGTCCACACTCCCTGTTCTCAGAGGATCTAAAAGAATTCTTAAGGGTCCATATATCAATGGAAAGTACTTATCATCATTTCACTTTTGGTTATCAATTTTTACCTGTTGCCACAGAAGCGTTAATAAATCTCAGCAGCCAATATTTTGGTGGGTGATGTTGATGTGCTGGGATGTGTTTGTTTATTTTTCTGATGGCCTTTGGAAGCCTATGTCTGAGTGATTTTAAGAACCCAAGAGCAATTTCAATTTATTCTACATATTGCTGCAGTAATGCAGAAGAAAAGAGCTTTTGCACTGGGATAAAACATGTCATTATTTTATGGGTTTAAATGTTTTTCTCAAAGTATATATGTGGATAAAACTTCCAACAAGGAGTGACCATATGTGGGTTGATATTGATCAAACAGGTGAATAATTGTAATAAATTTAGGCATACCACATCAATTATAAGCCTTATCCTTCCCCTATGTCGTGGACAAAATATTCTCAGATTCTGTGATACTTAATTTAAATGTGATTTGAATACAGTAAATTAGATCCTACTGGGTTTAGTAACAAAATGCAGGTGATGTGCACAAAAGAAGTGCAGTGGAATTGTACAGCTTGCTGACAGTGGAGATCTCACATACCCATATCTTATCCTGAATTGTATTGTTTCCTGCTCTGGGAACCCTCAGAAATTGTATCATAGATACATTTATACATAATAACATTTATACATAATAACAAGACAAGTGCCATGCCTGTAATGTCTGTAGAGTTTTGCATAAATTTTGTTCAAAAGTGACATAAGATTTTACTAAAATATGGAAACCTGCTGTCTCAAACCGGTAGCAAGTCTGAAACAGAACTAACCAGAAAATAACAAAAAAGCTGCTTTCTCTTCCCTGCCATGGGTCTTAACACTGTGCACGTAGTATATAAATAAACCACTGTGATCAACACCTGAGAGCTTATAAATGTCTGAAATGTATGGTGACAATTTGCAGAACTTCTGCATTGCTCCCTCATGCCCACTTACAAACTATTTGGATAATCTGGAACCTGTTAGGCAATACCATACACCATTGTTTGCTGGTCTGCTCTAGGCCTGCACAGTGAAATAGTAAAAACTGCTAGGAATGCTTCAGTTTATGCTGGGGAGAGGCAGAGACGTGCACCTCTCCCTTGCTGTTTGCAAGTCTGCCTGGCAAAATGAGTGGCAATTGGACCATCTTAGCCACCTGGTAAAACCATGCCTGCTTTCAGCTACCAGTCTTACATCTTAGTGGTTCATTGTTTTCACCCAGGTTTGCATTATCCTTCATTCCATGTGTCTCAGTGTGTGTGTGTGTGTCACAGTGCTTTTATCAGCTGGGCTCTGTTTGCTGTGGAAAGCTAAGTCTGAAAACCTGTGTATGTTGGGCTCAGTTCACCTCCAGTATAACACTGTGGATTCAAGAATACTTGGTGGCCAAATTCCTGTGTAGCTCTTTGTGGTGAGCAGATGGAAATTCCACAGAGGTCTCTGGATCTCGTTCAGAACTGACCTGAATGATTGTTACTCATCATGTGTGATTGATCATTAAAAGGCTTTTAAGTGTTTCCAAGCTGTTCCCCAATTTATCATACAGTTTGGATGCATGGGAAAAAATATATATATTCAAGTTCCAATTGAAGAAAAGGAACAACAAATAGAGGAAGTCCTATTCACCTTCTACACTCCTGTCTCCTTGCTGCTTTCCTGCTCTTTTCCACTTCTGTGCTGTTCCACATCCACATGCCCTTCACATTTTCTCCCCATCACTAATTCCTATGCTGTCTGAAATGCCTTTGAGTCCTATTTCAGTTCTGGTGTTCAATAGATGTGAGTCCCATTGATTTATGCCAGGACTGAATTTTGTCCCCATAGCATACCAAATTGCTTCTGCACACACAGGGAATGCCAAATCAGTGTACAGACATGCTACTTTGTAACTACTTTATTACTCATTTACACTTGGCACAAAATTCATAACCTCATTTATGATACTGCTGAGTCTGATTTGTTATATAAATTTGATCCTATACAAAGCTGACTGGCTTAGACGACTGGCAGTGGATACAACACCTATCCCTTGTAAATTACCAGCTCAAATTCTAATCAAGTCATTAAATCAAACCAAAACCTCTTTCTGTGCGATGCTGTTGTAAAAATGAGGTTGGTCTCCTCCTGGTTCCCAGTACACATGTGTCAACACCACAGTTGACTCTAATTAGCACCCTTGCTGGTTACGAATGCTCCCGAGCCCAGGATTTAAGCAGGCAGGGAGACTGAACTCTTTGTCCTGGCCTCAGGTCACGGCAGGTTGATGAACAAGCAAGTCCTACTTCTGCCTCAGATGTAGCTGCCTTCTATTTTCTGGGACTAGCACCCTGGCACCTTCTACAAACATCTTGTTTTCATAAAAAATATTCCACTCTAGTCTGATTGCATAATATATGTATTTTCTCTCTTTTTTAGGGAAGTGTTAGAGCTAACAGGCCTTTGGTTTGAGTAGGAATTGCAGGATTGTGACCCCTCTGGGATCTTTGTCCTAGATTTCAGCCTTGGCAGGTGGAGCATTCTGTAACCAGTTGACATTTAGTGGCTAGTTTGTGAGTCAAATATCTTGTTTTATTTTTTCCTTTTTGGTTTGGATGAGTTTGTACAGGTTTCTAAAGTATTTGGGAAAGGCATGAGCTTCATGGTGCCACTGCACCTTCATTGAGCCAAAGAAGTTGCTTTCCTCATTGAGAAATCTCACTTCAAAAGAAGTTGCGATGTTTTCTAAATTACTGTTTCATCTGGCTTTTATTTCCAAATGTCTGCATCACTCAGAAAATCTGAGTTTGTCCTGGTTTGTGGTACTTCTGATTTATTTTCCTATTTAGAGGGAATCTTTTTTTTTTAACATATGTCCACTTTCTTCACACACAAAAACACACACACAAAAGAATTTGGAGCGACCTCTGGTCTTATTGCAGTTTGAGGAAAGAAAATAAGAATGTAGAAAGATTCTGGATAGCAGCCATTACAATGAAAAACATCTGTTGAAGCCTTTGCAAACATAAATTTATCTTACCATGGGCATGATTATCGATTAAAATTCACATTCTTTTTTCTAATAAATTTAATTCTTATAAATTTTCTATTAACTTCTTTTTTTTTCCAATAAACTATTTCAGCTTCATTTCATTCCTGAATAAAGAAAGGTAGAAACTCATTGCACGTTAGTGCTTCCATAAAGCAGAGGTGGCCAAAGTTTATTCTAGGCACAACCTGATGGTGGTCCAGAGTGCTGGATGATCGCAGAATGCTGGCTCCTTTCCCCTCTTTCTCACTGTTAAATTACGTAAAATGGTTTCCTACTGTTGTGTTTCCATGTAAGCAACCAAACAAAGTCCTGTGGAGGTATGGTGAAGTCCCAGATAATAACAGTGGTTTCTCTGACTGTGAATGTGAACGGCAGAGTGAGGCAAATTTGTAAAATTCCTATTTCAAGAGATCTATCATATCTGAGGATTGCTCCAGACTTGCAGGGACAACTAATTATGGCCAAGGCTGTCTGGTTATGAATGAGTATTACACAGTCTTGCTGGGATACCGATCTGTTTTGGGATCAGTGTCAGAGTTAGGACATGCCCATGCCTGAGTCATAACAGCACATCCAGAGAATTGGAAGAGGCCAGACCCGGATGGGTTCCAGCTCCCCTCCTGGACTTGGCAGGGAGTCATTGGGAGACTCACAGGTCTGCTTGCCTCAGAGGTGTCTGTGCTCTCTCCCAAAGAAATTTTGGTGAAGAAACATGAAAACACTCTTTCTCATCACAGATCCCATCACATAGCTTTCTTCAATGTGGAATTTTTATATAATTATACTGATGAAACTGCTCCCTGTGATTTATTGTCTGGACCCTCTGCAGATTTAAGGAAAGTGAACTGTTGTGAATGAATGCTCTGTACATTTCTGTTCAAACTAAAAATGTATCTTCTACTGAAAATCTTCACTTCATGCCCCTGTGTGGTTTTATTTAATCTTCCAAACCCATATCTAATCTAAAGGCATAAATAATTTTCCAAGACTCAATAAATTCAATGGGTGTGTTAGGCTGCCTCAAACGGTTAGCTAATGAATTGAGTCATGGACTTAGCAATGTTTGAGAGAAATTGTAAATGATGCCTGTTTTTATTGGAGTGAAGTAACATTTAAGCATAGGAAATACACATGATAAACTTGCAACACCAGCAAACTGAAAAACACATGGGACCTATGCATGTGCCAATTCAAATATGACTTTATTAAACACACCTGATTTTAAGCTACCTTTTAGTATTCCATTTAGCAGTTTAATGAGAACCAGTTATAACATACTTGGGGTTTTTTTCTGTGTTCAGAATTCAGCTAGCTACACAGCTAAGATGCATATCCATTCAGGCAGACAGAATCAGAAAAAACACAATGAAGGCCTTTACTGTAAGTAAACACAGGACATCAGTGTGACCTTCTAAACCCACACATCCCTTACACAGTCTGCTGAGAACATCTGAAGCAGAAACTATCAGTGTTTCCTTGAGACCTTTTAGCATAAAGACTGTGTCATGAATTAAAGAGCTCAAGCTGTTGACTACAAGGACGCCGGCATTACCAGAGAATGGTACCTAGCAGTGTCCATTCTTACACAAACATCTGCAGCCATTGAAACGGCCACTTGCTCCTGAAGGCAGGGGAGGAGTCTATTATGGACGTATTACAGAGTTCTCTTTCAGCTGCTGTTTGCCTGAAGTGCCAGGTGCAAAAGATGTGCTGTAAAAGAGAAGAGGGTAATGGTCACATCGATTACGAACTGATAATTGCTCACTCACTACTTCCCCGGTGTTCAGCCGACTGGCTGTTTCAGCAATTATTTTCCTGTTCTTTATTTCTATTAATGGTGTGCCCAATATTAGGGACTGTTTCCCTCTTTTGTAGCTCTAACCCGCTATTGAAATCTTGGAAGTGTAATGTATAGCATTAGCTCTAGTGTGTCTGATTAATGTTATCACAAGCTTAGTTCTGGAAGGAATCCACCCTGTAGTTTACATTAGCGGTTAGATGACCTAAAATTCTCCTCTCTTCCCCATCCATGTGCAAAGTACTGGTTACATGTTTTTACTTTTCTTTTTGTTTATTCTTACAATTTTGCTAAGTCTGGTGAAAGAGCTGACTGCCTGCCATTTTCCACATTCACAGAAACCTTATAGTTCTGAGTTCTGTTTTCAGATGCACAGGGATGATGAGGGTCACAGAACACCGTACGTCTTTGTTAACTTAGCTCCTGCATCAGTGGCTGCTGATTTATATAGGTTAGAATACAACTGTTCAGAAAGATAGTCACAAAAGCCTACAAGCATCTCTTATTTCTCTTTTTTTTTTTCTTCTTTTTTCTCTTTTTTTATTGACAATGCTTTATCTTTTTTTTTTTCTGGCTGAGATATTATGGGGAGTGACATCCTTTGTATGAAGTAATCAAATAATTGCTTTTTAAAGACAGGAAAATTAAAGTCTTTCAATCTCTTCACTTATTATTTCTTTTCTCAAGTAAGAAATCTTGGCTTACATAAGGATTTCAAGATCAAATGCAAGTTGACTATATTTTATTCAAACTCTAGAAATGTAGATTGGGTTTTGCTTTGTGGGGTTTTAGCTACAGAGAATTAAATTCCATGGCAGCATATACCAGATAGTAAAAGAGGCTGAGAGGAACAAAACCTGCATTTCTCTTTCTTTGTGAAGAAGAAAGTGAAATATTTGAAGAGGCCAATTATGAAAGTTGAGATCAATATAGCACTAAAAATCAGTTAGGATGAAATGCCAGACGATGACATTATCATATGAATTAGATCTTTGCTTGCAGGAAAAATTATCACAGCACCTGTTAGAAGCTTACTATTGTTATTTTAGTACAGCGGGTCTCCTCTTATCAATGAACAAAACCCTCAATAATATTGATTTTTTAAAAAATTCTGGCAGATTTCCTACCTGGTAAAGATGTCATGGAGCAGTGTAACAGATAAAGTTCTCACTAAAATCTGGGAGTTTGCAGGTGGGGAGCTGTAGATGAAAGTGATCAACTTATTTTTAATAGAATTCTCTAGAATATGAGGCTTCTTACAGTGACCCACAAAGTTGGTGATATTCAGGAGCCCATAGCTGCAAGAAGGCTTTGAGTGGCAGCAGCTCTGTACTACCATGCAAAATTTTGAGATAAGGATTAGATTAATCCAGTGAATTATGAAATTATACAAATCCCTGACAGTAACTGAAATAAAAAATTATTTCCTCACATACAGATTAAGCAGAATTAAGAGGAAGGGGTTCTGGGATTCTTGTTTGTGCTGCTGGAAGAGGGAATGTAGAAACTCAGAAGTATGCAGAATTTATAGTCTGGCCTCCATTGCTGCCAGTATATGCTAATCCTTTTATTTCTAATCTCAGAACATCAAGGCTAGCAAATCTGGGGAAAACTAAATGTCTAATTTTGTATTTCAGTGCCATTTGATCACAAACAAAATTTGCTGCATTAAATAATTTGTTATTTTTGATGAGCGTTATTAAATCTACTCTGGCTATATCAGAATAAAGGGTGAGACCACCACAAGCAAAGGACAAGCAGATCCCTATTCCACCACAAACCGCCTCAAATACCTGCAGCCTGTGAAGGCAGGCGTCTCCCTGCCTTGCTGGTACAACGTGCTTGCTGTGGCTGAGGCGCTGTTACTCACTCCTTCCATTTTGAAATGTTGCTTTCTGATGGCAGCTTCTCAGAAGCCTGGGAGAAACCAGTCGTCCTTCCACATTCTTTCCATATGGTGCTGTACAGAAATCCCCATGTGCACTTACTTCCCTGTGAGGAGGAGAGTGTGTGCAGAAAAAAAGAAGTGTAAATTCCCTGGTGGCTATTGCAGTACGTTCTCTCGTGGCTGTTGCAGCCAGGTTCAGGGCAGGGAGCAGAGTGCTTACCTCGGGGCTGCCAGCGGGAGCCTGCGCTGCGGAGCTGGGCTGCACGGCAATGCCACGGCCTGGCCAGAGCTTTGTGCAAGTGCCCCAGTTGGGAGTGCCAGGTCTCATCCATCCAGAAAAGTGCGCTGAAAGCACATTAGCCTGCCTGGGCTCAGCACTGTCCTACCCCCTTCCTGGCTCAGAATTGAAGTGTAACCACAGCCAGACAGTTTAGGGAACTGCTTGCGGTGAGTACTGCATGTGGCAAGACGTGGGAAGGGTTTTTAAAGCCCTTGTCATAGTTATAGTGAATGCATAGGATGTTGTTCTGTGTTCTCTCTCTTTCCTGAACTTTTAACCTCATCCTACCTCTAGCCATGCTCAAAATGACAGCCACTGAAAAGGGGGGGTGGGGGAATGTTTTCCATTCCTTTCTCTGTTTAAATATACAAATATACAAATATGCTTAAGCTGGCCATAGGCTTTGGTGCTGCTTTCATTCCCCCTGAGTGACTCCATCCTCCCAATCAAAGTGGTGGTCCCCATGAGTGAAAGGGAGATTACTTCAAGGTAAGGTACTTTATTGCAGGACAGATGCCAAAAGAAAGCAAGAAAGCACTTAGACACTTCTAATGGGCAGTGGTTTTACTGATGCTCTCAACTCTGAGCTCAACTATGGTGTATTATGAGCTAAGTCATTCAAATGTATGCATTCACATTTCAAAAAAAGAAGACATATTAGGGAGTATAACCTCGTAATGTTACTGGAGAAGGTTATTCATTTTCCAGTTCACTTCTTGCTGGTTTGTGGATATTAAAAACAAAAAGTCAAAATTAGTTCTTAACTTTGCCAGTGAGATCAACATCAATGCTTATCTGTCAATGCTACCCACTTAGCCTGTGGTCCCTCTGCGTAACTTGACAGAGGGTCAGAGCCATTCTGACAGCTCCACAATGGGACTAAGATGTGGTGACAGGCAGTGCTGAAGAGCCGGAGATGTCAACAGGATCTCCAAATATCCAAAGGCCTTGAAAACCAGAACTCTGGGTTGCAGAAAGACAGTAAGTTTGTCTAATGTTGGAAAGGCAATCTTGCATGAAATGGGTCCTTCAGACAGAATCAGAGGATACCCGGGGATACTGGGATGCCTAAATATTTATGAATCCTATTTGTGGACTAGGCTACCTGAAAAGCACTGAAGTCACTTTGCTGCCAACTATCAAACTTTAATCCATCATATTTTTATAGGGAATTGTTCGGTGGAAGTCATTTTACCCTTCTCTAACAAATCCCATTACAAGAGATCTCTAACTTAATTTTTGTCCCTTTGGAGCATTCTCCCAAGTATCTGTAAATATCTATGGCTGTGCGTGGTACATTTTAGGTGGAATAAAATGATTTCACTTAGCTAACTACTTTTTTTTTCCCCAAAGTACCTCATAGATCTCAAAAAAAATGACAAAAAGAACAATCATTCTTATTTTATAATTTGCAAGAGCATGGGCAACTATGGTTTAGGCTTGGAATGTATTAATAGATGCCCTGTAATCTGGTATCTACACTTCTGCTGCCTGTATTTATGCAGTTAAATATATAAGTAGAATTTTATGTTTCACATGCTTAGATTTTCTGCCTTAACACAGATGTGGTTAATCACTTAAGTTAACTGTGCACTGACTTTCCAAAGGATATTCAGCAATGATGGGGGTCATTGTGAACTTGCAGAGTTAAAAATGGGAGGTGATAGTAAGTTCATCACATGCCTCATCATGCCTATGGCTCTGTTAGCTACCTGTGGTACTGGTGGCAGAAAGAAAAGCAGCTAGAAAGGCTTGGCATGTTGAGGAAATTTGGAAGCAAAGGGTGACACAATTGCTCTCAGGTGTGCACTTAAAAATCTATGGTGTTTTGTCTAGATACCATTATTACTCCATGGAGCCACTGTGAAATACTAATAACTCCAGAGGGAACACTGAAAAAAAGATGTTGCTTTCTGGGCACTCAGACAGTACCTTTCGTTAGCAGCTCTTAGTTGAAACTGAGACCTTGTCATGGTTAAAGAATTGGAGCAGAAGGTGTATAAAATCCAGTGGGGACATGATTCCATCCTCACTGCAGCTTCTGATGGTGACAGACCTGAAGGAAGTGGAGTTAGGTACATTTCTTAACACTATCAAGGGTGAAGGCCCTTCTTCCCTTTCAGAGACTTCCTTCCTTGCCTCCTCTCTGCCACTTTCTCCCACTGCTTCAATTTGGCAGCATTTTGGCTGAGACAGCTCAGTTTCACAGGCTGACAAGAAAGACAGCAAAAACATGGGCATTTCTCTCCTGGTTTTGGTGAGTTAAATCTCTCAGCTAATGGACTCTGCCACAAGGCAAGTGTGGGAGGAAGGTGAGAGACGAAGAAGGAAAGAGGCAGAGGGCCAGACAGCAAAAGGAGCAGAGCAGAAGAGAACATGCAGGAAGTGATGCCAGATCAGCACTTGAAACTACAGTAGGAATGTGTGCTGGAGGAAGGGAAGGTCCACCTCATGATGCTCTTCCCAGCTTCAGTGGCCTGAAAAAAGCCTATTAGGAAATCTGCCACTGTGTTGGGAACATATACTTTAATTATAACATTTCTTTTCCCCCAAAAAAAAGATGAGTAATTTGGATCTGGGACAAAGAAAAAGGAAAATTTGGCTTATCCTGCAAACAGGATATGGGTGTTTATTTGAGTGAGGGATATTTCGGTTTTAAAGAACTGTATGATGTATTGCTTCTTGCTATGCTATGGACTAAGGAAGCCATTCCTAAAGTCTTTTTGAAGAGACCTTATTCTCCTTTTCACCTCTGACTTAAAAGATGGTCTCTGGAAGAGGCTTCAAGAGAAAACTTATGAACTGCATATAGAGAAATGTCAGTGTCCAGCTGACACTCCACAAGTGTGATGCAGATGTTTGAAATCACATATGTATGTTCCACTAATGCATATTGGATAAGTGCATAGTCACGGATTGAGGGATTAACATCCTTATTGCTTAGTCAACAAATCTTAAAAATACATGGCGGTATTTCAATTGCTACTAAAAATGCTTTACTTCTATTCTTATACCATCAGTGATACACAAAGTAATTGTGTGGTAGTTCTTGCCAGGACCTGATTTTTAGCTACTAACAAGCCTTACATGCAGAGGTAAAATACTGTGATATCTTAAGGGTTAAATTTGAGAGCTTCAGGTAAATTAGCCTAAAGATCCTTCTCCACAGATATAGTGCGGGGAAAATCTAACTTTAACATAATCTCCAAAGAAAACTTGCTGGGCTTGCTTTTCCTACAGAGATATTCAGAGAGCAATAGACTTGTGCTAAACAGCTCTCAGGTCCTGACATTAAATTACTGACCATGTAATCAGAGTTATGTACATATTAGAGCTGGAGGTGGTCTTCTGTACTGATAGCGGTGAAGTACTTCTTGCAGCAATCAAATAGACCAGGTCTTGGTGTCTCACTGCTGCAGTAAGCACCATCCCCCATCTTAGCAGCAATTTTAAACTTATTTGGTATTCTGCAGCCGCCAGCTGTAGTGCAGATGTAGCCTCTGATGGGCCTGTTTAGGGTCCTGCTCCCACTGTCCTAGTAGCTTTTCCTGGAGGTAGTTTGCACCGCAGTAGTATTCAAAGCAAGAGAACATCCTCGACATTTATCTGGATGCCTTTGGGGTGGCACAGTGCTGGGAAACCTGAGTGACACTTCAGGGCCTCTGTAACATCTCAGCCCTAAAAGTGGGTGAGGAGCTGGTGCAGACAGCCGTCAGTAGTCGTCTCTTGCTCTCTGCAACAGACATTAAACGCAATTTAAAGCTTTAGGAAAGTATTAGGAGTGCCCTGTACCTTTCACCATTCCCCTGATTTTGCCTTTCTGGTTTAGCCAAAGAAAACAACTTGGAGGCAGAAGGAAAGAGGTGTCTGAGTAGCTGTTACTGAGACCATGGTATCTTGCTGATACAGCAAAGGAAAGAACAAGATTCATTCCTTTAAATGCATAGTGGTTAAACACCATTTACAGGATTGTAACATCACCAATATATGAAAAAACCCACAGTTGAGATGAAGCTTTGGGATCAGAGACAAGAGAAGCTTCTACAACCATACTCCTGTGGGGTGAGGGTGTTGGCATGGGAGGTGATCCTAGCTAAAACTTCCCTCCTGTCCAACAGCCTCATCCCAGTCAGCTGCTCCCTGTCAGCAGGGGCTGGCACTGCTGTTTGCCCACTCCTCACTCCAGTCATGGACCTGTAAAGCAGAAACTGTCTTATGGGTTTCAGGGTCATAAATTTTGTGCATTAAGGTAAGCATAATTGCATAATTAAGTCTTGGTACACCTTAAGAAATCTGTGCACTCTAGTGGGTACTTGCCAAGACACAAAGATTCAGCAGCAGGAAAGGGTTAAACTTCAGATCTACACAGACATCTAAGGCTCCAGGCCTCATCCCAAAGTGAATAAGGCTCCAGTGCTCTGTTCAAGCACACGTCTATCAGCCAAACTA
This sequence comes from Picathartes gymnocephalus, assembly GCA_013390045.1. Classification (NCBI taxonomy): domain Eukaryota; kingdom Metazoa; phylum Chordata; class Aves; order Passeriformes; family Picathartidae; genus Picathartes; species Picathartes gymnocephalus. The sequence continues at coordinate 41,152 of WEKY01062120.1, forward strand.
TCAGAAGCAGGGAAGTCAGCATTTGCAAAAACTATGACTGATTTTTCTGGGACATGGGATTCCCATGCTCCTCTCTAAGTTTTAAGTTATTTGGAATGTCCAGCTGCTTCTTTCTGTGAAAAATGTTTTCTGACAAGAGCATTGCTGACCCATCCGTTGGCAGCTAGCAGCATTTTGAGTGGCTCTTCTTATAAGATATCAAATACTTAATGAAACTCCTGTATGCAGTGATCTTTTACTAAGGAGCAGGATCCTGGGAAGAGTCAAATAATTCCTCTGAACCAAGAACCTAATTCACTTTGAAATTAAATCAGAAGCCCCAAATGAATGTACTGACTAAGCTGTATGAATGCTCTGCCTAGGATGGATGGCCACTTGGTCTAATAATACTTCATTAACTATATGGTAGCAAAACTAACTATAGCTGGATTACTTAAAATTTAAAGGGTCCAGTGTTTCCCGGACAGTTTTTTTTCCCCTGAGCCTAGGTCCTCACTAATTAAGGAAGTCCAGCTTTATAGGTCGAGCAATACCAAAAAAGTACCAATAAAAATTTTAAAGCTCTCTAAAACATTTTAATACCTTATTTCACATGGTATATACAGAGTTATGATGGTTCATAAGGTATAAAGTTTTTTATTAGCAGTCCATTGGGGAGACTACATAACTCAATCACTCCTTTGCAACTCATTTAATGCACATCACTACAACATTTGACTAGCATACTTAGCACAAATTGAAGTCAGTAAAATATTTGACTCAGCAGCCCATTACATACTTACACAAAGAGAGAGTTAACTGGAAACTAATTTAGGGAATTAGTGGTTGGTTACAAAACACAGCATAAACAGACCTACTTTTCTCCAGATAAGGCTACATTATTCCCAAAACTTGTAGGTCTTGCAGTGTTTTTCCCAAAGAATGCATAGTATAAAAATTGTAAAATCAAGTGACTTGTGCTTTAACATCTTTTTATGAAACAAATGGTAAAACTGATATGGGAGGTATGGGATTCATTTTCTCCCTCTCCCTTCATCTCCTTCTCCCATTACCAATGTTTAGAGAGATTCACTTCAAATGAGATGAGCATGACTGTAAAGTACTCCTTGCAAAAGCCTACTTCTTTCCATGCTTGACAACCTCTGACACACCCAGGTTGTAAGAGCTCAGTCAGCCTGTCCCCAAAGTACACAGGGATAGTGACACCAGACATAGTGCAGTCACTATTTTGGTGATCATTGCTCTTGATTTCCCTACAGCAGTAGCTAGCAGAGCACCACAGATGGCACCTATATGTGTCCAAAAGAGAACAGAGACTGGTCATCCTCTGTTATTTTATATGTCACCAGTATCGGGAGATTAATTGTGTTTTCAGCTGAGAGTTTCCTTTGAATTAAAAAAAATCTTGGTTAAAACCCTCTGTTTATCATGGAACAAACACAGATGGCCGTAGTATACCATTTTCTTGTCTTATGATATGGCATACTGACCTTCCGTAAAGAACTTGAAGCTTGTTGTGTACAGCAATAGAAAAGAGAAGGAAAAAAACCACATACACAAGTGTTTGAGAGACAAGGATTTTAATTTAGATCTTCAGACATTTAGGAGTAAAGACTCTTTGATTCTTCTGCTAAGATGACAAGAATTATTTCAATCTGTTCCTACTAATATTAGACTGTATTGATTGTATTTATAGAAGGTACACTTTTCAAGGCTACATGTGGCCAAGAAAGGAAAATTTCCTTGGTTGACATTAGAACAAACTAATGATCTCCTGGAATTGTTTTCATGGAAATGCGAAAAAAGCCTGGTGGTTACATCATTTACCTGAAATCTACAACCCCAGCTTAAAAATTGTGGTGCTGTGCAACTTGAAACAGGGATATGAGCAATAGACCAGAGAAATGAAATGATCATTGGGTCTAAAAAACCAGTTTTGCTTTGGCTTCAGTGTTTAATTATCTATACAAAACAGTATTCCCAATAAGAAACTAAACTTGGCAACAAGTAATAAAAACATATTATTCCTCTATATCCTTTTGGAAATCTATCTACAACTGGCTGAGGTACGTATATTTGAAAATTGCAGAGTTGAAAAAATTCCCGTGCACTGAATATGTTCCATCCACATACAGCTCTGATATGTCAGAGCTGCAAGGGAGGTACGGATCTCCCTTGACAGTATTTGATATTTACTAGACTTGAAAAAAGATCTTACATTAATGTAACACGTTGTCTGCCATAACCCAGAAGAAGGAGGAAGAAAGAGCCTAACTAATAGAGAAAGCTGCAGATACTGAATGAGGCAGGAATAAACATGCAAAACAGACAAGGTAGATGAATGAGTTTGATAAGAGTCAAAGGACACTGGGATAGCTTAGAAATAGAAAAGTGATTTTTAAAGTGCAATAGCAGTGAACGTTGCACCCTGATTAAGAAATAAATAGCGATTGTAGCAGATTTCTCTTCTCCATCCCTTAGTAGCTGCTCTACAAAAAGCATGATATCCTGCTGAATTTTATTTAAGAAACCTGGAATCCAGGTCTGCTATAGGCTTCTGCTGGGGAACATCAAGGTCTTGTCAGTTTTTCAATAGTCCTTTTTTTTTTTTTCAAAATAGGTGTATAAAACCAGATAGATGGTGTCAAAACTGTTGAAACCACATGAAATCTCAGGCAAATGTCTTCAACCAGACTTATGATGATCTGGAAAACTTCAAAATTCTCTTCAGAATTCTCCTCAACTATATTCTTAAAGTTGTATGTGACCCATGCCTTATTAAATGACACTTTAATTTGAGAACTTCTAAGTGCCTTGAATACTTGATCATTAAATCTAAATGTTCTTTTAAATTCTTTTAACTTCCTCCTTAAAAAACCATCAAAGTAAAAACCATATTTCAAAGAGCTAGTCCTTTATCAGCAGTTAATAGCTCAGTTCTGCTGTGCATACACAGGCAAAATCCTCACTGAAGTCAATGTCTAAGTTCAGAGTCTTCTTTTTCACTGGATGCATTTAAAGAAGTATGGAATTTCTGTCCTAGAAAATATATGGCTCAAATTAAATTTCTGCAGCAGTTAGATTCAAGGCTACAGCCCAGGGGTGGGTGGGATATACAATGGGGTGGGTCCGTCAAAGATGTATGGTCTGGTAAGCTTAAGAAAGCCAGGGTAGATACAGAAGGAAACTGGTGGCAAAGAGGGAAGCCTGGGTGCCATTGTGGTGATATAAAAGCAGAGCAAAGATGGCCCTGGACTTAGAGTTCCAGAAAACTTCTCATTGTGCAGAAGCAACTGCACGTTGTACATGCTCTGCTTTGGGCTGGCACCGTATGGACATTCCCACTGGAAGGGTACTGCAACTCCAGCAAGGAAAGTGTTTCCATTTGCTTAGCACAGATCAAGAAGGGACCTCATCCTACAGCCAGCTTTTGGCCCTGAAGATTGACAGGTTGTCATCTCTCTAACTAAAGGTACCAAGAGGTGCCCGGAAAGGGGCAAAATAAATTTGCATGCCATCTTTTATATTTAGTAGATAGCGAAGCTAATGCATATACCCACATTATTGTTCATATATAATATATAACATATATCTTTACTTTTTGAAATTTGCTTATTGTAAAACTTTTCCCTAATTACTCCATTTGGAAACATTGCTTTCATAAAGACCACATCTTACTTTAAGTTCTTTAATGATCAAGCAACAATATCAGCTGTGAATTAGTACAGCAGGTACTTCCAAAGCCACTTTATTCGTTTGTGATATGTTTGTCTTTTTGGCTAGTGTCTGATTGCTTGCTAAAGTTAACCATGGACTGAAGCTCGTGCTGCACGATAAGGAACTACCACATTTCTTCCTTCTGAGCAAATATGAGTCCTACCCCACTTCATGCACTTGTTTCCTGAGTTCGAGCATGTGTTTTCAGGCTTGGAAATGGCTGTCCTTGCCTTATTAAGACATGGACATGAATATCCCTAGAGGAGCAAGGAAAAGCTTAAACACTGAAATGAGGCTTGAGGCCGGACATTTTTGTCTAATTCATCTATCTGCTGGTGATGTGTGTGTGTGGTGCAAGGGAGATTTAATGAATACTGCAATTCAGAGACTGTATATGAATCTAGATATTCACATACAGAGAAATATTTGTATACTTTCAGTATGAGCTTACTGTTGAAACAGAGGTTAGAGATTAACATTATTCATTTGTGGCAAAAGATATTGACCTCTGCTCAATAAACATATGTATCTATTATCTTGCTTGAAAATTCAAAGAACTGAACAGGTGTCATGTCACTTTTGTGCCTGCTATCATGATTCTGGATGGTCTGTTTTGTCCTCAACCCTCACTGCTCGTATTGAAATAAAACTCTTCTAGGAGTACTCTTCTTCACATGCCTGTGACCTCTGGCTTAAAAATAAAATAAGTAAAATAAAATAAAATTAAATAAAATTAAATAAAATTAAATAAAATTAAATTAAATTAAAAAATAAATATAAAATTCCCACAACCACTCTAAGTTAATACAATTTAATGTGAACAAACAATCTCATGTATCACATGTTTCCCAGCTTCCTCTGATCTGAACTCCATGATTTTAGATGTCTTTTCCAACCTAAATGATTCCGTGATTCTGTGAATGCAATAAAAAATCAAAGAATAAAGCAAAAGTGACTGGCTGATACAATTCTCCTAAAAGAGGCCATTCGTATCCTTCATGACATGTGGAGATGGTATTTTCACAGTAGTGAGTTCCAGTGGAGCATTACTTCAGCTCAGAAAACATGAATGTACTACCTTGCCATTCCACCTCCAGCACCATGCTCTGGTACTGCTCCCAGTTCTCCTGGGGAAATGAGGAGATTTCTTCCTGATTCAAAGTTGGTCAGTCCTCCTTAGTCATCTGTTGTCATGAGCTAAACATAAAGATTTCCTTAAGTTTCTCCCTTCAAGCTGTTTTCTCTGACCCTTGATTTACTTATTCAACATATTCTGTGTATGAATGCTCATTCTAAAAAGGTCACCTTCCACTTATCTGAATTTTTACATTAATTAGTAATAATTATGGGTGAGTATTTTAAACTCAATGGTTTTGAGTTTTTCAATCTCTGGGTACTTAATTTGTGAGGATAAAAGGGAGCTGGAACTTATAGAAGCATATTCTTCTCCTTTTGAAAGGTCTAAAATTTATTTACATACAGCATCACCAAAATACTATTGCCGCTGGTACTGACAATGGCAATCAAAAAGTCACAATGAAAGACTGAGGAAGAAGCCAGAGTTTTGGAAATACATGTGTACATATAGGCAAAGAACAGTTCCTATTAAAAGATTCCACAGTACATTCCATATTCACTGAGACAAGACCTTATTTTTTTAAGCCTGCATCTGAATGACCCAAACATAGTAATCATGGATGCGTGTAATTTTTTTCCCCTCCTTCTGCTCGACCCTAAATTTAAATCATAATGCTGAACTTGTGACGTCACTCTCAATCATTTCCACATGGCTTCACTTGTAGGATCAAAAAGAAGGTGAAGCTCTCTTGTGTCAGCAGAAAGCTGATTTGGGGGATGGAAGATAATTCAGTGAAATTTCTAGTAATGACAAGAGAACTTCAAAGAAACCTGCAGGTAAATTACTATTCTTTTTCAGTAAATAGTTGCTCTGCCTTGAATTTACCACATTGATAGAGGTTCAGTTTTAAAAGGGGCTTTGCTGCTAAGGAGATCCTGAGTCTTCAGATGCTCCAGTTCCTTTAGAAAATCTTTCATGAATTTAAAATCAACAGGTGTATTCCAGAAAATAAACCTCAGTGGAAACAGCGTAAGATAACAGTATGGTGGGTTGCCCAGCTCCATATTTCCATTTTCTCTGGTACGTTAGTTTTCTAAAGGTGGCATTTTGGCTCTGATCAAATGGAAGGGCAAAGGTTACCGAATGTGAGGCTGTGGCTGCTGGAAAAGAGAACCAGTACAATGGTGGGGAAAGGCAGGCCACCAACATTAAACGGGGAGAGATGTGGGAAACTGGCAAGAAGGAAGAGGATGTCATTTTCTGAGAAACCAGGAAATGAGCTCTGTGTTCAAACATTTCTATTTATGGTATAAGAATTGTAAATATCGCAGGAGATATTTGATACTGAGATGAGGAAATATGTGTCAGGCTCTTTAGTTTTAAGCCCTTGTCTTTGCATGGGCTGCTTTTGTTCAAGGAAGCAACAATGGAAAAAGAGGGATTTGGAAAAAAAAAAAAAGAAGGCTTCTGCTGCAGCATTTCTTAAACCATTTTTCCTGTGCCCCTCTCCCAGCTGAGTTCTACCGTTCATGACCCTTCTCTCCCCTTTCCTCCCCAACTCATTCAGCATCCAGCTTTCAGGATTAGAGCCACTCATCTCAGTTTGCAGTCCTGCCAGTATCTCTCATAGCCCCCCTTCTTTCCCAGAGAGAGGGTGAGTCCTAGTTTGGGAACTGCTGTTTCCACTGGATTTCAGCTCCTGGCAACCTATCCGTAAAATACTTTGCCCAAAAGGGAACAGTTCCCCAGAGACTGTAATGCTAATTCTGCTGTGTAGTTCTGGTGTGATTTCAGAGTAATCTCCTGGCCGCACACCAGTGTTGTCCTGCCGGGCTTGTCCCTAAAAGTGTAAAATGTGTAAAATGAGAATACATTCTTTAAGTGTAGCACCTCACAGCCTTTGAGGCTAGCTGCACAGTTTGGTTAGCAAAGTGTCTCTGTGCTCATTTCTATTCGACTTGGAGCCCAAAATTGTTCTCCCTCTTCTGCCAATAACCTTTATTATTTAGGTACTTTAAGTTTTATTTTTTCTATGTTTTAAAGGTAAAATCAGGAATTATGGGGCAGAAGGATGGGTCTCACCACTGTTTTCACTGCTCAATTTGAAAATGTAAAGGCAGAAAGTGTGTGACTCTAATGAGCTAACTCTCATTCCCACTTTGTATTTATATTCACCGGAGTCACTGTCTTGTTTACCTGAGTGAGTGGCTGCTCAGCTCCTGGAAGCCATTTAGTTATCACTTACAAGATGGAGACAACAGCAGTGCTCAGCACTATCTGTTTATCTACTCAAATATGGATTTTAAAGGCTCATTACAGTCTTTGAAACCTCTCAGTCCCAGAATACCAGGTAAATAAAACCAATAGGGGATTTGGTAGAATTTCTGCTGTTTTTTTCAAAGGTTTCCCAGATATTCAATAACCTCCTCTCTAAAACAGAGTATCCTTCTCCTACTGTTTGCTTATTTTTTCAAAGATAAAGCATTGCAGATAAAATCAGAGAAGCGATAGCTAGATGCTTTGGGGAGAGTATGGAAGTGAAGGGAAATTATTAGAAGTCATGACCTCAGTGGCAACATTAGAGGTAAGGTGCTTGCCTGGCCCAAACTCATGGACCCTGAGGGGGACACACCAGCATGTCAGGCACCGCGTTCTTTGCACCACCCTGCTTCTGACACCTATTTAGCTTCCTTGCCATGCACCAAAGTTAGGAGAAATTGCTAGATATCATCACAGCCCTTGTCATCTGGGGTGCCCTGCATGCTTCCTCTTTTGTTACAGTAGGTGAATTAGGTTTCTATAGGGAGATACATTCTTTTGCCTGAAACTCAAGTCACTAGGGATAAGTCTATCATGAACAAAATATGTTGCTGTTCCAACCTTATGCACTCGAGAGGTTTTTCTGGCTGTGTTCCCAGCAGTAGCTTTGCTGTGAGAGGTGTCCCTGCATTCATCCCATGCTGGCCGCTGCTGTGTGCCAGGGCAGCCGTCTCTGCCTGCCAGAGGATGCAAAGCAGCTCCACAGGGACTGCAGGGAGCACGTCCATCCCAGCTCCTGTCAGGCCAGAGCCTGTATTTGTCTGAGATGTAGGTGATTGCTAAAGTTGTTTCTGACACTGCTTGTTATATAAAAAAAGACAGTGACAGAACTGCATGGAAATACAATCTGATGTAAAACCACGGTGCTTTTCTACTTTTTAGAAAGGTTTTGTAATGTGTTTGAATTGGCCACCTAGCTATCTTTGGCTGCGACTGCTAATCTTTCAGTATCCTTGAAGGTGTCCTTGATACTTTAAATTAGCTGATATTTTTAGAATATTTCAATTTTTATTATCAGTTATGCAATAGACATATCACTGAATATTTTTATGTCAGTATGATTAAAGTGCTTAATCCCCTCAGAGAAATTTGCAATGACAGAAACCATGGATAGAAAACAGCCCTAAGTTTAAGAAGAACAAGAAGTCAAGCAACTTTAGGAGGCAACAATTTTTCCAAAAGGTTTGTTCAGTCCCCTAAAACATTGGGACAAATTTTTTGCAGAGGCAAACTCAGTATGAGTACTATATGGATACAGGGGATGTCTTCTGCACTTGTAAAAGCGAGGTGCCCCAGGAGTGGGGCCGCAGGCCAACACAGAGTTTCTAAGCAGCTGAAGGGACTGTCACAGCAAAGCAGTGGTGTGCCCTGATACAGAGCTGGCACCAGTTGAGAAACCAAATCTGTGTGTTTAACAAGAATCAGAGTGGTCCAGATCTCACCCTATGGACAAGAGGTGAGGCTTAATTTGTGATGGGAGGCACTCTTTGCAGTGACTCTTGCTTTGTCAAAATGATCCAAATTCATCTCCAATGAAAGAGTCTTCAGAAAACATGGTACATGAAGGGCCTTTCCTGGGAGTTCTGTAATGTCATTTTGCTTGTGAAAATAAAGAACCTCAGAAAATATAATCTTTGCACAAGAAAAAATGGTGTGACCTAATTAACAAATCATGTTCGTAAAGGAGTACCTTCTGTCAATCAATATATCAACTTTTTCTGTATTTTTCAATGTATTCCTGACTTTTCAACGAACAATATGTAGAGGAATACATGTGTGTTCATATCTTGATCTAACAACTATTAAGCTATAGTAGTTAAACACTTCTGGTGAGGATGAGGGTGAAATGTAGGCCTGTTTCCCAAAAGCATTACTGATGTCACTTCTTTTTATTATGCACTCTATTGTACAATGCTTATCAGAATACCTTCCAGGGAATTTCCATTATCTAAACAAATGTCTTTGAGATTATTAATATTCAAAATATAAAAAGACACCCTCTTCTTTTTGCTTATTTTTTTTACTCTCTGGAAAGAGAAATTGAAATTTCAGAATCACAAAGGGTTTTCAAGGATATGGGAGTGAGATTTCTCCTTGGAAAGGTACAGATAGCTATTTTCAAATCCGAGGGGCCCACAAAGAATGTCTGGGATTCTGGAATGAATTGCCGAGTTGTACATACAGGTGCTAAGTGTGATTACGTCAAAGAGTAAGTACAGGAAATGAGATCACCCAAAGGTACCACAGGCACTGCAATATTAAGAACTGGGTACTGCAACTGTATTTATCTCCAGGTTTCAAATCCCCCCCTTTAAACCCACTCATTAACTATTTTGTTAAAAGCTGTGAAGGAGACCAGTCTGGGGTAGAGGGACACAAAGAATTTGGAGTGAGTGTTCAATTAAAATCCACAGTCCGTTCTGTTTCTGATAACCTCTAAATCCTTTTGAAGAAATGATCATTATAACTCTGTCTAATCTGTTTTCAAAACAGACTCTGAAATAGCCATTGTGTCCGCACCTTCTGTTTTTATAACTTATGTGCTTTGATATTGTAATTGATGCAAGTGGGTGCAATTAAATCTTTATTTGGAAAGTTGCACCAAAGCAAGTCATTCAGTAAAAAAAAAGGCAGCAATGTGCTTTGACTCTACATTCTCACACATATTTGCACTTACAATCAAAGCTTTTGTTCTGTTAAACTAACAAGGGCTGTTTAGCATAAGAAAGGGTTAACACAGGCTGCCTTACGTTGTGCTAATTTTGGGAATAACAGTTGAATGGAAAAAAAATTTGCAGGAAACTATGCTGTCCCAATAAAAATGACCAATTTTTATTTTAATAAACAAATCACCACAAGTGGAGAGGTTTAAAAAAAGCCTGATGATATGCCAATGATTCCTGCCACTCAGTGATATAGGACTTCTCTCGTTTTTCCTAAGAAAGATCACAAGAGAGCAGATCAGATCTCTAGCTCAAAATTGCTTCTGAACTAGGCAGTGAATTCCACCACTTTTACTTGGGGGGATTTCACATCAGCACAAGACAGGCAGGGATCAAGATCTGCAATTAGTCGTTTGTTGGCATGTCTTTATTTGTTAGTTCTGTGACACAGTTATTGATCAGCCATCACACTGCTGCTTATAATTCAGGTACTGCTGTCTTAAAACTTAACTGTGGATTGGTTTGTGTGAAAGGAATTTTTGTAGAAGGGTAAGCATGATTTATTTCAGTGAAATGATCTGTCTGCCTGGTCCCACTGCAGGGAGAGGCTGTAAAAGCACGGAGCTTAGTCAGGCTGTCAGCTGCTTCTGGAAAAACACAGGTTAAAAGCCTTTTTCTTTTGCTCAGGGACTCTCAACTAATAGGAAAAGTCTTAAATATAATAAAACGTGGTGTACATATGTACATGTATATATTTACATATATATAAAATATAGTTTCTTTTTCTTCTGAGAAAGTTCAGGTAGACCTCTTTACCACCTATGAAGCAGAGTCATGAAAGCACACAGCGGGTGTAAACAGGTTTTAAAACCCTTACAGTGGGTTTAAAACCCTCTATATTCATTTATCTGGAAAATACCATCTTGGCCTTCTCAAGACCCAAAGAAGATGTCTTCAAAAGGGCACTCTTTGGCAGACTACACCTCCAGCAAAAGCGAAGGTTATTTATGGAGTTCCTGTGTCAGGCTATCTTCCTGACAGGAAAGGTCAGCCTCCTCATGTCTCAAACAAGCATGGCAGAGACTCTAACCTCAGTCAAAGTCTATCATTATGAGGAAATCAAGCTCAACTTCAATGAAAACTTTTTTACTGTTGACAAGACTGGTTTAAATAGCATCTGGGCTAAAACCTAAAAATAATGTTTGTTATCTGAAGATTGCCTCTTGAGATAATTCAGCATCTCAGGGACAGGTCTCATACCCTGTAGTATGGGTATGTAGTAGGACAACTGCACATTAGTAGAACACTTTCTGTACCTAGTGCCATCCTAGAGTAGGTGACCATTGTAAAGTCTCTCCAGTTTCACTCGTCTTGAGTTGGTGTGAGTTCCAAAATTTTATTTCAAGATCAACTTGAGCCCATTTAAGATGAGATTGTCTCTGAAGGAAGATGTATTTTATTTTTTCTCTCCCTTGGCTCAATGATTCTGTGCCTTTTCTTGTGTCAGCACCAGCAGTTTCATAGCTTTATGGTCAGATTGAACCTGGGTAAAATTGAGCCACTCAAAAAACCACCAAAGTGGTTAGCTAATATTTATGCAAAGGAGACAGAAAGAACAAGAACTGTGAGCAGAGAGAGGGAAAAGGATGGATTGTTACTTCCAGAGGTTTTTGATGGATGTGAACCTGTCCTTGGAAGCTGCATCACCTGCAGCTGGAGAATAGCTCTAGCTACATCTGTGGAGCCAATTGTTGGACTGTACGTCAAACAACAGCCCTTACTACAGTCCTTTTGCAAATTCTGATTTTTCAGTGACTCCCTGAAAGCATCCAGTTTGAAGAAAATGTTAGAAAGGCCTTGGATTTATTAAAGTGAAGAATAAAAACAAGTTTCGAAACTAGTTGCAAAATGGCATTTCTGTACTTCTTTTACAACCATGTGTACAGCCTTGGGAAGAGAATGAGCCAACTATAAAAAGTATTCTGAATCCCTTAGGATAGTAGAGAAGAAAGAACAGCTCTGCCTTTTACATTAGTCTACCTAACCAGGTTCTACCTTCCCACTCATCAATACCAGAATGAAGAGGAAAAATATTTATCCCTCCCTTCAACCGAACATAGAATTCAAATAAAAACAAAGTAAACCAGCCAGGGAAATAGTACAACTTCCTGCTCCAGTCCCTCTAAAATTCAACTTCACTGACACAAGCTTGGAAAAGATTCAGTGCCCTAAATTACCACTGAGAGTAAATAATAATTACATTTGCCATGACAGGAGATTCTGGGTAAGTGTCAGCCTAAGGACAGCAGATGAGAGTATCTGTTGGGAGTTTTCCTTTGCTACTGTAGAAGGTTTGTGCAGACAGGGAGGGGCAAAGGAGGACTGAAGGGGTACTCAGGCCCATGGTGGCATCAGAAGCAGAAAAATGCTTTTCCAGCCAGAATTCCATTCTGTCTCTTTCAGTCCTGACCCTTTCCTCTCCCCTGTGTCCCTTGCCCTTTAGTGCTCCCAGTCTGGGAAGTCCCATGGGATCCTCTGAGGAGAGAGAGGGAATGTGGCTGCTGGGTTAAAGGGCAGTGGAGGAGAGTGGTGGGTACTGAGAGAGAAAGGGGGAAGCCATGAGGATGAAGAACAAGATTCTCCTGAGCCACAGCTGAAGAGAAAGCACAGAGAGGAACAGACCAGCAAAAGGGTCAGGAATCTCTCTTCTGACCCACAGCCTTTCAGAAATGCCACGTCCAGCAGACTCTGCAGCCCAATTTTGGTTTTTTTTCAAATTCTGACTTTTGTGAAAACCTCCTTGAGATGGATCAAGGATGGATGTTCCCTTTTCCTAGCCCCTCCAAACCTTTACTATTTCCTTGAAGACCTTTCAACTCCCTGCCGTTTAGCTTGAATGCCCCTAGCCTCTTTTGTTTTCCAGAAATTTGACTAATACCTTCTTGTTCTACAAAGTACTATGCCTTTTTCCTTGCCTCCTTCCCCAAATCCTTCTGCCACTGCTACAATACTGAATTTTGCCTATCCTCAGGAGAACACAATTACAAATAGTCAATACAGTTGAACAACCTGCTGCACAGTGAGACCCTCAGATGGTACCACTCACTGTGCCCAAACTAGCCCTGCCTGGAAAGAAATGAGAACTCTCTTTTCTTTATCACTGGACACCCTCAACAACACCAATACAGGACCTACACTTGCTAGTGGGATTTTTACATATCTTGAATGATTGTCCTGACCTGCAAAGTAATCCTGATCTCTTCCAGCAACTCGCCACCCCACATTAACTCTTCTCTCTTTGCCTTTCTCAATGTTACATTTCAGTTTTCACTGTCTTCACTCTTTCAGTTTTCTCTACAATGAATTTTTTTTCAAATTTATTTTACTGACTCAGGATGTGAGACATAGATGTTTTCAGGAGGTGAATTAGAGGTTTTGGCAGTAGGGTGAGGAACTTACGGACTTTTGGCACCTACAAACAGAATGGCAAGTGGCTTGGGTTGGTAGCATAGGCATGGTAACTTTCCTTCTTTTTTCCTTCTTTTTTCCTTCTTTTTTCCCTCTTTTTTCCTTCTTTTTTCTTAGAGTAGCTATATTTGAATTGCTGTCTGCAGCTCATGGTTCTAAATAAACTGGTTTATTATGGTTTTATTTTGCTTTCAATCTATGATATCCCTAATTTAGGCCCAGTAACAAGAAATTAGTTTTGAATTACAAACACATGTTTTATATGCATATATATTTAATTCAGCTTATCAACGTTACCTATACATGTCTACACATACTTTTTTTAGGGATGGATATTGGCATTTAAGTCACTCCCATGGGCAGGAGAAGGTAATAGCTACACCCAAGACAACTCTAAGAAAACTTGACTCCAGCAAAAGTATTCTCCATGCAAAGAATACTGCCTTACCATTCTTTTGATGACATAAATCTCCATTATGACTTTAGTACATGCTTACCTTAGGTGTTATGACTACGTCATGATTTATGATCTAGAGTGCCTTGAATGAGTCTGCCAGCTATTATGACTGCATTACCCTACCTGTTTATTTGTATGTCCTTACATGAGATGCCAATTTCTTTGAGGTTAATTGTCTTAGCAGGTGTAACGCTGAAGTTAATTATGTGTGAGGAAAGCTAAGCATATTGGTCTCTTTTCTCAGAGAGAACAGCAGAAGTGAGACTGAAGGTCCCTGCTACTATAGAAAAATTTCTGTACACAGACGTATAGCTGGTCCTGCAATGTGTCTGCTCTTTCTGCTCCCAAATATTCTCGTCTTTGTGTCTGAAATGAGATCACAAAAGGGTTAAATGTAATGTTTTCCTATAGTGTTATGGGATTTGCTGATACTTTGTTGTTATAAAAATATAAAGGGCTACAGGGGTTGTTGCTTCCTTGACTCTCTAGGAAAAAATGAATCTGTATGTTAAACTATGTGTATTCCCACGCTCTGTCCAGAACAACATCGTGAACATAGTGTTTTTTTAGGCAAGTGGTACCTTGATTGCGTGCAATATTAGAGGCATGCTCAAAGGGGGAAGAGTAATATTGAACCTTCATAATTAAAATTTTCCTAATTTGGATGAATTTAACTTGGAGTCACTGAAATTATTCATTCTTTGTTACTGCAATTTTTTCAGTCTGAAAGTTTTGAGTAGGAGCAAAGATGAGAATTATGTAAGAGGGAGGGATTTAAAGATTACCACTGGTCATCTCTTTACTAATAATTTACATGAAAAGCTATGAGATATTCTGGCTTCTAAATTTTTGGCATTTTTTCAATTTTTGTTAAGTATTGGATGGTTTACCTCAGATTTTTTCAGTAATGAATTTGAACTCTGTCCAAAAATGTGAAGTCAGCACAAGTTCTGAGAGCACATTGCTCTCTGAGTTCTCACACTTTTAAAGCCTTATAGACTCTATATATACTCTGTCCTTGGTGTGTTCCCTACTGCTGAGAATGGGATCACCTACCTTGTGCAGACTGGTTAAATCTGTTGATTTTCCTGCCTTTATTTGCCCCTATTTTCCAGCTGTCTGGTGTGTTGAGCTCCTCCCAGACTCAGTGATCACTTGTTTACTGAGCTGGAGTTGAAACTCTTGGCCAGCTGGCAGCTGAGAAGGGAAGAACCACAGCTTCTTGGTGCATTAAATTGTCATATTAGGCTCTAGCTTGGAAAAATTTTTGCTGGCTTTGTTTCCTTTTTTCCTAAGAATGACATGACAAATACACTGGGTTTTCATTTGTTAGGGTTTTTTGGTCTTCTTTATTTTATTCTGGGATACTGAAAAAAAGAGAGTTTGGCTATGACAAATCTAACCAACTCTTCTGGTAGAGTAAGACACGTGTCTTTTTATTGCAATGACCTTGTTTGGTACTGAATTACTATGCAACCACTAATGAGGGAGTTACCTTAGAAGAAATGGTAACCAAAAAGAATCAGCATTTTGATAGGGGGTGTAAGTGAAGAAACACAAATTTGAGACCGACAATTATTTCAACCATGAATCTTCTTCTGGGGGCAAGTGATAGTGATGACAACAATCTGACCAATTGTAAAGCCCTGTGATGAATTGAGTCAATTATGATTTTTTTGTCTGTCTCACCTGCACTCTATTCTCTGTTCTGGTTACCCCTCAGGGGAACTATTTTTAGTACTGCAGTCCTAAGACAAATTGTATCTGGGTATAACTTCCATACCATCTGTTTCCATTGCAGGGAAGATGGAGCAGGGAAGAAGAGCTTCCTTAAAAAATTGAAGAAATCTAGACTCTTCCATCCCACAAGAGCTATGGACAGGCAGGTAATCCTGATTCTGGAACTGTGCCCTTAATGCATTTCTAAAGCAGCCCTTTTTTAGCTAGCATATGTATGGTTTCATACTAAGAGAGTGCATGTATATGCCCATGGACATTTCCCCAGAAAATGTGGAAAGTGTTCTGGGATACCTGGATTAGCATCCACGCTTCTAGGATATAGAATTCTGCATTTTCATGTGTGCTGTATGTAACTCACCAAATTTCTCAATGTTTTTTGTATATTAATACTATTGTGTCTTTACACAAAATAATCAGCGTTGGAATATTTTGTTCTGGTGAATGGGTTTGAGCAGGGGCACTGAGAAAAAAGCTGCCCAGCAGGTATATGGTTGCATGTCCTAGAAGTTATTTATTTCTTCCTCCAGCCAGGTTTTAGAAGAAACAGTGAATATTTAGCTATGCCACTCAAAGCTCTCCAAGTTTTGTAGATGAGTTCTGAGAGCCCACTGAAGCAATTTAGACAACTGTGAAGGGATGCCTGACTCCTGGGTCTTGCATGGCACCGGACTTCCAGCATAGCGGAAATGCTTTTGAAAGACCATGTGTTTCTGGAATTTAGGTGACTCCAGGTTAAGAAGCAGTTGAGCACAGTTTTGCACAGAATACAGTTTGGAATTTAGCACACAAACTTTACATGAGCCTATGTCTGACTTTGGAATGCCCACATATGGAGAAAAATAAAATGAACTGCTGGCTTCACTAGCAGCTGCTGTATACTCAATACTTTTGATCAGACCTTTTTTTCTAAGGTTCCTGAACACCGATTTATGAGCCAACCTCTCAAAATCTTGGCTGAAGTTCTTAAAAGGAATTCATCTCTCTTATACTACCCACCATGAGGCCCCAAAACTGCCAGTGGTTAAATTCTTTAAGAAAGAAAGAGCAGCTGTGCCACACTAAGTCATGGGTATACTAGGCTTGGCACCCTCCAGTAGTGGAAAATAGAGGATGCTTGGGCTAAATTGTAAGAACAGGACAAGCACTGAATGATATTTGCCCAGGATCCACTCTAAGCAATTCAGGAATTCCCTGTACCAGAAGCATATATTTGTGTTTATTTGCTATGAGTAATTTTTTTTTCTCCATGAACTTGTCCAAACACTTGAATACATGTCATTTTTATCCCCACTGCATCCTGCAGCAAGTCGCTCCAAGGCTTCACTGTGTTCCACATGAAGAAGTATATCTTCCTGTTCTTCTTGGAACCTGCTATTTGCTGGGATCTTTAGAAACAAACTTTGGTTTTTAATTATTTATCTTTTCTTTGCTATTCAGGATTTCAAAGGCTTTTTTATTATATCTCATAATTGATGAGAGATCATGAAAACTCAACAGGAGCGTGACTACATTTCATGCTAGAATTTAACAGTAAACTTGTCTGTGAATTTATAGTCATGTTCTAGAACCTCTTCTGCTCCTATGTAAACTCTTCAAAAATAATTGAATCCAGGGTAGACATAAAAAGATTCAAGGAAATAAAAAGTCATCTTCCACTCATATTGGCAGGAGAGATAGATTGAGGCTGCTGCAGGAATCGTCAAAAATCCCCTTTAATTACTTTTGAGAGCTGAAAATGCCAGAGTTGAGAATTACATGAGGTTCTTGAGCAGAGGTGCACGTGTGTGATTACGTGCATATGTTCACACTGATACACAAAACTGCCAAGGCTGTCTGTGCTGGAAGAAAGGTGGTGAATTTAAGTCCAGGCAACCCAGAGTGAAGCTCAATGCCCTGGCTTAAAGATGCTGTTGGCTACCATGGAAACCAATTGGAACTACTATGTAAGGAACATGTTATCTGTGGGAACAAAACAGGAGTGACTATTTCTTAACATCACAGTTACCTACAATTAATCTTGCATATTAGGATTGTCTTGAGTTATTTGCATGAAGTATTATTCACTTTGCTACAAGTCTTATGTGAGTGGGGGCAGCCTGACCTTAGCAAGAGTTCAAGGGTTTGACAGTCAACTCGAGAACCTGTTTTATGATGCATAATTTTAACAGCATTTCGGGTATGACTCTTCCAGTGCAGCTTTCATTTCATCCTTTAAAACCTAAACTCTTTGCAGATGGCAGTGTGCATAGAGGAGAAGTGATGGAAAAGTCTGTTACAAGCTGTCACAGCAAACTAAATCTGGCTGTAGTCACACAAGTAGCAGTTAAATTATCCTGCAACATCAGCAGTAGCTTTTAAGTGAAAACATGATCATGTGTGATGTTTGAGGGCTATTACTAACATTGGTTATGGAGACGAAAATTTGTATTTCAAGTTATTGCACAGCCTTTGAAGAGAAATGTGGGAATGTGTGTGTCTCTATATACAAAACACTCAATTAGCACACCTTTTAAACATGTCAATTTTACTGTATTGTGACTTGACAGGTATCAGCAGAGGCATCCCTGACTTATACAGGCATAAAAAAACCAACAGATCTGGGCCTATGAGTCACACAAATGCTCAGGAACTTGTTTAGGTTTATTTATACTCAGATATAATACACAACATTGTGTAAGCATGTACAACATAAAATAATTGTACGCATATAACTGTCATTCTTGTTGAACTTTGCTGAATTTGCCTATTTGAAAATAGAGCATGTGAGGTGAGCTGCATTTTAGAAAATGAATCAGTACATAGGATGATGCAGCACAATTTGAGGGGTTTTTCGATATTCCACATCTTTGATCACTACAGATTTTTAATGCTGTTACTATACAATGCTGGTAAAAAGTACAGCTAAAGAAAATGCAAATGAGCTCAATAAAGTCTCCAGGGATTTTTGAGTATGTAAGGTTATCCAGCCTGTTTACAGACCACAGTCTGCTAGAATGAAACAAAATCAAACCAAACCCTTGCCCTGAAGATATAATTGGCAATGTTAAGAATCTTACAATACCCCAGGGACAGTAATTGCATCTCTACTTCACCATATATTATTGTTGAAAATATTATTCAGCTGTTTATTTATCTGGAATTAGCAGATTAGGGAGTAGTGTTTTAGTAGATACCAAACATCTGTGATAGCAGTTTCAGAGTAATAGGCTGAAAGGGACACTGTATCATCACTTTGGGGAAGAATTTACGCAAATATAGTTGTGACTAGTTTATTCCTTTTCCTTTCTTTTCCAGGTCAGTTTTGCTAACAGCTATCTGGGCTCAGACCCCAGCTCTTGAATCTCACATTTTACTAAGTATTCACTTTGCCACTAGTCTTTCAGAAACAGCCTTGTGTAAGGTATTAAAGAACGAGTAAGCCAAATCAACATTTCAAGACTCTCATCTGGCTTTCATATAGCTGGGCAGAGTGTGTCTTTTCACAATTGCAAACCTTTCTTCAAGTTGGATGTTAACACTTTCAGAGTAACTTTTAATGCCAAAACAACGTCCTTCCCTTTCAGTTCAAAGAAAACACAACATCTGTCATAATGTGAAATGTAGATTTAATGCAAGTGTCAAGTCAGGCACTTGGTAATGAAGTAAAAACCCTTGAGATTTTAAGTCTCTCTTCCACGCTATCCTATTACAGGGAGGGGAAAGGAAAGAACTGTTTCTTTGGCACTTAGCACCTTTTCTGTGTCCCTTATCTATCCTTCCCGGACATCTTCTGTAAATTAGTGGATTTTTCCTGGCAGTGTCCCTGAGAGGGAGGAAGGTGTGATAATGTTTGCTTTGTGGCCGAGGGAAGCTGAGGTGCAGACTAGACAGAGTCCAGACCTGCCGCGGCACTGCCCGGAGCCCCCAGCCCCGACTGGGGCGGTGACGGGTCCCCAAGGGAAGGGCAGCGGTCCCGACACTGCGGCTGCATCCCGCAAGAGACTGCGGGGCGACGCGGCGGTGGCGGAAGCGGGTGGGAAGCTCGGAAGCAACAGGCTGGTGGCAGCTTCCCGGCAGAGGGGCTGCAGCCAGGGGTGCGGAGCGGGGCGCGGAGCGGGGCCGGAGCTGTCACAGCAAGGCGGCGGGCGCGGAGCGGGCGCTGCAGCAGCCAGGGGCGGGCGAGCGGCGTGTGCCGCTGGGCGCGCCGGGCAGCAGAGGCGGCCACCCCGCCACCCGGCAAGCGCAGGCTCGGGGGAAGGACTCGCAGATGCCTGTGTGCAGAAGCAGAAACATTTGCCCTTCGGATATCCCCTCTTCTCCCCGCCTCGGCCCTCACCCCGGTTTTCCTCTAGCCTCTCTCCGCCGTTCTCCCAGGAAGGCTGGAAGCAGCCACGGAGTAACCGCGGCTGTTGGAGTTGGGATTTCGGGATGCAGATGTCACATCGCCGTGCAAACGACTGCCGCAGTAGCACTTCACCAGGATTTCAAACTGCATCTTTTTATCTCTTTTAGAAAAGCGTTTCTCGGAGGAGAGTGCCCTCAAGAGACCCTCCATAAAGAACACTTTAGTGTTGTTCTTGTGCTTCTGTGCATCCCACTGCGAAGGGGTCCCAGTGGTCCCTTGGGAATACAAGGAGTTGTGAGAAGTTACACAACTGGCCACCGGACTAATCCACTCCCTCTACCTTCCCGCGAGTACCTCCCCCTTCTGCTCTTTTTTTCAATAGCAGCCCTTTCTCAAAATCTCAGGTTACTTTGCTAAGAGTTCTCAGCCTTATAGTTTCTGCCCTTGTCTCTGCCTCCAGCTCCTTAAGAGCCACCCAACCCCAGCGATTGGATTGGGCAGCCTGTCTTGACACACCACTGTGCTGAGTGCTTGAGGACGTGTTTCAACAGATGGTTGGGGTTAGTGTGTGTCATCACACTCGAGTGGGGATTAGGGGAGAGAGGCAGCCTTGCTGGAGCTGTGTGGTCTTCCCCAAGTGTGAGCTGCAAGCAAAAGAAGAAATACCTGGCTTTGGGGAAGAAACGGGAAGAATCGTTTCCAGCAGCTCAGAGGGAAAAATAAAACAAAGTGGGGACACTTTGTTCAGGTAAAGTAAAAGGCACCTCATGCCTCTCTCTCTCTCTCCCTCTCCCTCTCTCTCTCTCCTTTTTTCCTTCACGGTTTTCAGAGGAATGCTAGCACAGCACACTTGTCAAAGCCAGTTGCTGCTGCCTTATCAATGCTGCTATTGTACGGCTGACAGATAACAGCGAACACAGCCTGATGCTTGGCTGTCTTCACAGAGCTAACACTCTTAACGCCGCTAAGGTCACACTTTCGGCGGTGTAGATTGGAAAATCTCCCCTGGAGCCGTGTATCCCAGCCTCGGCTCCCCCGCAGGCACCGCTCTCGGCTGGGCGCACACGTGTGTGCCCGGAGCGGCGCGGGGGAAGCGGCGGCCGGGCACGGGTGGGTGCTGCGGCTGCGGCTGCAAACGCCTCCGTGCTCCGGCACAGCCGTGGAAACTGCCTGCTCGGGCCGGAGCAGGAACCGCGGCAGAGCATTTCCTAGGTTTTGAGCAGGATGCTTCAGCAGCGTGCAGCCTGTCTGGGGCTCAGCTGAGAGGCGAACCAGACTGTTTTGAAAGTGCGTTTGAGATGTCTGTAAAGTTTGAAGTCTCCTTTTTAGAGACCTGCCTGGGCTCCTGATAATCGGCATCGAGGTGGTTTGGCTTACACATGGGCATATAAGTTAAGAGAAAATCAGGAAAGTAGGGAAAGGCAGGGTACAATGTAGTGCTGCTCTTGCAGCTGCAGCAGAGCAGATGGATGTAATTCATTTGCAGATCTGTTTGTGAAAGTTTTACAAGTCATTGAAAACTATGTAGCATCACTATAATGGATCATTAAAGACTCGCTGTATTTATAGATTCTAAACTAGCAATCTGAAGTGTTAATTAGAAGTAGGCAAAAATTTATGTTTAGGAAGGAAGAGGGGCAGAAATATAATTAGAAATTAGTTATGGAAGTACTCTGCTATCATTTTCATTTAATTCCGCTATTAAGTTCATTGATGTCTGGAGCGTGGGAAGCCCAGCAAATTAACTAAATCAGAAATGTTATCACTAATTACAGTATGTTAGCTTATCAGAAAAGATGTTTCATTGTTTTATTCTAAATGATCTAGATGGAGAAATTAGAGGATGGATTATTTTTCTTTTTATTTGGTTTGGGGTTGTTAAGTTGAAATTTTGCTGTATCTATATGCTGTTTTCCTGTGCAGAGTAACAAAATTATTTGCTTCTTTTGCACTATAACAGATCTTCACACTAACTGTCACATAGTCTGGTGCTTATGAATTATTGGCCTGCTACTTGTGAAAGAAATCTAACACTGTCCTCACCACTTACAGGTGAGATATTCTATATATAATACTGTATATAATGTGTTCTGAAATAAGATCTGTTTAGTAGGTTGACCAAGGGGATTTATAGCTGGTGCTTTGTGATTTTGGTATTCAACTGTGTAATGATGCCCATAAACCCATGTTTCACGTTGCACATATATTTCTTGCCTCAAACCAACTTTTTTGTTAACTGTTTTTCCTTGAACAGATTATTTGGCCTCTACACATGTTGTTCTCAGCTTGCATTTTCAAACACACTCTTTAGTATGAATGTGTCCTCAGAAGTCATCCACAGCAATTTGAAACAGAGAATTAATTAAATCCCAAAAATCACTGCACAACCAGACCAAGATTTATGTGAATAAATTTGACCATAAATTTGACCATTTTGGTTTTTCCTCTCAGTCTACACTTTCTCATTGTAAAAAGTGATGGAAACTTTTACAAGCTTAAAATGAAAAACAAAACCAAAGGAAAACCTCATTATAGCTGCACGTTAAAGTCTTGTATATTGGATTTCTCCTCTTTCTCCCAGTGTGTCCTGTGAGAAGCTCAATACAACAGCTTCAGCACACAGAGGTTCAGACTTCCAGCAAAGCTAAGGTGCAGCCCTGTGAGTTGCAGAGCCTGCTGCTGTCACTGCCTGACTGATACCTATCCCTCTTTGTGCGTATCACTGGATCAGATGATCCACAAGAAACCCTATTTTTTCAAGAAAGTGCACAGATAATCACACATGCCCAGCTTGTTATTGTTTTACTAGGAGAAAGAAAAACCAAACTAGTTTCTCTAGCACTGCCAGAAAATCTTGCTGAGAAACTAGGAACAGCAAATCATGTTTTTCCTTCCTTTATAATGATGGGGCTGTTTAAAAGACAATGCCCACGGGGCAGTCCAGCTTCTTGTCAAAATGTAATCTACTGTTCCAGATGGTAAACATTCAAAGACATATTTATGGTGACTTCTACATACCTTCCTTTGACATTGGCTTTTTTTTTCCTGAGAGCACTTGTGCTGGGTACACACATGAAGTTCCCATTAGCATCCTAGCAGCTGTAAAAGTGTTCAGAGCTTACAAAGATGTTCCTCACAGTGAGATAAAAATAATCTTAGGAAAAGATCTGAGACAGTACAAGTTCCATGATATGCTCAAGGTAAAAAATTCCAGAGGTACAAAAAAGTCCATAAACTGCTGCATGAAAGCTGTAACACATTTTTGTTGAGGCTAATTCATCTTCGCTTGATATGGAATGCTGAACATACCAGGCATGTCTGTACTATCAACTCTGTTTGTGATGTGAGGCAACCTGCACTGCACAAAAGCTGCTGTGTTTCTTTTTCCCCCAGCTAGTGAAGATTAGGTGGGATACTTATTGTCTTCATAGAGTTTTTAAAGTGTCATGCTGGTTTTTTTTTTTTTTCTCTCAGTGCTCTGAGCAGTTAGGTAGAGCACAAGAAAATGTTTTCCAGCCAGAATGTGTTCTGCCCTGAATTGTGTTAATTATGTGTCAGTTTATTGCTTGTCAGGGGCTTCCTCTTCTTAGCACTCTATAATCGAGGTGGGTGAGCTTGTTACATCACAATATGCAACTTCAGTTTCTGCTTCTTGGCATGTCTCCTTGGCCTTTCATTGATTTTTTTTCTCTGTTTCAGAGGAACAAAAATTAATTATGATTGGTGTAATTTACATTGAAAAAAAAAAACCCTTGGTGAATTTCCAAATGGCATGTAAATGCACCTTCAAAAAGTAGGCTAAATTAGAGGTTGTTAGTAAAAAAATTGCACATAGAAATACAGGAGTATCCTAGAGTTTGCAAGTAACAGTGTGAAAATGACTGTAACAGCTCTTATTCCACTCAGGAACTGGTAAAAACAGTTTATTTAAAATGTTGTGGTGTTGGGGACAGTATTCCTAAATGTGCAAGCCATTATAAAACCCACATTCAGTGGACATTAGACAGCTATGGAAAAGAATATTTTGAAATATTTGCAAATTCTGTTTTGGCTAGAACACTTTATTGCAGACTATTTTGACAGTTTGCAAGGTTTTTATCTATCTTTGTTTAACTTACATCCTGCACTTGATATTATATATATAAATGACCAAATGTTCATGCAGGATCAGGAGTTTTTGAGCCTTGTGTAATGTCAGGGCCCATCCTCACACTGATGTGGCTGGACACTTGTTGCAAATGTCAAGGCAGTCATAGGTTCCATGATTTCCTTAGCTTTGGAAAGAGCTTTGGGGGATTTGTGTTTGAGTGGGAAGGCGGACTGATGCGATAACAATTGAGAAAGCTCCTTTCTGAGCGCCTTGAGAGCTGCAGTGTTCAACAGAGAACGAGGGTCCCGTGACAACTCTGCGGTGACACAGAAAGAATCCAATTAGTGGCCACTCCTGCTGTTGATACTAGATCTCTCCTAAAACATTTCCACCATTACCACCCTCATTGTAATCCCATCCACGACACTGATAATGGGATCAAGAGTGTCTTTTCAGAATGCCTGTTTAAATTTTAACTGCCGTCTTTGGAGATCTTGAGGATATTAAATCAGAAGGCACTGAATAGTGCAGCTCACAAGAGAGCTTTGTGACATCCATGTCACCCAGCAGCTGTCTTCCTCATACTAGGATTTCCTAACACCTCCATCACAGGTAGAGCTGCTGTAAGTGGGCTGCAGATGAAGTAGGAGGGCTGTATGTACATACTGAATAATCCATTCAGTTGTGGCTGTCCCTGCACTGCAGTTACCTGTAGACCTTGTCCCTGAGCAGTTCCATGTGTGGAAAGCAGCAGTGGAAGGGAGTGGGAGGGGGTACAGTCCCCTGTGCTGTGCCCTAGGAGTGGC
Source organism: Picathartes gymnocephalus (assembly GCA_013390045.1). Lineage (NCBI taxonomy): Eukaryota > Metazoa > Chordata > Aves > Passeriformes > Picathartidae > Picathartes > Picathartes gymnocephalus. The sequence goes on from WEKY01062120.1 coordinate 65,814, forward strand.
AGCAAGTCTTCCTGCTTCTCCCTTTAACAAGCCTTGAGTCACCTCTGCCTTTCCAGCTGGATCAGCAGCGTAATGTTCTCTCCTGCCCCCCTCAGAATTTTTTTGTCTTTCACTTTTCTTGCTCCAATGCTAATTCATCATTTCCATATGATCAGAGTGCAGTAGCTCCATTGTTATTCTTACCAAGAAGAGCAAGTTCAACGCTGTCATGTGCTTGGAGAGGACGCTGTAAAGTGGAAAGGCTCAAGGCTCTAAGCACTGTCACCTCAGAATGCAGCTCAGTAATTAATAAATGACTTGCCAAACCAGACACTTTTTAGCTGAATTATTTTAGCATATTTCAGTTATGTCAATAGACTGCTTTTGAGAGCCCCTGCAAGATCTTTGTTTAGCATTTTCTTGTTCATACTCAAAACTTGTTAACTGGTGAGAGTAATTCCATTTTAATTTTAGGTGTCTTAAGACTTTTATTTTCTGAGAAAACTCATACTTGTTTCATCTTATGGTATATGCACAAAGCAGATTTAGTGTCAGTGATTTTCCCAGAACTTTAGTTCCCCCTTCCAGAAGGCTGAAAAGTGGTTGGTAAGCCTTTGTTACTGTGTGTGCTTTATTAGTCCTAATAAAGGAGCTCCGAACCTTCCCAGTCATAACCATCATTGGTCGTTTGGTTACACTGAAACATTTTTTGTAATAGTTGACTTTTACACCAAAGATTTTATCATTATTTTCTTTTTTTAAAAATTTCTTTCATAGCAAATATTAACTTACAATTAAATATAATGTTGCATTATAATATTTATATCTACAAAGTTGGTAATATTGCTGGAATATATACTGAAAGTTTCTAGATGTGGTACTGTGCTATAGAAATCCAGACTGTAGATCAGTGCTAGATTATACATAGAATACTTCATGGAGTTTCTGTATGGAAGCAAAAGACTAGAAAGTCAGTGATGTTATATTCTAAAAAAAATCCTCTCCTGGTTTGAATGTAATTATGGCACTGCATGCTGCCATTTCTCTGTGATGTGACTCTAACCCATCTTAGCAAGGAGAGGAGCTGCTTGACAGCAGCTGTATTTTTGTGGTGCTTCACAGGAGGTGAACTCTGTTTGGAAAGCCCACAGAGAAGATGGGGAAGCTTTTGGCACTAGAGTTCTGGAGAATAAATGTAACAGGGAGCTGAACACAGGGGATTGTTTTTCTCAAAAGCATCTATTAAAACTGAATAGTGGTCTGTTCCAGTATTGTAATTGCAATGTGCCAAGATGTTCGTTATTCTACCATGTGCACTGTTTTGTCTGTTTTCACTTAAAAACAGAAAAATGTGTTGCCAAGCCTGTAAATGTCTGCAAAATTGCCAACTCTCCTGACTTTTATCAGTAGTCTGAAGATATTTAGCCTTCTTTGTAAAGCTTCAAGTGTAAGAGTCAAGATATAATGTGAGAAGTTCAGATCTCTGGTTTCTGGTTTTTTAAACCTAATCCTCCTGGTTGCTGAGACAGCTGGCTTGCATGCAGCTTCAGAAACATGAAGGAAACTAACAGAAATCCCAAATCTCCCTATGTAAATGCATGCAGGCTGTGTGAACAAGGTGGGTTTGTGCATATTGTGCCTGGCAAATAACCCAACCTTTTTTTCCTGAGGTTTACTGTAATCAGTTCCCCCTGAAATTTCTGATCGGTTGTCTGATAACTCCCATTTTGTTAAAGAAGTTTTATTGCAACAGAGGGTGAGCTTTATTGACTCCTCTCAGACAGCAGAATAGTTTGCTGCCCTGGAGAAACCCATCCTTGATCCTCCCATCCCCTGCCTCCAGCAGTGTGTTCCCATCTCCTTCCTTGTGCCAGGTTTGGCTCTTGGCTCACCTCCTGGAGTGTGGAATGAACTCACCAGAGCAGTGGGAAGCTTTGCTGCCTGCCTGCCTGCTGAGTTGGTTCATCTCAGCAAGTGGACAGAACATCCACATGGAACAACAAAAGTGGTTGGAGCTGGTGCCTTGGGGGGAGGAGGAGAAACATGGCCAGCCCTTCATGAGAGTGTGAGCTGTAAGATACTCAGCTACCTGGTGATACCTCCTCAACCCACAAACTGGGGCGCTGTATGTGTCTACAGTAGAAGTGTGGTAACAGATGTGTGGGACTGTGCCAGTGTCACCGTGAGCACAGGGCTAAATGCGCACTTTTAGCTGAAGCATATCCCTTTTTGTTTAGAGAATAGCTGCAGTGTCACTCAGAATATGGAAAGTCCTCCCTTACTGTTTCTGACTTTCTAACCCAACAAATAAGTTTTGGAGAAAAGCTAATTAGCAGTGTGGAGAGAAAAGAGGATAGAAACAGAAATGACTGCTCAGCTGCTGCTGTAAAAAGGTGAATGAGATTCTGAGGGAGGGATCCAGCCTGCATAGCCCGGGCACCCCTTGGGTTTTGTACAGCAGCTACATAAATGCATGTTCTCTCTCTGATCAATGAAGGAAGTCCCCCTGAAGACCTCCAGGCATCGCAGTTAGGAAAGCAGGATTTCCTTTGGTAAATCTTCAAAGGCACGTGCCTCTTTCCATATGTAGGCATGAAGCTTGCTTACTTTGCTAAGATTGTTAAGAAGTTTAAGCTGGAAGAGCTTGACATCATCTTGAGTTTCTTGGTTGGCCCACAGATGGATAAACACTGTAATTGAACAGTTCTGATGTAATTCCTACACCACTCTTTAAGGTGTCTCCTACACTTTCCTCAGAAGAATGCATGAAGAAGGTCTTTCATTTGAACGCTGGAGATATGATTCGCTTGAAGAGACTAGGATACTTAGATTAAATGTAATTTTGGTATTGACTGTAGAAATGGAACACTGTACTCCTCCAAAGTGTCACCTATTTTATTGTTGGATTATGCTGCCAAAAAGAAATCTAAATGTAAATTATATAGGTTACAGAAAAATGTTTTAAAAATCACCCAGTGTTTTTACTTAAAGGATGTTTCAAAGGCCTGTGGGGTAGATAAAGCTTAGGGGAATCAGAGATGGTGGTGGTGGTGCCTACAAGCTGTAAAATCACAGTAAGGAATAATGGATGATCTTAGAGGAATATGAGGTTGGACAAAGAATGGAAGAAAGACAGAAATGTAAATGATTGAGTATCCATGTTTCTGGATCTACCTATGCTAAATCTTTTGAGGATTATCTCCCAGTGACTTGACTGCCTAGGGGCATGCCAGTCACAAATTAGAGAACAGTAGTACAAGAATAAACTGAAAATCCTGTAAATAACTGGCACAGGATACCTTTTAATACCCCTTTTTTATTTTCCCCGAGGACTAAAAAAATGCTAAGAATCGTAGATTTTAGAATAATGTTTGGGTTTTGGTAACTTTGCAACAATGAGGAATTTGCATTATTCCAACTTTTGTAGGAATATTGAACAATAGCTATAACACCTGAAATCTTGAATGTGTCCTTAGTAAAGCATATGTGAATTTACCTTGTTGTTATCTATCATACATCTAAAGCCGATTTATGAACTGAGACTGTAACACTATCTGCATGGCCACCAGGAGGTGGTAGGATGTAGGGAGACAACTTCCACAGTTAGACCAATAAAAATGTTCTGAAGTGAACACAAGTATCTGTCAGGAATTCCAGTAGTTTCTTTTATCTCTATATTACTAGGAGGTTGGTATTTTTTATACCACCGTAAACTTCAGTCCATTGCCAATATACAGTCTTACAGAGGAAAGCTTCCTGTGCTCTCTGCTCAGCAACTCAACTCCTAAGTGAAAAAGACCACTGATTTTGGGTTTTCCTTCTGCTTGGTATGGAGAACTCCTCTGAAGTGAGGAAGGGTAAAATGAAGAGACTTTGTGGTATGCATAGTCAGGGATCACCAGAGTCCTCAAAAAACCAGCAGTTAAACATAGGAAGACGTGCAGCTACAGAGAGATGTTGAAAGATATACATAGGTTTTTTTAGATTTTTTTCCATCCTTTGCAGCTCACATCCAGTTTTCTCTTTCACTAAATGGCTCTGCAAACATTTCTTCTCCACAAATTTTGCTGTTTTGCACATCATCAACTTGTGAAGGTTTGAGATGCGATATAACCATGTCTCAAGAAACAGGCCTGTGTTACAGCTATTTGTTTTGGTCTTGGGTACCATGGGTATCTATAGCACAAAGAGGGTATCTATGAAATCCTGTGAAACCTTTAGAGAGGATAATAATTGCCAACATGCAAAGCGGTCTGCGAAAGGCGGATAAAACAAGGACATGGCTAAGTAGAACAGATGTATGTGCTGTCTTGGACAAGTGACATTGTGCAGTTGTATCTTGATATTGTGCATTTTGAGGACCCTGTCTGCCTTGTATATGAGCCTGGAGAATTCACTGCTCTCTCTGGTAGCTGTAGAGTACTTGTAGTGTGAGAATATCATGTGTACCTTCTGTGTTCCTCCTTTTATATGCAGTGTAAGAATCCTCAGTTTTTGTTAAGAAATCCACAGGGCTATTCGGGAGAATCACTTGCTGAGAAGCTTGAATCTGTGTTGAGGGAGTTCTGCAATCCTATTCATATACCTATCACACTGCTTTTGGGTACTGGTTCAAGGCCTCTTTGAATAAAGCTGTTTCCTACATACAGTGTATGGTTTAATGAGATCATCAATATGGGCATCAGCAGCTCAGGTTCAGATGAGTGCTGCTGCTGCTTTGACCTGTCTGCTTCACTCCTCTGCTGGAGATTACTCATGCACACACCTCAGGAGCCTCAGGGCAACATCCAGTGGAAAGCAGATTTTCATTTCCCACAAGAATATTTGCCCTTCAGTCACAGACCATTCAGATAACAGTAATTCAGACCTTCTAGATTTGCTGCAGTATCACAGCCCAGTACTGAAGCCTGAATGGTGACAGTAGTGCTACCATGACAGTGGAAAAGAGACACAGACAGGTGGAGTACCAGTGTGTTGAATCTGGTAGCTATTTGAACTATTCACTGGTTCGTTTTAGGCTCCAGCCACCAGTGGTTGCCAGAGTTGCTATGTTTCCCTGCATACAGTAGAAGAATATGCTGGGCTTTTCAGTTCAGAATTGATCTCAGTAATGCATGTATTTATGAGTCTGGGTTTTTGAAGTCATACCCTACTGTCAAACAACTCATCTCTAAAAAAAGTGTTTTGGATGAGAGCCTAACACAGGGAGACAGAGCAGGTCTCCTAGAATGCCTTACCCATCTCTTCCACACACCTTTCCGAGTCACATCTGGTATGAAAAGAGAAATCCATGTCTCAGTCCTTATTTTCAAAGCTTTCTGTGGGCCACTCTCATTGTTTGAAGAATCTTTTTGCTTTTTTTCATCATGAATTGCCAACATATATAGTTATTATGAACAATGATAGGGTGAAAATTGAGGTGGGAAAGTGCCATGCTGACACTATAGCGTGAGAGAGACATCACATATTAGACTAGGGAACTTCTAAAATAGACAGAGTATGAGTCTGAATCATGACTGATAGATATCCCAAAGGAAGGCAGACCAGGCTTGGTGAGTGGAGGATGGAAAGAAAATATATTCTTTTTCTCTCTCAGTAACATTCCTGTGTGTTTGTTGCACATATCTATTCATCCATTCACGTATCAGTCTGCTCAAAGGTATGTTTATCTGTTCTTCCAGGAGAAATCCTAAGTGTGGCATTTACCACATTTTATATTCTATTGTCCAGTAACCATAGTTGCTGTAACAGACACAGGGAGGTGAGAGTGTCAAAGCAGAGCTATTCTGTTTTCTAAGCAGTTTGGAAATTACATACCTGTAGATATTAATTTCCATCTCTTTTGTAGTGCTTGAAGAAAATTCTTTCTTCCTTAGAAGCCTTATATAAAACAAAAATTTTTCACTTTGATAAAGCCACATATGCCTTGGTAACTGTTCATCTTAGAGTACCTGTATATGGAAGTACACAGGATGAATGATTACCCTGCACACCACTGATTATATAATTTGCTAAGGATAAAGTTATTATTTCTCTTTTCTGTTTCTTATGTGTCCTTCATACTTTTCCCTGTTTCATGTACAGTACACAAATTGTTTTCCATTTACACTTTTATCTTTTGATGGAAAAGATACTTTAAGTTCTTGTATTCAGTGTTATCAGGAAACTGCTTTAAATGAAAGTGTGGAGTGATGTGGAATAGTTTTAATGAAGGCCAAAAGAATGTGAACTTAATCTTTTTCATAGGAAGTTTTGTTCTGTTCCATCCTGTGCCCCGCTTAAACACTCTGACCTTTTTTGACCTTTTCCTTGATGAAGGTTAAGTGGGAAATATCTTGGGTGCAGCCTTTCTAGCTTAACCAGAAAGACTTTCCACAGCTCATGTTTACTTTCCCTGTTATGGCCATTCATCTTTCCTGAATCAAAATTGTTAAACTGGATTTTCAGAGATAAATTAATAATTTGTGGCATTGACAATGAAATGAGAAGCCGCCTTCTTTCATGTCTCCAGCTCTATTTTGCTAGTGATGATTTTGTCTGTTCTCTTGCTAGAGATTAACAAATCTTTGGAAAAAATCTGTCTGGTGAATGGGTTCCTTCCAAGCATCTTCTTTATTGTCATTAAGAACAAATGAACCGAATTGCTGCATTTACAATTTATTGAGTGCATTGCTTCTGCAAAAAACTAGAAATATTGCTATGTTTTCCTTATCTATCTGGGCATCTTTTGTGCCTACTGCCACACACAGAGTGAGACAGAATGCTCTTGGCTAGCGAGGGGATCTCAGTCCTTGGTGTGCTCAGTCCAAAAGACTTTTTCAATCATCCTGTAAAAAAGTTCCAGAGAGAGCAGAAACCGTGTCCTCAGGATGCCACTGCTTTTAGTGAAAAGGCAGTCATGGTCTTCAGGTACCACACTCTTGAGAGGAGAAGACCTGGGGCTAGGTCTGAAACTCTCTGCTGCCTTCAGTCTCAGTAGTACCCATTTCAGAATTTTAAAGTTTGGGATGTCTCTGTTATGCCACATCAAATTGCATTCCATGGAGCTCCGTTATGAGACACACAATAATGTGCAGTGATAGTGCGAGACCTGACTGTGTAGTGCAGGGAAAGAACCAGCCAGTCTTCAAACTCAGATTTCATTTTGGTTTAGTTCTCAATGTAAGTTTTGCCCTCACAAAGCACAATTGTATGATTAGCACTGCTCATTGATGAATATTCTGAATAGGGATGGTCAAGTCAATTCTTTATCCCTCTGTCAACAATAAGGAAAGTCAACCTTTCCTGTGAAGAGAAGCCAGGCCCTTCACAAATATATTAAACGTTTCATATACTCACAGAATGAACACTGGAAGTTTCAGTTTGGAAAGGACCTTGGGAGGTCTCAGGTGGTGCTGAAACTAGGCTATGAGATCTGATCCAGTTGCTGAGGATTTTATCCAGTTGGATCTTGAAAATCCCCAGAAGATATTGAGCGCAGAGTGTCTTTGGCAACTTGTTCTGCTATTTGACGTTGTCTCAGGGAAGAAGCTTGCTTTGATTTATATCCAGTTTGACTTTCTTTTGTTTCAGCCTATGCCTGTTATCTCTTGTACTCCTGCCATACATTGCTGACTCCTGTCTCTCTCTCTTTATAACCTAACTACAGGCGCTGGGTAGCTGCTCTCAAGTCCCTCCATGTCCAGCTCAGGCCCAGGAGGAACAACCCCAGGTTCTCACTGCAGGGCAAATGCTCCATCCCTAAAACCTCTTTATAGCCCTCCACTGATCTTGCTCCAGTTCATCATAGCTGGTTTTGTACTGTAGGCCCAAAAATTGAGCATAGGTGCCATTTAATGAGCTCTGAGAAAAAGGACTAAATGTCTGTCCTTGCTGAATTCCATTGGCATCCTGAAGGCCCATTGTTCCAGCGCACCTAGGTCCTTCTATCAGTCCTGTCTTGAGGAGATCCATGGCTACTTCCAATTCAGTGTCATTCTCTAACTTAATGACTGTTGCTTATCTTGCTTGAAACGCTTGCCCTCAACTTGTTTTCATTATCTTACTTTAAATTAAATGTTATTCTTGATTTTCATCCTGAGTTCTCAGTGTCTTTGAGTAAACTGGATATTTATAAAAAGGCAGTATACTAAAGCAATTCATTCCAGCTTATAGTTTGTTTGTGATATATGCAGTTGTTCTTAGCTCACCTTTAAATAGATCTGTCAGTCACTGTGAACTTCAGGAGAAATATTGCTCCAAAATATATTCACATGACAACATCCTCTTCCTGTTTTTGGCCAGGTCTGTCACAGTAGACATCTTCTTAAAGATCTCCTTCAAAGAGTATCTCAAATTCAGGGGTTTGCTGTGCAGTCCAACAGAACAGTGTTGAGGACTACTACTTAAAACATATAAACTAAAACTGTGCAAGATTTTTGTTTTGAGTTTAGACTTTATTTTCAGTATGGATTTTTTATTGCCTTCTGCAGAAGTTTGGGAAGACTTTAAATGAACTTTTTGAGTCCTGAAATAGATCAATTTCAAAAACTGCACCACACAGTCTGGAGCCCTTATTATCATTGATATTAGTGATATTATTTCCCATTAATATTTTGTTGCTTTTCAGCAATGCTGCCTTCTCTCATCTTCATGTGGCTGGAATTTCTTCCCATAACTTCATTGTCGATTCTCCATAGAGGTGCTTCTTATATGTCTCTGTGACTTTAGAACTGACTATTATAGTGATCTAATTTTAGTCCGTATGCATATCCTATTGATGCATGTATTGTCCTTATCAAGTTATTTTAAAATTCTGTTTGTAGCCAGATAAGGAGTTAACCAACAGAGCTGAAATTTATCAACTTAAAACACACAGAGTCCAAAGCCACCCTAGTTTAGAGAATATTTGGTGTAATTTTAGCCTGATTTCTACCTGAGTTTGCTCGTACCTGCCCCCTTAAAAAGCTTCCTGCTCTCTGAGCTTAACTACTTTGTGAATAGCACTGAACATTCAATTCATTCAATGCCAGGCATTTAATTAGGAACACTACTAACCTCTGGTAGTATTCTAGGAAACACAATTTCAATTTTTCCTGTTATAGGTATAAGACTAAATATCTGAAACAGTTTTTTATTAAGAACTTTGGCATGTAAGAGAAGATCAACTATTGACTCATCCGTTATGCAAGTGATGTGATCACCTGCACTGTTCATCCATTTCTTGAATATCTATAGTGGAATACATGTTTCCTGAAGCTTAGTCCACATCTGAGCCATCTTTGTCAGAGTTTCAGGTTCTGTGTAGGGTTGTGGTAAAGGTGAATACTTGTTTATGAGACTTGTTTATAAGGTTTAGCAATAAAAAGACTCAACCTAAACTTGAGCAACATTTACTTCTTAAAACCTGGCTACTGTCCTGCTCTTTTTGACCTTTTTGCAGAATTGAGTTGCTAGCAAGCATGTTGCTAGCAAGTTTTTATCCCTGCTTCTTCACTATCCATCCTTTTATAACTCATGTAACTGTAATGTAATAGCAGTCATCACCACAAATCTGTAAATGTCTCTGAAACTCACAGCTTATCTACAGTGGCATTTACTGACTTTTTGCACCAGCGCAAACTCACTTCTACATATGTGTTGAAACTGGCTCAGCATTCCTGAAATCAATGTGACACTGGAGCCCCGCAGGCGTGTGGTAAAGCTACTCCTGTAGAAGAGACACGTGACCACTCTCATCTGAAGGATGTTTCTCATGTCTTTAGCAGTGTTCTTTGCACCACAAGAGCTTTGACCATATCAGGGTTGAGGTCCTCCTATAACCTCCTGCAGAGAATAAGTTGTCTGTTCCTGAAAAGGATAATTTAGACATAAAAGTTCTGACAAGGCAAAAGTGTCCTTCTCACTAGCTCATTGGGTCTACTCTTTGCTTAGGAAGATGATGGGTCTGAAATACTGTCTTAGACTCCTCACTTGTAGCTTGGAGCCTCAACATGGATCTTTATTCTGCACTGATCCATGATCTCTGATGCCCCATGGAGGTTTCAGAATCTGTCCTCCCAGCTCTTGCTCCACGAATCTCCTGGAAATTAGAAGCCCCATTGCAAACAAAGATGAATCTGCTCCATTGTCGCGATGCGGCTCGGGCAGGCTCAGCACCGCAACCTTTGTAAGCATCTCTGAGAGGACAGAGAGGCACCAAGGTCGGGGTGGCAGAGACCACCACTCCTGCAGGCACAGCCGATGGTAATAAGGCTACAGAGGCCAGGAGGGACTCCTCATGTTTATTCCCACACTGGAAGGGACAAAGCGAAGAACTCAAGAACAAAGGCAGGGAATTCAGCTTTGTCAGCTTTTATGGCAAGGGGTGTATCTGAGGGCCTGGGGGTGGCACACAGGAGGGCCAGAGGCATGAGGGCCAATGGGAGGACAGGAAAGGAGTGGCCAGGGGACAGGGATCAACGGGGGTTTTAACCAATGGGGTTACAGAACTTGGAACGTGGCCATGTAAGGCAAACAGAGGGAAGATGAAACTGGAATAGATTGACATCTGGGTACTTTATTCTTCTCATGGGAGAAGCCAGAAACGAGGGCCCGCCCTTCCAGGGCATCGACACTCCATGACATCTCATCAGCTACTCTGCATCTTGATGCACATTAAAGTGTTTTAAAATGGTAGTTTATATGCCAAGCTATGAACAAGAAGCACTGGGGAACTCTCCCCTCAGAATAGACCTCCTCTTCTGCTGACTGTTAGTAACCTTGTCCAGAGATAGGGATATGGAAAATGTAAGAGTTGGAAGAACTAATTCATTCATTTAATAGCATACAAATTTTGAAAATGATGCATCAGGGCCTTGAGTTTCACTGGTGAATTGCTATTGTGTTATCTTGTATACCATGATATTAAGGGAAAAACACTAATACCAATTTTCTGGCTGTAGGCTTCAGGAAAAGTTAACAATATACTATAGGAAAGCTGCATGAAAGGAAGCAGACATGAATTTTTAAGATCTAAAAGAGCTTTTATAGCTAAGAGCGTTCATGGTCCTTCATATCACTGGAGAAACTCAAAAGATACATAGATGTTAAAAAAAGCCCTGCTCCTAGGAAGAGGAGACAATGTAGCTGAAGCTTAACTCTAATCTAACTTTGTTTTTGTGAGTAGGATGTGGAAAAATGGTCTTAGTAAGAACTTGTTCCACCATCATGTTTTAATAAGGAAAGTGAATTTTTTTCTGTGTGCGCACATGTGGGAGGCACAACAACAGAAGTAAATCCCTGTATCTCTAGCATTAGAATATTTAATGTAGCTTTCACTCTTTTGGACATACTTTACTTCAGGAATTTCCCATTTTTAAGTTCATTATAAGGGCATAAAAGTAAACAAATTGCACAGACATGAGAGAGGCAGTGCAAGCTATACTTCCCAGCCAATCCATGAGTTTTTTGCCCCCATCTTTAATCCAGCTCTGCCAATATAGCAACATAGTATTTCAACAAAACAGTAATTTTTTCCTGAGGAACAAAATTTGCTAGCACTCTTTATTAGGTAATGTATTGAGAATGCAAAATATCTGGTTACACTGATAAGTCACCTTTTTGACTTACAAAAATATATTCACTGATTACTAAAGCAGTGTTGCTTAAGGCTAATGGCGTAACAGATACAAATTCATCCCATAATTCCTTTAATCTCAGTAAATATATTGCAAATGTTAAGTGTCTATTGTGGCAACATAAAGCAGAAGTCATAATTAGCCTAAACAAAACAAATCATAGGAGAGTTTTAAAGTGTGTTTCCAATTTCAGAAAAAAACCTCAGAGATTTTTCTTTTTTTTTGTTTTTCACATCTTGAATCAGACATCAGCAAATGTGTTTGTATGTGTGCATTTTCCCCAAAGCACTGGGAAGAAAGTCGTATGAGAATCATCTTTTCCATTCACAGTCATGCTGCTATTTGGTCACCTTTCAATCCACTGAAAGAAAAAAAGATGGGGGGAATTGAAAGTGCAACAGAACTGCTTAAATTATTTCAAACTTCAATGGTGCTACAACCCTTAACAGAAGGCAGAGCTCAGTTGTGTCCATGTTCCACATTACTTTAAAAAAAAAGCTAATAAAAATTTTAAAAAGCACAGACATTAACAAGCAAGCACAGAAGATTTATGACTTACATTTATTTTCTTTTCTGTTGTTTTCTAGTAAACTTGTGCATTCTCCAAACCAGACAAGCAAATTTCCAGCAAGTAGGCTTCTTTCCCTCCTTCCTCGCCTTCATGTTTCGCTTTCCTAAACTGCTCCTTAAATTTTTAAAGTAAGGTCATCATGCTTTTTGATTTATTGATTGCAGTGACATTGTTCTTTATGTTCAGAAGGCGATAAGGAGTGGTCAAGTTTCAAGTCACACTGACTTTGTTATTTTAAGTACTGAAATATAGGAAAAGTCTGCTTTATAAGACCCCTGACTTATTTTTCAGTCTGAAACAACCTTGTCAGTAGTTTGTGTTTCTTGCTAAACAAAAAGCTGTGTTTTGCTGCTGAAAAATATGCCAGAACAATAAGGCAGAGGAAGATGCTGATATTTTATCAACTAAGAAAGTACACACGTAATTGAGGGCTCATTAACCCTCATCAAGTCACATCTAAGAAATTTCCTGTTTCACCTCCCCCTTCATGTATTTTGAGTATCAGCTATCATTTTAAGTCTATTTTGTGGCTGCTAGGTCTTCCAAATAACTAAACTGAGATAGACATCCCTTCAAATGCAAATTAATGGGTTTCTGCCCTGAAAATTGCATACCAGAAACATGGGAATGCTTTACACCCTGAAAAATTATAGTAGTTGTATGGAAGTCTACGTCAAGGAGCTTCTGTTACCTTTCTGGTGTTTCTAAGATGACACACCTGTTGCTCCTTTCCTCAGTAATTGATGCTCTTGGAATGATGATAACAGGAATATCCCTGAAGTCTGTAGTTCTATTCAGTATCAGTACACTTGTCAAAAAAACGAGTCATAGACAGATAGAATCATAGAATAGTTTGGGTTAGAAAGGACCTTATAGATCATCTAGTTCCAAACTCTCTGCCATGGGCAGAGGCACCTTCCACAAGACCAGGTTTCCCGAGGCCTATGCAACCTGGCATTGAATCCTTCCAGGGATAAGGCATCCACAGCTTCCCTGGGCAACCTGTGCCAGTGCTTCACCACCCTCACAATGCAGAATTTCTTTCTTATATCTAATCTAAACCTACCCTCTTTCAGCTTGAAGCCATTCTTCCTTCTCCTGTCCATATATGCCCTTGTAAAATGACCCTTGCCAGCTTTTTGCAAGCCCCTTTTATGTATTGAATGGCTTCTCTAAGGTCTTTTCAGGACCTTCTCTTCTGCAGGCTGAACAACCCCAGCTCTCCCAGCCTGTCTTCAGAGGAGATGTGCTCCAGACCTCTAATTTGGTGGCCCTTCTCTAGGTGTGTTCCTTCCTGTGTTGGGGGTCCCAGAGCTCAGTGGAGCACTCCAGGTGGGGTCTCATGTAAGCAGAGTAGAGAGGAAGTAGAGGGGAAGAATCACGTCCCCTGACCTGCTGGACACCCTTCTTTTGATGCAGCCCAGGGCTTCAGACACATGTTGCTGGATGTTGTTGAGCTTCTTGTCAACATCCCCAGTTCCTTCTACCCAGGGCTGTGCTCAATTAATTCTCTGACCAGCTTGTGCTTGCGCCCAGGATTGCCTCAACTGAGATGCAGCCCTCCATACTTGGCCTTGTTGAACTTCATGAGTTTTTCATGGACCCACCTCTCAGGCCTGTCAAAGTCCCACTGGATGGCATCCCCAGCTTCGGCGTGTCAACTGCACCACACAGCTTGGTGTCTTAGACAAACTTGCTGAGGGTGCACTCGATCCCACTGTCCGTATCACCAACAAAGATGTTAAACTGTGCCAGTCTCCATACGGGCCCCTGGCGAACACCACTTTTCACTGCTCTCCACTTGGACATTGAATCACTGTCCCTAGCACTTTGAGTGTGAACACCCAGCCAATTCTTTATCCAACAAGTTTTCAATCCATCAAATCCACACATTTCCAGTTTGTAGACAAGGAGACATTGTCACATGTTTAGCTCAAATTCAGGTAGATGACGTCAGTTGCTCATCCCTTATCCACCAACGCCATAACCCCTCTAGTTATATCAAATGTAGGAAAAATCGCAAGTTATACATAAATTAATAAAGTTATAATGAACTGAATATTTTTCCATTATTTTAAAGAGTTTATTATATTTCTATTGCCCACTATGTTGGCTTTATTGTATTTTTACTTTAATCCCCTTAGTGCTCAAATTTTTGGTTTTGTTTTCTACATTTATGTCAGAAAGCAGAATATTCCCTTTGTTCTTTTGAAATCAAGAGTTGTGTCTAGTTTTGTCACCAGCTAGCTAGCAAAGCACTGGGAAGCAGGCATAAATCCTGTAGCCAATATTTTTTCACAGTGAAGCAAAATAGATTCCTGCATGAGGCTGCCACATTTTTCAAACGTTCAACTGCTACCATAATTTTTAGTCATATCCACTAATAGATGAAAAATTAAATTATCAGAGTTGGTTGTTTCAGGAGAAAAAATATTTATGTAGCTTAATTTTATTTAATTTAAGTGGGTTGCTCATGATGGCTAAAAGCAGTACTTACTCTTCAAAAAGGTGACAACAAGTAGTTTTCTCTTGCCCCTTCTCACCTGGAAATGGGGGTTAGGGGTCATTTAATGACCGATGCTGAATTGCTCCTTGTATATCCAGTAATTGAGAGCAAGTAATCTTTAGCAGTAAGTCATCAAAGCAGCCCTTAAATTAGTCTACTGAGATAATCCTACTGAGTTATGAATCTTTGAAATCAGTTATATGAGATCAGTTATAACTGTACTGTTTTGCATACAGAAATAGATGTTGTATTGATCTTCATAGCCTGATCCTTTTTTTTAAACAATAGATGTTTCCATTGTTATGGCAGTACTGCTGAGTGAGTGCTGAAGTCAGTAAGGTTCATAAGCTGCTGATGTTTGGTGCCTTTTTTACTCCTCTGTCTTCTCAATATATTATGAGCATGGCTAGATGGCCTCATAGCAGTGCCAGGCAGTGGGAGAGCTCTGTGTACACTGAAGGTCCCTTATATGTCAATAATGGAGAGCAGTTCTGAGAAATATTTTATCCTTATCCAGAAATACTTCCTACTACCTACTGAAGTCAATGAGAAAGACAAAGCCAGAAGAAAATTCAATGCTTGCATAAATTGTGGTTCCTCAGGCTGCTCTGCAAACATTCTTGTAGATGGTCCAGCAAAAAAAAAATTATTGGGTAACTGGAATCAGATTCTGCTGTCCATTTATTGGCAATTGTGAAGTCTGCCACTAAAATATTTTCCAGGTCATTCTGTTTTCAGTGAGTTACATCTGCAATCGTCTTGCTCTTCTAACTTATGTATAGAATATTTTTACATATGGAAATGCACACAAAAATCACCAAGTCATCCACTGGAATAAAGTTGTTTCTGAGTGAAATGGGAAGCTGCTGCATAAGGACATTCTTTGTACATCATAGGTCCGAGGAAGTAATGAACATGTCTCTGGCTGAGTCTGTAGGAAGATGTCGATCTGGTATTTTCCTGTTTTCTGAAAGACCTTCCTTCTGGCATGAAACTGAGTATATAAATTTAGGTCTGTCTGAGATGAAGTGAATCACACGCAACACTCCCTGCAGTCCCTCAGGTCTTCCTTGGAGGCTTTGTGACAGTGTTTCTTTTGTGAGATTAAATAAGATGACTGCAGCCTCAGGAGATGGTAACAACCATGTATTACCACTTCTGGAATGATATGGAAAACTTTTTATCACCAGTACGTCCCAGGTATGGAAAAAGTCCTGTAAACAGTAACTTCTCCTATGTTTTATGGGTTATCTGTGTTATACAGGGAGGGTTTCTCTCAGTGTCACACACACATTTACATTCCCCCAAATTTCCAAGCAATATGCCATCTGGCAGTATCTAAACTCCTGCTGTTCAAAGGCAGAAACAATAAATAATAATTTTATTTATTACAGTGTTCTGCAAGCCTTTCTCATCCTGGGATGCTGTTGTATTGTGAAATGTGTTGTGACAAGTTTCCTGGCTGTATTAAGAATTTGTATTAAGAATGAATATAAATACTAAATGATGCACAGAAACCTGAGGAAGAAAAGTAAGAAAAGAAAAAATTGAAATTCTAATGTAATTTCTTTAAACACAGCAGTATTTAAAGCAAACAATGAATCTTTTTCCATAGAATAAAGTTAGGGTATAACATCCTCTCAAATGTTATGTCATAATGAACTCTTTTGTGCACCTATGGGAAAGCATTATATTTTCATATGCTCATGAATGTGGAAAACAGGGATCTTTGACAATGGTAGCTACTATCTCCATATGTATTTTTCTGCTCTATATGGGCTTGTTTGGTGCCTACTTAGATAAATGGAAAGATTCCTGTTGATTCCAGTGCTGTTTGACTCTTCTTCCATAAGTCATTCAAGGGCCTATTTCCTCATCAATCTGTTTCCTCATCTCTTTTGTGTGTGTAGATAAAGAGATACCTAAAGTTAATGTTTCACCCCAGATGGTGCAATTAGATGATTCTTGATTTTGTCTTATCATGTCCTTGAAATTAGCATCTTCAGTGCAGTGGTGAGCAAAAAAGAAAATATTAAAAAAATCTATCTCAGTGAAAGGGGGATATATTTTTACAAGTCAGAAAAGGACTGTGAACACGAATGATGTGAGGATGGTTTTTAAGCATCTTCCGTCTGTTTAATTTTGCTGTTCTAACCATTGTTTACTTCATTAGCTTAGTTTCATCTTAATAATTTGTTTTCTTTATTTTCTTCACTATTACATTCTTGGCCATTAGAAAATCCTTTCCTTCCAAAAAATTCTTCGCTCAATTTGTTTCCCATAACAACAACAATAATAGGAAAAAAATACTCCTTTTAATAGCACTTTAAGGGCCAAAATTCATCCTTTTGTACTTCTATGCAGTCACCCTTTCAGTGGAATTTGCACTCACATTACTAAAGCTAAAAATCTGGCCTTATGCATCACAGCCCACTCCTCCACGTAACTACAACAAGCAACAGTAACAAAATAGAGTGAGACTTCACTAATGTTTTAAAACTGAAGGAATAGTACGGTTAATAATCCTGTAGTATTTGCATACTTCCTTCAGACCCTCTTGTACTGTAGCCAATGGCTGATATTTCCTTACGTCATGAGGCTTGGTCTGGCTAAGACAGTAAGTGGAAAAAACATGTCTTTTTTGACCTCCTGGCCTTTCATTATATCACAGGTTTTTCTGTGGGAAAAAAAATTGTTCTAACATTGCTGTTCATTCAGCCGTCTCCTGTGGGAAGGGTCCTGGTGCACTCACCCATCGCTGGCACTGGTCACCCCAGAGTTATGGCCCTCAGAAGGTCAGCAGAGCATTGCTGGCTCCTGTCATGTGGTCAGAGGAGAGCTTATGTGGCCATTGGGACAGACAACTTGTGTTGAGCGTCATTGACTGTGAGAGTGCCTTTTTTTAATTCCTAACCTCTTGGCCCAAGCAATATACATGCCCAAGGGTGCTGAGGGTATCTGTACAGAAAGGCAAGTCTTCATTAGTTGCCCCTATCTTTATGTGACATTAATGGTGAGCAAAAAGGTTCAATAGTAGCTAGTGACAATGTCAAAGAAACCCTTCAGTCTGATTATCCCAGCAATTACTGCCCTGCTAAAAAAATTGGAAACCAAATAACAACAACAACAACAACAACAACAACAACAACAACAACAAAAATTATTAAAAGCTGGACAAACTAATCTTTCAAATAAAGAAATCCAAAGCCACATATTATGTAATACAATAATAACATTAATTTCACTTCTCTAGTTATTTCATGTCTATGTATTTTTAAAACATTAAGAGTTTTCAGTATAGATTCTTAAATTTTCAAGGTGAAATTGCAGAAGACCTATTGGTTTTCACAGCCACTACCAAACTGAAAACCTAACAGCACATTGGTTTGCATTTTGATTTATTAGGAAGCAGGCTCAACTGAACTTAATGGCTGAAATCTAAATAAGTCTTGCTGGATTTCTGCTTTGCACTTGCAGAAGCAGCTTTAGAGAGCTATTGCCCTCTGTAGATACTGTATACTGCCAGTATAATCTTATCAAGAAAATAATTAAATAAGAAAAAGAGTTGTTTATAAACGGAGAAAATTGCAGTACCAGTGTACTTTGCTGTAACTGCTCCCTGCTGAAATTTGAGACAATGGTCCCAGTGAAGCTTATGGGACAGCTCAAAAAAAACATTCCAGTATGCAATGTTTTTCTTGCTGTGCTGGGTTTTACTCCTAGAAGTAATGTATAGGTAAAGTGATTTGTTTGGGCGTTTTTTTCTTTCAAAATGTTATTAAGTTTATTGCTTAGAAATTGTTACAATTTTCTATTGGTTTATTTATTACAGAAAAAAAGAGACTGAACTGAGAGTGGAAAAATAATGATAATATTTCTTTCTTGCATAAGAAAAAGGTAAGATTTAGAGGACTATAATACTGCAGGTACTTATTTATGGCATACTAATAACTATGAGGTAATTTGTTGAGTTCCCAAATACTGGCAGCTTTTGATTTAAACTTATTCGGACCTTCACAATCTTGGCTGCCTAAAAACTGATGATTTAAAATTCACAATCCATTCCAATTAACTGAGACAATGAGTCCACTGTTTATGCCGCTGTATTAACCTGTTCTGCATTAGAGAAGAAAAGGTTGCATTTCATTTTGTAGCAGAATATTAGGCTTGCATGTATTTCAGGTTCCTCAATTTTGATTTATGCTATCTCCAGTTTGGGTTTATTTAAGGGAGAGTTCANAATTCACAAAGAGAGGGATTTTCTTTTTTTTTTTTTTTTTTTTCCTCCCACTCCATTTCCTGGGCGCTATAAATGCCCCAGTTTTCCTTGGATATTTTTGGGGTTTTTTTGGTCCCAGGTACCCAGCTGTGAATGAAATAATGCTCCCCATCTGTGTTCATTGTTCGCATTGCTGGTGTCTGTGCAAGTCTGTCCAGAGCTTTCCTAATAAGGTTCAGTTTGACCTTTCAGATGTTCTCAAATTAAGAATCTAACTACACTCATCAGCCTCAAAAGAGATAGACTTCCCTGCCACTGCCCTTACAAACAGCTGTAAGAAACAGTAAAGAATGACTGTTCCAAAACCAAAGTCAGCCCTCTGAGTTGCTGAAGAGTGCACAAGCATTGGGCACCAGGGACTGGCTGTTCTTCCCAGAAGGGTGGTGCACCAGATGGAGAGAGATCCTGGAGAAGGGGAGCAGACAGACTGACAGAGACTTCACAACAGAGGAAGAGAGTCTAGAGAGATTCCCATTTAACTGATGGGCTGACTTTTACGCAGGAAAGCGCTGTCTAGTGGTTTTAGTGCCCATGTGTTCAAGGTGAGGGCTTCAAGCTGCACATGCTAACTTTTGGTGTGATGAACGTGGTTCTCCTCCTTTCTTGTGACAGCTCTGGAACTGATGTGACAACACCGGGAGCCAAGCGAAAGCTGACCCATCTGAAAACTAATCTTGCTTGCTGGTTTTCTCTAATGGTTTTGGCATGTTTAGTACTTGGACAGATTAGTTCTTTCACCTGGCTCCCCTCAGCCCCAGGAGTGTGTGTGCTGACACACGAAGGGGAGACTCGCTGCCAGAATGGTGGGGGAAGGTGATGTCCCTTCTGTCAGAAGCTTGTGACTAGTTGAGGCTGAAATTATGGCTCATGTCAACAAAGTATTTCCTGTGTTCATGAAAATAAATGAAGCAAAGCTTTTTTTTTGTCAGGGAAACCTTCTCCTGACTGGAGTCACCTATGAGATCTGGAATCTTAATAGTAGCTCAGTTCAGAAGCAGAGAAAGTAAATATTAACAGGTTGTTTTTTATCAAAGGAAGAAGATGAGCAAGGAATTTAGATTAATGAAGCAGGCATTGGTAGCTACTTTTCAGATGCCTAAAGATAAAATTGAATAGTTTGTGCTAATTTATATATGATTTCGATATTATCTCATTTTAGTAAAGAACAAATGAACAATTATGAAAGCTAAGACAAGTATCTCCAAAACTGAAATTTCAATTAAAATATTACAAATATCCTCAGAAAATATCCTGACGAGTTATACAACTTATTGATGGACATCTAGCTATTTGAACTGTTCATTAAAATCTGGATATGCTAAAGCTTAAGTTTCAATTATTTTCATTATGGCAATATGCTAACTTGCAAGCAAGGTAATTACACATGGATAAACTTGGTTCTGCAGTGATTCAGCAAAGTAAATAGGAATTAATAGGTTAAATTTTGCAAACAAATTCTAAACCCAGTATAAACAGTGTTACAACTGTGTGATTCCTCGTAGTTATAAGTATTAATGTGTTCTTCTCTTTTTGCAGGTTTTGTCCATAATAAATCCACTGAGCAAGACATACAGACTTCTATCCAATGCTATGAAAATTAACCAAGGCACATTAACTTCAGGAAATTTTCAAAGGTACAAAAATTAAATGTGTATTCAGTAATCAATTAAATAAAATAAGCCATCAGTTTGTGCTACATAGTTTAACTATTATGTCAGGTCAATAATTAAGCTGTAGTAAATCTTCTGGAGGTTCTATCCTGACAAACTTTAAAGGATCAAGACTAACCCAAGGACCCTTCACATTTTAGTAAGCCAGTAAATGATTACACAGATAGCTTTTCAGTCTGAGGTTTGCTACTATTAGCTTTCTATTTTTTAAGACATCCAGGAATTCTGTGTTTTGTGGTTATTGAATAATATCCTGTGAAAAAAATGTATGCCTGTCTTGAGTTTACAAAAAGGAATATTTAATAGGCTTCAGTTATGTCAAGATAAAAGTGCAGTTTTCCTGCAGGGAAAGATATACATTAAGCAAAAATAATGGTTTGGAATTTTCCCTTGTTTATGTGAACATGACTATTATGAAAACTTGAACCTAATCTCACTGTATGCAGCTGGTCCTGGTAAAGAAAAAGCATTATGCATGCTGTCCTGTGCTACTCTGCCAAGGCAATTCCAAAATATCTGTAGTAGTTATGTGCTTTCAAGGACTGGCGGACTTTTAGGTGGGACTAGGAGCTCATAGCAAGTTGTGTGGTGATCTCGTGATGTGGGAATTATGGTAATAGACTGAGTATCAAATCATCCATCTCAGCTTAACAAATAAAAATATAAAGCCACATGACAGAACACAGAGCAGGAAGTTTGAAATGCTCTGAGATTCATTTTTTCCCCTAAGCTATATTATTTTCTGTCACCTCATTTACATAAAGTATTTCTGGTTAAACAATTTGCAAATGCATGTGATTTAATAGCAGGTATATGTGTGGCAGAGGTAAACTTGGACGTAATTTTAAGACATTGCTAGCAATGAAAGACAGCTGGTATACATCAAGTTTATTTCACATGCAAGTCTTTGTATGGAATTTTCTTGGAACTAGTTACTCTCTGACATGTTAGCTCATAGTTTATTTTAATTACAAAATATCTAAATTTCCAGATCTTCAGATAACGTTTCATAATTACTAGAATTAACATAAGATTATTCAATCTGCTTTCTTTTCCCTCCAGATGTGTGGCTGCATATTAGTCCCACAAAAAGCACATATTATTTTCTTGCATGCAGCATATCAGAATATCCAGGTTCTGCTATACCAGTGATCCAGTCATTAACTTAATTTCCATCTTAATTTTCTCTCCCAGCTTTATCTAAATTTTTTGTACATTTATCTATAGGTTTGTCTATCATTTTCCTAGGTTGTTCTTGAAGAAATTAACCAGACTAAGACCAAGAAAATGCATACCACAGATTTCCACAGAAGTGGAAGTTATGAAATAATATGATATAGATGAGAGCTATTGATTTTGGTGAAGAGAATGGATCAGATTATTATTTGCTGTGCCTTTCAGTCCTACTCAGTGAAATGACAAGTGATCATTTTGGTCATGTTCCCAGTCTACCAAAGGCAGAAAGCCCAAATAATCTTAAGAAGGATGTTATATTGGAAGAATTCCAAGCAATTTTTGCAGATCCAAAGGTTAATTTTTTTTTTTTTT
>WEKY01062122.1:0-40913 GCA_013390045.1 Picathartes gymnocephalus
AGCCTCCTTGCTGGTGGGATGGGATGAGACACAGGAAAGGGTTTATTGCTGTCCTTAGCCTTTCAATTCTGCTCCTCTGAAAGCTTAATAGGATAATAATCATCCCCTGGATTTAGTGAACAGATCAGAATTCTGCAGTAAGTAAATGCAGTGAGCCCAGCAATGTCCCAAATTCATAAACTATTATTATGCCATTATATAAATTGATGGCACGTCCTCCCTTGAATCTTGTGTTCAAGTCTGATCATACAATCTCTAAGAAAGAGATAACAGAAATAGAAGATGTCTGTAGTAGGACAATGAAAATTATTAAGGGTATGAAAATACTGCTATGGGAGGAGAGTTGAAACAAATTGGGGCTGTTTAATTTCAAATTTAAGTAAGAGTTGATGTCACAGCGGCTTATTAAATCAGAGATATTATGCAAGTCAAATGAGTGTTTCTGTTTACTCCTTCATGTAATACCAAAGGAACATATAAAGGGAAAAAATCTGTCATCTAAAATGAAATATAAATTTTATACAACACTTTTCTGAGACAAACCAAGGAGCTCAATGTAACAACCTACCAAATGACTCAGAAACAGACTCCAGTACCCTGAGAAATTAATATTAAATCTTTAGCTATATTGGATAGAATACAAAGCTGGAAAGACTAAGAAAAAAGAAAAAATACAGGACTGAGTGAATCATGGCCCTTCCTGTGGTTCACCCACGTTTCATGGGCTGTACTGTGCCTGCCCTGACCCTCACACAATGTTGTGTGAGTTTTTCCTTGTTGTTTATACTTTTCAGATTCTTGCACACAATTAGAGGGTATATCTGGTGAAGGTAAACCACAGATGTTTAATTCTATGATTTTTTGCTTCTTAAGTAGTTGCCATCATATTAATAATTCTGTTGCTGCCCTTTACGTAATTTCTAACCAGTGTGGCTTAGAAAAAGATTACCAACTCCACATTATTTTCTGTACTATATTGACAGGTTGACACACTTGTGGCTGTTTCGCCTGGAGAAGAGAAGGCTTTGGACAGAGCTTTTTGCAGCCTTCCAGCACCTAAAATGGGCTACAAAAGGGACTTTTTACAAGGACAAGGGGTAATGGCCCTAAGATGAAGGAGGGCTGATTTAGTTTAGATATTATTAGATTTTATTAGATTAAATTATCGTGCTTTGAATGTGTTCATCCCATTCTCTTAGACTAAAGTAAGAGATCTGCAACCGATTAACTCAGTACTCAACTTCAACTGAGCAAAGTAAAATGATTGAGAGGAGAGAGAATGGTGGTTTGAACATTAACATGTTGCCTGTAACTATAAAAACTATATAATTGTCAGGTATGCACCTTCCCACTATTTACCCATATCTTACAAATGAACTCGAATATTGTCTTTCATATTCGTTGCAACTATTTTCCTTTTCAAAATCTGAAGGAATCACAGCACTGGGTGTTATAAAGAGACAGACAAATAGGCAGAGCCCTAACAGGAACAACTCCAGAAAGATCGATATTGTTCCCAGGTGTAATAGCTTGACTGAGCGGTGCACATCCTAAGTTTCACCTTGTTATCATATTTTTCCAAAAATTCAGTTAATTTAATTTTTGTACATTTGGAAATATGTTTTATAAACACTAGTTGCCATGTTTCATATAAACTGTTTAATTGAATGCTTTTGCTGCCTGCTAAGAGTGCACTGCAAATGACAAGTTATAAAGCACGAGGCTTGATTAGTCACAAATCAACTGAAGAAAAAGGTACATCTCTGATGTGGAACACTAATTAGAACATCTTAGAAGAGAAGACAAGAAGAGTGAAAAAATAAATTTGTTTTACTTTTCTTTGCTAGAGAAACATTAAGGGCAAGGCCATCCACAGCATGCCATGAGGGAAGTACTCCAAACTAATTCTGGCAGTGAAAATATTGTAGCCATCAGTTCAGTTCAGGTACGACCCAGCATATACATGGCATCCTACTCTGAGACATGGACATTGTGACAGCTGCACGGTGTGCAGCAGATTACCAGGAGCTAGAGTATAGGTCCTACATTGCAAGAGAGAAAGCATGAGACAGCAGTCTTTCAGTAAATTAGGAAAACCTCTTAAACACCACTTGGATCCATGGGAGAAAGCTCAGTGTACCCTAAAAATTGATTAAGTTTACTTTTTTTACTGGGATAATGGAAGGATATTGTAATTTTTTCAGTAGCACTAGCTTTTATATTTAAAGGAAAGTTAGAATGACTAGAAAAGTTCTCATCAATGTATCTTTGCTCTCAGTAGGATACTCTTATATTCTTAACAGAAACTAGGGTACAGGCTTTGCTTTAATAAGATTTGGAATTGTTCAGAAGTGTCCATATATAAACTATTAATGTTTTTAACAACCTTGAGACAAAAATATTTCACATGGCCATTGAGCTATTTGTGGAATACTGAAGACGGACCCTCAAATAATTTCAAGAATAAGACTTAGAATTTTCAACTTCACTCAGAGGCGCAATTTCTATTAATAGCTTTCTACAGAAAAGCATATAAAAGAAATTTCAGCTGATGCAACCATTTGTAGCCAAGTTTCCTACAAAAAAAAAGTTCGTAAAAAAAAAGGTTTCTTCCCTTTCAAGTGTTCATTTAGTTTTGATACATTCAAAACCTGTCTACCACTTTCAGACAAAGCCGAGCACTTGGAAGAGAAGATGAAAATAAGGAGGAGCTAGAGGATATAAAAGAGACCTCAAAATGGCCAAGCTGAGGCTCAGACATTAGCACAACTTTCTTAGTCTCCAGAGCATCCACGGCAGCATGAATTCTTACAAATACAAAAGCTTCAGATGCTTCTGACCACTACTTACTGAAAAAAAATTAAAATTAATTGTCAAGCAATGGGACATCAGGCTGCTTTCATGAGTTTCAGTAACCATACTGCTACATGCTTTTTCACTCTTATTTTTTTTCCTGTTTTACTGCATTTCATTCTATTTTTACCCTTGATTTCCAATACCAGCTATTAGATAATTTAGCTCCACCATTTAGTTATGTTTACGTACCATTGAATCCTGCCTACAACTATCCACTAACAAGACATTGATAATGAGACAGTGATAATATTTCACAGATGGATTAACCATTCCTCAGCTGATATATCTCAATAATGAAGGAGTTATTAGGAAAAAAAGAATCAAAGATCAAATATGACAAAACATTTGCTGAAGGAGGTCCTTCAAGGGGCAAAATGGATCATGCATGTAAGGCATCTTATGAACAAAGAGCAAGGAAGTGAATCCTGTAGCACAGCACAAATCACACTGTGCAGGCTGGTATAGTGCATGGTAGCATTTCTGAGATGTAAAAAATTAGGGAATTTCAGGTGTGTGTGTTTCTCTTCACCGATTTTACAGGGATTGTGCAAAAAATAATCTCCAGATCTGACTTTTAGAATAGCATCTTAGCTCAGGAAAATGTTTATGTGAGAAACTGGAACAAGCGGAGTTACAACTGACATTGCCTGCCCTCTTGAATCTTTTCTGTGTTTACATTAAAGAGAGAGAAATGTAGTAGCTGCAAGGAAGGTTTTGCTTTGGTTTTGCTTTGGTTTTCCTTTCTGGTGTTTTTTGCTGTTACCCCTCCTATCCCCCTCTTAATGTTATGCAAGTTTTCTTGGATGGATTTAATGCATTACAAGATGTTTCTATCGGATGGATCACCTCACATTGTTACAACCTTTATATTCACTAAAGTGAGATTCTACAGCTCTTGTTTCACAATGCAGAAGGAAGACAAATACCTGAGTCAGTATACAGCTGTTTCCAGGAGGGATTGGCACTGACTTCTGTGCTGAATTAATAGATAGTCTTGTGAAGTATTACATAAAAGCTAGTAATGGGGGATTTGGACAATGAATAGAGGGAGTATAGAAAATCTCTTGAAGGTGGTTATAAAGGACTTTTTCAAACGCATGACTATTATTTTAGTAGGGAAAAAAAAGTTAAAAAGTATTCACCAACTTTTGATTCTGTGGTTAATAAATTTCATGGCCCAGCACCTTACTTTGCAATCTTGGCTTTCTCTGGAAAAATTTGCCTGTAGATGCAAGATTTACTATGAGGATGGTGAGGCACTGGAACAGCCTGTCTAGAGAACTTGCAGTTGCCCCATCCCTGGCAGTGTCCAAGGCCTAGTTGGATGGGGCTTTGAGCAACCTGGTCCAGTGGAAGGTGTCCTTGTCCATGTCAGGGCATTGAAAACAGATGATCTTTAAGGTCCCTTTGAACCCAAACCTTTCTATGATTTTTTGCTTCTGTTATAAGTGCTTCACCTTACCTAACTGTCCCGTGTCAAACACTGCAATTTGTGTGAGTGCCTGTGTGGATTTGTGAGTCTCTGTGTGTATGAACTGCCATACAGTATATTTGTCACCAAGACAAAGAGAAGTATTGGAACAAAAGTTAAGTAGTTAAAAAAAAAAAAAAAAGAGGAAGTGTCAGGGTACATTGAAAACATTACCAATTCATCACTTTTTTAGCTGTATTTACTATCAGTTTCTTCGAGTATCATGATCTGTCTTCTAATTTATTTTTCTGAATGAAGGTCCAAGCAGTATACAATTAGTTAAAAAACCCTTGAAGGAAAATGAAGCTAACCATGAGCTCAACAAATCTCCATGTTTCTTGCACTCTTGGGAAGTTTATATTTCCACTAAAATTCCTACACATCAAATTTCTGTATTTTCTGATTCATTGTTTATTTTCTTTACATGGAATTTAAACCTCTGCAAAGACCCAGTTATCTCTTATCATCCATTTAATCCCAACAAGGAAAATTTTACCCTTAAATCATGAGATATAAATAAAGCTATCTTTTCCTTATTCAGATTTCGCTTAGAGCCATGGGAGTTACAGTACTAGGCTTGGTCTTTTCAAGTGCTAAACAACTTTAAGTAGAGAGTCCGGGAAATTCAGCAAAAGGCATGAAATATTATTTTCTTCAAATTTAGGGACCACCTACCTTTAGGCTTTAATGTAGGAGGCTATTTAAAAATATGTGATCCTCTGCATGGCCAGTGGAAAACCAGGCTCCCTTTCGTCCTGGTTTGGGGCATTTATTTGAAGCTCCCAGTGTTTAGGATTAGTCCTAATATTCAAGAAATGTTGAGCATCATCAGGAAAGGCATTGTAAACAAAAGAGAAAGCATTCTTTGGTGCAGTAGGAAAGCCTTATGTATCCACATCTTGAAGTGTTGATCTGTTCTCTTCATCTCAAGAGGGATGTTGTGGAGCTTAAAAAATCTTCAGAGTGACTTAATCACAATGATAAAGGGAATAGAGCAGGGCCCTAGGAAAGGGAGGAGCTCTGGACAGGAAAATCTCAAGAGGAATATGATAGTGGTTAGCAAAGTAGAAAGGGTGATGTTAAGAGGAATATGGAACCATTTTGTTGTTTCTTTGTTATTTTAACCCCAAAATCACACTACAAGAAAGATGGGACACTGTCTAAAGCTTGCAGGAGATTAGTTTAAAAAAAAATCTGAAACTCCTCTTGAAATGTGAACTTCCAAAAGCTGATGTCAAGAGAAACTGCTATGAAAGAAGTAAAAAAAAAATTCATACACTGCACATCCATTAAAATAAACTCAAAAAGGCAGGCATGCAATGACTAATATCTCAAAGCCCTCCCTTGTTCTGGATGCTGGGGGAATGAAAAAGTGAATTGCAGTCAGTGACAGGATTCAATGATTTCTATAGTCATCTTCCCTTATTGTACCTCCTAGGGACCAAATACAGGGCAAAATCGTGCCTCCTATCAGGGCATGTCTTATGTTTCTTTAAATACTGAAATTGAAATTATTTCAGAAATAAAAGTAAAGTATGCTTATTAATGACCTGTCAAATGAGTAAAATAAAGTTTTGACAGCAGTTTTACTTCTTTCCTTTAAAGAGTTTTGAAGGAATGTGTAAGAGAAATGAATTCTTAGATTTAAATATCCAATTGGATCCCAGTGATTTCACGAGGGGTAACAAGGCCATGTGAATACTATTTTAGAGTAAGTATCCTGCTGTGGCTTTATTTTCCAGCACTGGGAGTTAATGCTGTTTTATGATATAATGCTTTTTAGATATCTACCTTAAGATACACTGAATCACAGCCTGAAAGTGCCTATTTGTCTCCATTGAGAATAAGATGTGGATTACTAGCTCTGATATAGACATTCACACTGGAGATTTCTGCAGTGAAATGAGATGAATCATGATAATTCCATATAAAGAGATGCTGATTTAGCTGGATAGGCTGTCACTCCTTGCTCTGGAAAATAGGTTTACTTTCTTTTGTTAAAAGAAAAATACACAAACATAGAGGAAAAAAAATCATATTGTGTCAAGCCAAATTCCCATCAAGCCCAGAATTTGTCTCCAAAATAATCCATTAATAGAGGACAGCAGAGCAACAGCCTCCTTTTCCAATAGCCTCTGTCTTGAATGCCACGAGAAACTTATAAATCAGAAGTGTTATGTATGTACTCTTAAGCACATGATTATGCTTTTAGCTCTGGAAATTTTTTATCTATGCATTAGACCACAGAAACACGCACTTTTGGCATTCCTGTAGAGTAAATGTAACACATGTAATATAAGAAAGCAGCCTGTACTGCATCCCCGTGTATGGTTTGTTACACCTGGAACTGTCTGCCCTGGTCAGAATACAAGTTAGGGTCTTCAAGGCAGATAAAGAATTTATTAGGCTTTCATATAACTTCATTAATGGCTTCTGCTTTTATTTTTCTGTTCTAAGAGGCTTAGTGAGGAAGTAGAGAGCACAGAAAATCCAACTTTCTTGCTTTCTTTACGTCATGGTTTAACCCCAATTGCAAACTAACCCCCAGCCAGCTCCTCCCTCACTCCCCCAGGGGGATGGAGAAGAGAATTGAGAGGGTAAAAGTGAGAAAACTCATAGGCTGAGATACAGGCAGTTTATTAGGTAAATCAAAAGAAAACCATTAGTTAATTCCTCACTTCTACTGGACAGGCAAGTGTTCATCTATGCCCAGTTCTGTAGGTTTTCATTACGTGTAACGGTGACCTGGGGAGACAAACACCATCACTATGAACGTACCCACGTTACTTTTTCTCCCCCAGCTTTACGCGCTGAGCACGGCACCCTACGGTCTGGGATACCCCTTGGGCCAGCGAGGGTCAGCTGTCCCTGCTGGCTCCCCTCCCAACCGCTAGGGCTGGGCTGGGTGAGGAGCAAAAAGGGCCTTGTGCCTCTCTGTGAGCAGTGCTCAGCAATAGCAAAACTATCACTGTGTTATCAAAACTGCTTCCAGCAGAAATTCAAATTACAGCCCTGTACTGGCTACTATGTAGAACATTAATTCTACTCCAGCCAAAACCAGCACAATCAAACGTGTTTCTTTTTCATAGTCATCACTGAAAACTGAAACAAAATTTGATCATTGAAAAACCCTAAAGCAAGCTATAGGTTTATAGGTTTTAGCTGTCTGCACTTAATCTTTTTCTTGGTGAGTAGACAAATATCATTTTAATTTATAAAATTATTGTGAATTTGATTTTATTATACATGTTCTCAAGTCCAAAGTAGGTAATATTAATCTAGGAATTACCTTTGACAGGTTCTCTGATTTCACTAATAGGAAACTGAAATGAATTAAGCTGTTTTCAAACCCTATGGCTGCACAAATTGCTGTGTATGTGATCTTGATATTTACAGGTGAACTGTGCATTTTTGCCTTCCTTTTGTTGATGCTGCAGAACACCCATATGACAGAATTAGTGTTTGAATTAGGCTTTTCATGGAAAGAGCAGCTGACCAACACAAGTAAGGATTTCACAGAAGGTCCATATTATTATATTTCGAAAGAATGCAAAGGAAATCTAGGTGTGTTTTTGTGCTTTATTTTCTAGTGTATTTAAGTGTCTTGAGTAACACAGAATACATCTCTATAAAATTATCACAACTAGTACAGAAACAATTTGATAAATTTTTTCTTTTTTTGTAAAGCCTCTATCAGGAAGAAAATATTTCAGACTGTTCATAAATTTTCTGGATTAATGAACAACAAATTATAAAGTTTATAGAAGTCAAAAGCCTTTATCTTTTCTCACTATTATTCCACTGAACAAAGTAGAAAAATATTAACTTTTATAAAATCAGAAATATAGAAGAAAAAAAAAAATGGGGTGAACACACTTCCCATTTTCCTGCTTTTCTTGGAACAAAGCCATGTAATAAACTGTCTGATTCAATTGGTTTGGGTCAGAACTGAAAAGCACAGAAGAAAATTCCCCACCAAATAAAATTAAAACCTTTTGAAAAAAGGTTCAGGTCTGAAAGATTAAATAAGCAAAGTAGTAGTTTTTGGTTTGTTTTTCCCATCCCAAGGGAATGCTCATTTATAAGCTATAACTTTTTTGTTATGTATAAGAGAAGATTATGAATAGGAACACCTGTTTTACTCTGTCTAAACACAATAGTTCTGTTTCTGTTCTGCTCTTGTTACTTTGAAGCTACTTGGTTATCCCCTGCTGGCCTCAAAAAGGCTGAATTAGGCCAGCTTTTTGAAGAGCTATGTTCTTTAATAAGAATTACTCAAAAAAAAGAGAGATATTAATTGGTCCCAATGTATATATATGTTAATCCACATTTAAATGATCATGATCTGTCCATAATCATTCTGGAGAAGAAATAATTGGGGTCCTCAAAGCTTTCCTTCTGGATCAGCAAAATTGCCTCTGATTATTGCAAAAGTAGGACAAAAGGGGAGGGAAACGCAGAGAACCAGAAGGACACAGTGTCCTTCTTGCCACCTGAGTTTAGCTGAACATGCACAGGACAACAAACCCTTGCATTTGCAGAAGGCTGATGAAAAATTTCTTCACTCAAAGGGTTGTCAAGCATTGGACCAGGCTGCCCAGAGAAGTGGTAGAGTTACTGTCCATGAAGGTGTTTAAAAGTGGCACTTAGGGATATGGTTTAGTGGTAGACGTGACACTGCTGGATTAACAGTTGGACTTGATGATCTTAAAGGTCTTTTCCAACAGAAATTATTCCATCATTCCATGATTCTATTTTGGATTTTAAAAAGAAAAATGTTCCTTTAAACAATGAGTATGTACTTGTCAGAAAACCGTTTTAGAAGTTATGAGGAGGATAGATAAATAATGAGAGGAAAAAGGATCTGCAGTTGCTAAAAGCGTTCTGCCATTTAAGTCTATTATTTATCAATAGAAAAATACAATGACATGAAAATCTCATGTAGTTCTTTTAGCAGATTACAAATGGTAGGTAGAGCTGTTACTGTTTCAATGAAATATTTGTTAAATGTAAATTTTAATATCCACTAACAGAAATTGCCTACGTGCAGTTTCAAGGGTGAAGGGTAGACTCCACTCATCCTGGGGAGTAATCCACCTATATTGTCCTCAGCTTTGTAGGGCTCATTTATGATCCCACCTTCCATTATCTCTTTCTTAAAGGCAAAACTCCTTACAATTTTTCTTCATGCAAGATATTCAGTTCCTCTGATCCTCCATGTCATTATTCTCAGTACTCTTCTATTTCTTATATTTTTGTTGTGGTGACAAGTACTTGTGTCATTAAAATTCATAGAAGGAACCGTCCAATGAAATAGAGACAACCATTTGTTCTCTACCCCATTTTTTAGTTATAGCTCAATATTTTATTTTTCTCACCAAAGACTGATACTAGGCTTTCAAAGAAACTCCTATAGCAATTCCAAGATCTCTTTCCTGAGCATTAACAGCTAATTTAGAGGTTTCCATTATATAAATATTGTTATAGGGCGCTTTTTTATACTGTATGTTGATAATTTTGTATTTTTCAACAACAACAAGAAAAAGCAAGGTCAAAAACCCATGAAAATTTGAAATTCACAAAAGAGCATGATGTGCTTCACACAAATTTGGGATCAATTCATAAAACCTGAAGACTGAAACAGTATGCATGAGGTATAAAAACTGCTAGTGCAAGCTAAAGGCAAAAATTAAATGTTGTTTAGAATATAGTACTCAGTATCTATTGAGGAAGAAAAAAAAAAGGAATCTATGTCTACTAAATGTTTTACATGTTTAATAACAAGGTTGTTAGGTCATAATTATTTGAAAAATGCTTTTCTTTTCTACTTGAAAATAGAAAATAAGGATAAAATGCTACAACAGTATATAATGCTTTCCATTCTGTTAGTAACAAAGGAGGATAATAAACTCTTATTAGTAATACATATTTGTTACCAACAAGCTTGGATAATAATTTAAATCTGAATCTCATACAAAAGAACATTTTTAATTATTGCCCCGAGACATAAATAAGCTCCTAATGACATTTTGAATACATTTAGGAGCTCAAGTCCTTCTCATTTTATTAGAGAAAGATGTTTATGTACTTAAGAAAAAAAACCTCTTATGAGCATCTACCTGCATCCATTCACAACTAAATACTTTATAATTCTAATTAGAAATCTTTTCCAACTAATAATTACAACATTAGCTCATCCCTTCTGGTGGCTAAATTGAACACCTGCTTTTAATTATGATGACTTGGAGAAGAGAAGCAGCCTGAAGATTATGGGATTGTAAAATGAGAAATGCAGTGTTACAAGAGTATATTTTGTTTAAATAAAATCATCTTATCAGACAAGTGCCCAATTATCATTTGTATCAGAAAATATTTAATTTTATTTTTATTTGCTTTCAGAAAACATTAATTTCAGTGCATGTAATGGGGAAAAGCAATGATCCCAAAAGCAGGAATCTCAGCTATGGATGATTTAGAAGGTTTCAGAGAATCAAAATTGCTTATCTTCTGATTGAAATGATTTTCCTTTCCTGATTATGCTTGCAGACCCTAAGCAGACGCTCAATAATATCAGCTTCTGTTAATCTGCGAGCAAGCTATCTTAGTAAAAAGTGGGGCTACGGAATAGAATGTGATTATTACAAAAAAAAGCAACTGACCAATCCCAGGCACAGTTGTGTAAATCTGAGTAAAAAGTATATTCATCATTTGGCCAATGGAGCTGTCATTATAATCTATCCTACAAAATATAAATTATACTCAAATTTTTTGACAACATGGCTGAAGAGTCTAATCTAATTGGAATCACCTGTTCCTTATATATGGGTTCTGTGGGCTGGGTAGAAATAGTTCAAGCAGGATAATATGTATGTTATACCACTGTATGCATTACTGATGATTATCATAAACTGGCAGAATTATGGGCTACATCTATAATATATGTGAAAGGAAACTGGGGCTCAAACTTGGCTTTGGGGAACAATCATGTACGTGGTTACATTGTTAATACAAACCCTCTCCCATGCCCATAAAAGAACAGATTGGAAGGGACCTCAATCCACTCATCTTTTCTGGGTTCCCGTTTCTAGGTTCAGACACTCTCATTGTGATTTTTTCCCCCCTTTCTCCTTATATTTAACCAAATTTCTCTTTTTTCCAGCTGGTTTTCACAGCCTCTTTGATGTGTGACTCCCAGAGGAGCTTTGCTCTTTCATCTCTACAGCTCTTTGTTAAGTATCTGAAGACAAAAGTCTTCTTCTTATTCTCCACCCTCAGTCAAATAAAAAAGCTCCCTCAGCTTTTCCCTGTACTTCTTCTGTTTTCCTTGGCCAGTTAGGTTGCATTTACTGATGTAAGCTGTTGCTTGCTCTGATGGATTCTCTAGCCATCACTTTCTCAGCTGTGACTAACATCCAAGCATCCTTCACATTAGAAATTTTGCCATTTAAATAAAAGACAACTCCTTTTTATTGTGAAATTCTAGTGAAACATCTGGATAACAGCAAAAAATATTTGCATTCCTTCTAGGCCTTTTAATTCACCTGAATTTCACCCCAGACTGGATATTTAAGCTTTGGCATAATACAGATAAAATGCTGTGGAAATATACTTTACAATACTCAGTTTTGCTTCTGTGCCAGCTGTCTCCTAATTTTGCCACCCTCTGATGCCTGGAGTTCTTGGTTTATTGTTCAGTGCTTTGATTTCTGTTACTACAAAACCTCTGTTCCCTCCACTTGTGCCTTCTTCTTCTAGAAAGTTTGGAATAAGGTTAAAAACGCAATAGAAAAAAAAACTTGCAAAGGTTTCATATGTTTCAGTAGTTTGCTACTATCATGAAAATGAGGCACTATCTACAAAAATATATTAAAAAGAGAAGCAAAGGCAGAAGAATATTGGAACCAAGTATGAAACCATTATAATTCACCCATTGATGCTATTTCGATAAATCAGGTGATCTGCACAATAAACATGGAACATAAAATGGACGTTTTATCCATCACTTCAAATATCTAGAGCTAGTTGATCAAAACCTGAATGCAGACTGGAATTTGACTTAAGACATTTTGTCTTAAATGATGACAACACAGTGCTGGATATTAATATCTTAAAGTATAGAAGATCCAAAATCAGGGCAATGAGCACATCTCAGAGACACTTATGGAAAATAAGTTGGATTTTGGAGTTTTCTTTAACCTGAGTACACTTAAATGCTGGCCCTGTGCAGATGACCCTCATCACAAGAGAACCCTTGGATGATGAGGAGTGATTGAAGAGACACTTTTAATTAGTTATTCCCCATGTGAGGGAAGATGACTGTCCTGAAAACCAGTAAATTCTGTCTTTCAACATGAACAGATTATTTGTAAAAGGTACATGTTAGACAGATATTAATACCCAAATTTACTTCTGAGATGCATATTTAATATATTTACAAAATATTTAATGAATTAGCCCATTCTCTTTATGTAATCTCGTATTAAGTGGTGACCCAGAGAGCTGCTACCTGAGCCTAAGAAATAAACAACCAAAAGTAGTCAGAAAACAGGTTTGGAAGGATGCGACAGGAGAGCTATTTGTGATGTTAGACCTCACTCTTCTGAAAACTCAAATTTGCTGGGGCAAATTTCCATGGCTCTGATTGATTCATCACAAACATCAGAAACATCACTCCCTCACACAAAGTCACTTTTGAACCATTAGGAAATTGCAGTTAGAGAAATAGAAGGAAAGTAAGAAATTTATGCAAAATTCCTTGACCTGTTAAAAGTGATGGCCATTGCAATAGTAACAGCAGAGTGATCATGTTGGGAAGCTTCAATAGAGAAAGCCACAAGAAAATGCTGGAAAATTGATAAATATTGAATATCACTAGGTATAAAATATTGCTCTTCCTTCAAAATAAAGGCACAGTGCACCGTGAAAGAAATTCCAATTATTACATCTAATTACAAGGAAGCCTAAATCACCGTGGGTTTTAATTTCTAAATCCAAACTCTAATAAAAAGAATAATTAACATCTACACAGAATATTGTGGTTCACACTACCTGTAATATTACATTGATTTCCAGGGTGTTATGGAGTTTGAAAGAATTTAATGCTCAGAAAGAAGCTTAGAGAGTTTCTGAAACTGAAAATATGAGAGGGCTAAAAATATTTATTTGTGAAAAGTCCCATTTATCTATAACTTTATCCAGAGCTTTTCCTCTATTATTTCTTCCCAATGATATTAAGGCCTTGATTCAGCAATGCTCTTAAAAGCAATTTTAAAATTTTCTTGCATCTTAGGAATAGATTTTAGCTTGTATTTCTGTATTTTCCTGAATTACAAAGAAAGTTAGGGGAGTATTTAAAAATGTACAAACTTACAAATTAGTCAGCATGTCATGGAGATACCATAGAAAAAAATATTAGGAAGTCTGTCAAATAAAATTTATGAAAGAAAATAAACATACTGCATATAGGGAAAAACCCCAAAAACTTGGAAATGACAAAAAAAAAAAAAAAAGGACATGANAAAAAAAAAAAAAAAAAAAAAAAAGGACATGATATTTGATAATCTTTAAAGCAGGATATTAAGGACCTGGAAAAATATTTTGTTCTGTCTGGAAAATAATGATTGAATACTAAATCTTTTCTTTCCTTCAGATGCAATGATATATAATTAGACATAATCATATACATTTTATTACAGATACCTAATTCATACATGTTAATATTAATTAGAGTAGCTGCTATACTCTGGAATTCACTCTGGAGACAACATTAATCTAAGATTGAATGGGCACAGATCTGTGAGGTTAAAATGAGACTCCTCATAAAGCTACAGAAAGGTGAATTTTGGACACTGAAACCCTGAATAGTCAACCTAATCGAAATCTTCCTAACCAGATGCAGTTCCCTCTCAGAAATAAATGCTTATAGCTGCTAGCTAGTGGATTTTGTGCCCTTACTACTCTGAGAAGATCATTCCCCACTTAACTGCTAAAATTATTGGTATTCTCCTAATTTCCACATACCTTTAGGGTCAGAATTACTGACAGCTGTGCACTACTCAGAGATGCCTTGGGCCTTGCTGAAAGGCGCCAGATGTTAATCCACATCCAGCTTACCCAAAAATTATTTTTCCATAGTTGTTTATGTCTCCCTTCTCTGTCTAGGGTATCTTAGATACTCCTTGTTTGAATGCACAGTGAGCAAGCAGGTTTTGTGGTAGGATTTTTGGAGGCAGATTGTAGTGGGCTCTGTGAGCCCGAGTACAAAAAAATGGTTTAGTGTGAAATTAGGGTTGCAAGTGATTAACACAATGGAATAGTTCTGCCCTATAACTCTCCAATGACCTTCAGCTCTGATATGTAAATGTGCAACAAAGCAGATCAAGGAAAATTTGTACAGCAAAGATGGAAATTCTCTTTCACATGGAAAACATAAATTATGTAAACATAGCTTATATCTGTATTTACCACTCAGTTATCTGAGCCCTTTGTTCACAGAGGTTTTGTTTTTAGCTTCTTTTGAAGGCATTTCTCTTTCTTTCTGGGATAATAGGGAGATGTTGTATCCTTGTTTCCAGAAAGCCATGTCAATTTAATTTTCTGAATTCTCTGTAATTTTTCTCTGTAGTTAAATTATGGTTTTGCTGCAGCAAAAAACTCTGATTTTGGATGATTTAAAGAGGAAAACCCTTTCCTTGCTTCACTTTTACACCTGGGTGCTCATGCTGACATAATTTAACTGGCTTTAAAGATGATGAAAAGAACACTAGGACTCTCCTTGACTTCTTCTACAAATGGCATGTAGATGGGCACTACAACAGGTTGCTCAAAGAAGTTGTAGCTTCTCCATCCCTGGAAGTGTTCAAGGCCAGGTTGGATGGGGCTTTGAGCAACCTGGTCTAGTGAAAGGTGTCCCTGCACACAGCAAGAGAGTTGAACCTGGATGCTCTTTAAGGTCCCTTCAAACCCAAACCATTTGATGATTCCTTGAAGTGATTCTATGGTTTGATTCTTTCTGTCAGATGGGTAAGGCGTAAAACTCCATGGCAGCTCAGCAAACCCGGAATCCTCTTATGGCTCCCTACTTTCTGAGGATCCCTGCAACATTGCCATGTCCATTGGACAAGGTAAACGCTGACTTGAAGGTGTTATGGAAAAGCACAGGCAAAATTGTGACATGGATTCCACTGACTGTATCCACTGATGCTCCCCCTGATCTGAAGCTAAGAAATCTCTATTCAAAACCAGATTTTTCTATAACTAAATTTTAACCAGATGGGTTCAAGAAGAAAAACTGATAGATTAAAATTGATCCAAACAATGGAATCTTAGTGTAGAACTAAATCCCATTTTCATTAAAGTGACCGGGAAAATATTGTCTCTTTCAAAATCAAGGTGTGGTCTGGGCTGAATTTAGACAGAGATATTCTGCCCAAATAGGCTGTGCACAACAGGCATTTAATTGCATTGTAAGTTTGAAAATACTTTCACTTCTATGGTGTTTTAAATCTTACATAGAAATGTGTTCGGTAAAAGCATGAGTTCAGTAAAGAATTATACCATCTCCTTTACTTTTATCACCAGTGATAGAAAAATAATAATCAGGAAACAGATACAAAGCTAAAGTCAAGCCAAACCACGCAAAATAATAGTGCTTTTTGTGGCTATAATTTTTTCATATTTTTTACTAATAAATTTTATTATCCATAACAGCAGTATTTCTGAAGAAAGAAAGAAATATTGTGAAGATGTTTCCATAAACACTCATCAGCCGCATGAAATGTATTCATGCTATTATTTCTTGCCCTGGTGGGTGTGCTTTCACAGACTACTGTGTTTTAGTATAATGCTAGAAGAAAATTAATTTTAAGCTTCCTCAATTTCCCTGAGGGGAAGAAAAAAGAAATCATACAGCTTTCCCACAGGCTGTCATTGTTTAGGAATGGTATTCCTCAATTTAATATTCCCACTGAAACACTCCAAACCATGTGCCACCTGCTCATTCACCTTTCTCCCTGCCACATCCTCCTGCAAAGGGCTGGAGAGGAGAACTGGAGGCACGAAAGGCAATGAACAGTACCAGAAACAAAGCTAAAGACAGAGGGTACAAGAAAGACATCAATGATTCATGTGGGACCCCATGACACCACCTGACACTTCCTGACCTGGAAGGGACCCCTTCCCCTGTCCCTGGCTTTCAGAGAGCTGGAGGGGGACTTTTGACAAGGGCATGGGATGACCGGACAAGGAGTAATTGGCTGCAAACTGTCAGGGGAAAGGTTTAGGTGAGATATTAGAAAGAAATTCTTTGCTGTGAGGGTGGTGAGACTCTGGCACAGGTTGCCCAGAGATGTTATGCCTGTCCCATGTCTGGAAACATTCAAGACCAAGTTGGACGGGGCCCTGAGAATCTCGGTCTAGTGGAAGGACCCCTGTCCATTCAATGGGGTTAGAAATAGATGATCTTTAAGGTCTCTTCCAATCCAAACCATTTTGTGATTCTATGATTACATACTTATTTATATATTTAAATTCAGCTATGCAGTTTTCCTGAAAAAAAAAAGAATTCAAGCAGAGCAGAATTGCATTTGTGTTGAAAGGAGTCACAATGGTATTTATGATGGATGAAAATTAACAACAAAGGGGACCAAATCAAAATCCTCATAAGTGGATTGACAATACATTGAGACCAAGCAAGACTGAGCTCCTACCATTTTTCACAGAATAAAATTTGTTGGTTTGCTTTGTCCCTTTACATGCAGGACACATTTGTGACCAGGTTTCCATGTGTCCAGGGTCCCATGGGTGAGGATCCTCCCCTCACCAAGTGTAGTGGGGGGAAATTCCAGGCCAGTAACCTGCCTTCTATGTTAGTTCCTACAACATGTATGCTCATCTCCATGAGCTTGAGTTTCACAACAGTAAAAGAAATTCACTGTGATGTGAGTTTGTAGAAAGATGAATTTGGTAATCAAAAGCCTTGGTACAGCATGGCCCACCCAAGTATTTTCAGATCCATTTTTCCAGAGGCGCAGCTGGGCTTATTCACACCATCCCATTTTAGGCTATGGGAGTCGCTCCAAATCCCACCTTACAAGTCTAAGTGTCCCCAAATATTCTTGATGGGAAGCCTGCAGAAGCCACAGCCTTATCTGCAATTTACCTGCCTAGTAGTTGAGTAGCATATCTGGTTTCCCAAGAAAGCAGCTATGAATTTAACAGCAAAACAATGTATGACACTGTAAACCTTTCACCTCGTCAAAAGGGGTATCTGGTTTGAACCAAAAAAATCACTTAGGAAGCTCAAAATCAGAAATCCTTCCTCCCTTCATCAACTGCACTTTATCTTCGTCATGAAAACCCACTATGATTGGCCAGCAAGGACAAGAAACATTTGCCTTAGGATTCCTAGCTAAACAGGTATTTTCAGATAAAGCACCAGGGCACAAATTTAATCATCATGGAGTTGCTAAACTGGCTATTCCTCAGTCAAGTCCCATGCCAATGAATTCTAACAGTCATTGTGTCAAGAAGAGTGGTGATACTAAGCTTTTGGTGGGTGCTCTCTAGGACTGGGCTGCTGGCAGTCAAGGATAAAATCTGGGAGCACAGCAGCTGAGCAGCAATCTCAAAAGTCTCCAGAGGGCACTCCTTTTCTGTTCCTCCTCACCTGTTCTATTCCCCAGTTCATGTTTTTTTTTTAAAAACCAGTGTACTGGGTACTACATCCATTCCTGATGTAACCTAATAGAAGCTAATGGTAAAATTAAAGCAAACATGAATTTTCTTTACCATGTCTTGTCTTTTTGCAGTATCTCAGTCTTCCACATAATTTCGTAATTTATTCTGTAAATCCATGGAAGGCTTTGTAACTGGCAATGAGCACAATATCATGAGTGTTCCTGTGCCCAAAAACCTTCAAAGTAGAATAGGTAGGAGGGGAACACAAAACTAGGACATGATTGTTTGAAGCTGGACTGTAATATCTGCTGATAATTCTCGTGATACTATTAATTCTACCACTTTAATTCTACTGATATGATTAGCTACTTGTGCTTTTACTAGGAAATTTAAGAAGGTCATACCTCAACTATTTTCTTTCTCATTAGAGACTGCAGAGAGAATCCAGGATTTATGGAGCATTTGAGGCTTTGAAGCAGTAGTTTCTGATGGATTAAATGTTTTGTGTGTTGGTAAGGGAAGGAAAACAGAAAAAATAGAGCAGTGCAGTTCTGCACAGTCTCTTGAGTGGAAAGCATAAATGTCTGGTTATTATTTCTGATTTGCTTTCAACTCTCCAAGTCAAATTTAAAGATTCTACAGAAAGACTAAGCTTTAGAATTGTCTGTCGCAAATGTTATAGATGTAAACGTCTTTCATTAAAAGAAGAATGTGTTTAAAGAGGAAAAGTAATCAAGTGAAATTTCAGCTCATAGATATCAATGAAAGCTTTTGCATTGCTTTCAGCAGAGCCAGCTTTTCACCAAGACATTGCATTTAAAAATCAAGGCAAAACCACTTTCTTTTTTGTCATGTCTCTATATTTCAGGTAAATTAAAAAAAAAAAAAAAATTCACTAAAACTCGTGGAGCAAAGAAATTTTAAATTCCAAATGAATCTTATTGAACTATTTAGCCGTGCCAGTGAGGCAGAAAAATGGGATTGCAAACCTCTCCTCGTGAGAGCACTGCTGTGGCTGCAGCCCCTAGATGGCACTGCTAGAAGTGATCTTGCGAGCCAACCAAACGCAGTCCCACTGAAGAAAATACAATTTTCCAGTTGTTGTGAAGCTTAGTTTTTACCTTAAAGTCTGTCCTTAATGGGGTTTGTTTTCTTTTGTTTTGTTTTGTTTTTTTCCAGTGTGTAGCAAGTGTGCAAAAGTCATACTCATGAAAATAAATTATGTCAAAGGATGTCAAAATTCATACCACAAATGTGAATTTATCTGCATCATTTTATGAACCCCATTTAGCATTACAGGATGTTTGTGAGACATAATTGGCTAAAAGTTACTATTGTAGCTTTTCTAAGGATAGGATTGACCTCATATAACTTTCGGGATGGGATTCAGGTTTGTTCTCACATATTAGAGCTGATATCTCTGTGAACTGTGTGTTTGTGTCTTTCTGCTGCTGCTCCAATGAGATATATATTTCCTGTATCGCATCTGTGACATCCATGAGGATATCTCTGGTAGATCAGGATATCTCAAATGGTACAAGAAGACTGTATATAGAACAGCTGAATTCTGATCCCGACATTAGGCTAAATGAATTACACATAATTTAAAATGTGTGAGGAACTGAACAACCAATGATATTTTGGAGAGACTGGAAATTAATGGCATAAAATAGCAGAAATTTTTCTCATGCCTATCCTCTAAACAAAGGACTTCCTCTTTCATGGAAACACATTTTACAGCAGCAATACAAAACCACCAGCTTAGATTGTGTCTCTACTTCTGTCCCACCTCCTGAATATAAGGACCAAGCTTGAGAGACAAATTGACTTTAAAACCTGGCTATTAAATTTGCTTGCAATTATATAGGGGAATTAGGGGGGAATAGTATGCAAAAAAGTCACTATAAATACATTCCCTGTAGAGAAGTTTAGGATAGGTCATTGTCACTATACAAAAAGTTAAAGAAATATCTTTGCATTGCAGAAGGTAATGCCTTTTCCATGGCTGGCCATTAGATTGGATGGATTAGGCAACAAATGAAGTGTAAAGGAAAGGGTGTGTTAGAATTTGCCAGCAATATTTGTGCCCTGTTGCAAGTGCAA
Organism: Picathartes gymnocephalus; assembly: GCA_013390045.1. Taxonomy (NCBI): domain Eukaryota; kingdom Metazoa; phylum Chordata; class Aves; order Passeriformes; family Picathartidae; genus Picathartes; species Picathartes gymnocephalus. The sequence goes on from WEKY01062122.1 coordinate 20,108, forward strand.
CTTGGAAAGAGTGCTCAGTTGAAATCCTCAGTGGGAGATAATGACATGTATATGCTTGTGCCTACCCTAGAAAACAGCTAATGCTGTCCTTGGACACCAGAAATTTGTGTCAGAAAAAGCCACTCAGGGTAAGTCCAACTGACAAATTATTCCTCTGCAAAAGTGAATTCAAAGGAAATAGATAATAGTCTCCATTCTCAGTTGCAACATTTTAATAGTCATTTTCCCTGGCTGTATTTATGAAAGGTTTCGGGGGGGAAAGGTCCACTGAATTTATGGCAACATAAGATCCATCACCCACAGGATTCTTATCTTACACCTTTGTGTCAGGGCACCAGGGGATGTAAGTCATAGTTGTCATCAGTGTCTTAGAATGGCGGACAGGTTTCTCTCTTCTTTCTTCAATGACATTTTGACATTTTGGAATATTTGTTCTGATCTGTGAGTGTGTAGGTGAATGAGTAATTAATGTATAAGTCATGAGACAAGTCTGAACAGCAAGAGCAAGGGCCAGCAGTGATATCAGAGATGAGCTCCCTGCCTCTACTCTCCAAATGCATAAAACAGTCTGAGGATGAGTAGGTAACATACCTTTTATACAAGATACAAAAATATACTAGTAGCTACTGCATATCTACCTAGATAAGTCAATTTTCCATATAAATGAGAAAAAACAATAATAAAAACAAGAAAAAAATTAGTTAACATCAAAAAGCACAGATTTTTAAATGGCAATCAAAAGGAAGAGGAAGAACATCAAGAAAACACTGGTTTGGAAACTAGATCTGAAAGGTGTGAACACCTCATGCCTAACAATAAATACAGATGACATCAATACTAAAGGAAAGAAAAATTCCAAGAAATCCACACAAATGTGTTGTTTCTATAGGCTAAGGTAAAAGAAAGCTATTAGTCATAGAGTTCATGACTAGCAAACCCACTCATAAATAAAGATCCATTTCAGAAAAATTAAAAAAAAGAATTAAAATTTCTGTTATATTTTCTTCTACATCCTGATGTCATTTCCATGATTTTTGGCATTTTTATCTTTGCTCGTTCTTCAATTTGTCACAGAAAACCCCTTCTGTCTCAAGTAGAATGGAACTAAGAGACAGAAGGCTATAAATAAAAGTGACAGGGGCATGCCAAAACTCAAAAGATACTTCATGCAGCACCCAGACAAAGGTTCCCAAAGCATTTTCTAAAGGCTAACCTGTCTCTACTCCCTTCTCCCACAATGACTATAATATGATCCAAATGAAGGTCATTCTAGTTGAGCAAAGGGCAATGCAGCACAAATATTTCTACGCAATGTGATGGGTGACATAGATCAAAAATGTTTTCCATGAATCACAGAATCACAGAAAAGTTTATGTCAGAAGGCACCCAAAAGACCATCTGGTTTCAACCCCTCTGCCTTGGGAAAGGATGACTTCCAGCAGACCAGATTGCTCGGAGCCCCATCCAACCTGTCCATGAACACTGCCAGAGATGCAACGTGTGTCACCTGTACAGGAGATTTGGATGTAAAAGGATATACCAGCCAAATTGTATTTACCTCCAAGGACAAGCAGAATTAATTATCCTTGGGGCATCTCTCACCAAAGAACATGGAATTTTCCTGTCTGTGTCTCTTGGTGCAGGGTGAACTCGTGTCAGAGGGAGTCAGAGCTAGACCACCACCCATCACATAACTTGCACTTCCAGCATACAACTCATTGTTACTGCTGGTGTTTCGAGATAACTATACTCTACACAAAGTAAACCCAGCCCAGCTTCCAGTTAAGCCATAACAATGCAGGGATGCAGATAATCCCTTCTAAATGTTTCCTTCAAAAGGCAAAACACAGGAGAGAGCATGGATGCCTATTCTGTAAAAGTCTGGTTGCGTTACAGCATGAGAGAGTGCCTAGCACTTCAGGTGAGGGATCTGCCTTGCCCTGTGTTATGGCTTCATTTTGAGCCAGCTTTGAATGTCTAGAGACAAGTAAAAGAAATAGGTCCATTATAAAGCAATCCTTTTTCTGTACCTCTCAAATTCTGGGAATCAATAGGTTTTATGATTTCCTGTGGGAGAGGTGAAGCCAGTTGTAAGAACAACTGGCAGTTTGAGGTATTTTTGTCTCCTAGGTCTCTGGCACAGAGTATAGCTAATATTAGTGATCTAACAGAAATACATGTACAGAGTATATTAAATAAATTTACTGAAAATCTCTCTCCCATCATTAAGAAGCTTGTTTTCACATATTACTTTTTGGGGTTTTAGGAAACCTTTTTTTTCCCATAGTTTTGAGGACTAAGTATGATTTGACCCCTTATTAATGATTGGAAAAAGGATGTTGCACACTTGGGAAGACTCTTGAAGTGAAGAGTGTTTGTGAAGGCACGCATAGGTGAAAGCAAGTTTTCAGAGTGGGACTGGTAGAGGATTTTGACAGCCAGTTACAAATGTAATTTCTGATCCGAGCAGTCTGCATCACTCCATATTGTATTAACACTGATCAGATGAACCTCTGTCTCTACAGCTGTAATTCTTTTCTGGTGGTTAGGATTATTAAGCAAGTGTCCTACCTTCCCGTATTAGCTACCAAAGCTGAAAATAACTCCTGTGAGTCATGCAGCTGGCACTTTGATACCTGCATGCTCAGGTTCCATGACACTGCTGACCAAGTACAGCTGCTCAGCTGTGTAAGGAGAGGCTCATAAAATGCCTTTTAAAGAAGCAAAAAAGAAAAATGGTATTCCCAAATGTGGTCCCAAAGCAGTACACATTTCCTTTTTCAGAAATCTCACGTCAGCTAAGGTGAGACGAAGATTCTCATGTTATCTGCTCACTCTGAGTACAGAAATACATGGCATGCTGATTTCAAAGCCAGGAGTACAATTTTACCAGAACACACTAAGGAAGGATTAGTGATGAAGTTTGCATTTGTGAAGCCATTTATGAAATGAAATCAAGTTGTTACACTTGGCATTTGTAGAGTAAAAAGGAATTTATAGAGATGGGGTCAGACTTTTGAATATAGACATCTAAACTGCACATTATACTCCAGAAAACCCATTAGTTTATACAATCTGAATAAATGAATGCATATGTATTGTTAAGATCTTATTTAGATACATACTGGGATTTTTAGGATTGTACATGTTACTGGCTTGGAAGGTATCTGAGGATATCCTGTGCCTCAGTGCCTTACTGCCATTATCCTCTGCTATATGTTGAAGGATATCCACTTGGCTACTCTTTCTTCTGCTGGACCCTCTCTGACAACAACTTATGAATCCTAAATCTCAGATGTACCTATGAAAGAAGGAAAGAATACCTCTCCTAGTTCATATGGTACATTTAGAACAAGATGTGCTTCTTCTCTCAAATTTCCAGATGAATGTTCTGTCTTAAAGAGCTGGATGTTCCTCTTCATCTTACAGTCCTGGCACACCATGAGAAGGCTAGCACTGAGTACCAGTAGATAACCCAGGCTTCCAGCATGTCCAGTCAGGTTGAAGAAGGTATGAAAAGAAATAGGAACTCCAAATCTACTATCCATCCAAATTAAGTTATTATTATAATAGCTAGACTCCCACTACACCCTTGGCTTATACCATATGAAAATCATATCACCAAAATTTCAGGAAAGGACATCAAGCGTCTGATGCAATTTAAAATAGTAAGAGGGCCTCAATGCATAAGAATGTATAAAATCCTCATGCTTTAACTCAGAAATTATGCGTACTTAGTAGGGCTGGAAAAAAAAAGAATTCACTTTAGATAGAATGGAACTAGAGGAACTCTCTAGAGAGAGTTAACAAGATATTCTAAGAACATACAGGTTGAAATACCTCATAAAACAATTAATAAAATTGGTAGTCAAATCTTTAATTTATTTTTCCAGTCAAAAAAGCAAGTTAGTCCAAAAATAGTCCTAGAAGTTATTAATAAAAAACTGGATTAAATAGAAAATCAGATGTATTTCTTATGATCAAAGCTTTCCAGGAAAAAAAGAATGATTTATCAGCACTTTCTAAGAAGACAATGACAATACATTCAGGTAGTAGAGTGTGAAAATAACTTTAAGGGCCAATAGTTTAACATCCTGAGAATTGCTTAACACTGATATTTTAAAACCCAGTTTACTTCACCTCTTGTTTACCTATTAAACTGAGATATGTTTGTGTCACATTTTCAGGCAATAACCCAACAATTAGCACTTGTCAAACATATTAATTTATTTGTTAAGCTACGTTATAATTCTTTAAAAATTTAACCACAATAGCAGCAAGCCTTGCAAATAAGTTGCTTGTCTATGACTGAGGAGGACTGGGGGATTCAAACAATGCCTTCTTAGCTTTATTTTGAACTTTCTTACTGTTTTCTGATATTTAAAATATCTCAGGATTATGGGTTCCGGGATATTTAACATTTTTAAGTCCAATATATATACTCTGAAAGCAGCTGCTAGCACAAAATTAATATAAACATTCATTTTCTGTGCATTGGACTCATAGGGGGCTAACCTCAATTAAAATTTTAAGCTTCCAGAACAATGTTGGAGGAGACATCAGGCAGCCAAATCCCTAACTATGAATATGGCTATGGAATATGAAGCCACTGTATGTCAAATGATACTTCATGTTGTGTAAGTCCAAAAAGGTACAAGAACACACACTTCAGCAACTTCCTACTGTTCCCAATTATATGCATTTAATGGTATGTGTTAAATGAAGGGATTTCTTCTGGCATGGAATGTAAAATCTGCTGACCTACCAAAAATCCCCTTGGTTTGCTGGCAGAAGTGATACCAGAATGAAATAAAAATTTAAAAAATACTTCTCTAATTAATTAAATTTGCATTATTTAATCCCTATGTCAGGCTACTAATTAAACTTAATTTCCCTGACCAGCCTCACTTAGGACCTTCCCCTACACTTTCTGGACAGAGTCCCTGGTCCCTTTCTGAGCTATGCCATGAGTATGCCTGTCTTCAGCCCCGTCCTGGCTGGATCTTGGACCTGTACTTTAGGTAGCCTATCTCCAGTGGTATTTTTGGTCCCATTTCCTGCCAGTCCTGACAACTTCCTAGAAAGACCCTGGACTTAGATATGACCATATAGACATATATATATATGTCATATAATCATATGTCATTAATATGTGAAATATATGTATAAAGACATGTCTGAGTGTATCTGTCTGTCAATCCTCTCCTTCGGTTTACTGAGTTGCATGAAAGTGGGAAAGAAAAAGGGGAAAAATAAGAAAATTAGAATAAATGTCTAAAACAAATTTGTTTTGTTGATATGGTTTTATGCAGGATACATTGAAACCCCATAGTTCTCATTTCCTAACATTTTTATAGCTTCTCAGATGGCGACGGACATGGCTGCCTGTATGCTAATTATATTCCATCCATTCCAAAGATTTTTGCAGAGCTCCAAGACCCCTACGTTTCCTATGGAAAGAGTAAACTTTCCTGCGTTTAGATCAGGAAATGGACACAAAGAATAATTTCTTTAATAGGAGAAAAAAATATCATGTGAAGACTTATTTTAAAAAAACAAAATATCCTAATGATTTTAAATTTCCAAGAGCCATATATCTTCCCTTCCCCACCTTTGCTTGAGACAAGTGGCTGTTGAGCCTGACAAACCATAACAAATTACTAAGTCAAAATTCGTTCCTTCCTAATTTTTTGTACAAATCCAGATCCTTGCATTCCCACCCAGGTTTCCAGTTTTACTTGTACATCTCACTACACTGAGGAGGACAAAAAATGCAAGAGTAGTGTGTTTATTTCTGTAGTTGATCTGGGAATGCTATGTGACAAGTCCACTGAGGCAGTCTAGTTTGTGTGTCAAGTCATAAGGCAAAATGTGAAGGATTTACTGTATTCTCATTTTCATTCTTGTTGACCATCTCCTAATCTTGCACTGTGTTAATTATAATTTTTGAATTAGCTATTTTTTGAGTAGTTTGAATTCCACGTAAATTCTTTGCAAAGTTATTCATGTATGTCAATGAGCAATGGCTTGAGGATTTTTCTCAGACTCACAAGGCTTTGGATAAAAGGTGAATGTAGCATTCATTTAAATCAGTGTATTGACTAAAAAAGGGTGTTGGGTTATTTTTCATTTCAGCTGTTTGCCTGCCACCGAAGAGCTCCAGTGGCCATTCTGCAGCTAGAAGATTCTTTGGTTTTTGAGAAACAGTAGTTGTGTTGGTTTGCCAGGCCAGTACTTCTCATACTGTGGAACAGTTGAAGCAGTGATATATGATTCATAATTGGGATATTTAGCCACAGTTTTATACCATTTCTTTTTGAACTAGGTGTTGAATAGATGTATTTTTTTTTTAATGAAATGTTGTGGTTCTACAAATACATATGTACTTCTACAGATCAGACTGTTTGCAGAAGAAAAGCACACAGTATCTCCATTAAAAAAAAAAAAGGAAAGAAAGATAATGTTAAATAAATTACCTTTCCTTTCTAATATATTTCATATAGCCATAGAATAGTTGAATTGGAAGGAACCTCAAACCACTGCCATGGGCAGGGACACCTTCCACTAGACCAGGTTGCTCAAAACCCCATCTAACCTGACTGAACACTTCAAGGGATGGGGCATCCACTGCTTCCCTGGGCAATCTTTGCCAGTGGCTCACCACCCTCGCAGAGTTTTGTCTAAACACCCACAATGTTCGGAAAAGTCCACAAGGCTTTCTGACTCTTGAGGGGAAGACAAGACTGTGGACGCAGGAAGCCTGGGCAGAGAGAGACTCAGTCATATTTTTGCTGTTGTGTCTGGTTAGAAACTTTCTCATGGATTGAGTGAAAGTTTTTCATGTTTCTGCAGCTTTGTTATGAGAGTTGTTATCAGAAGAATGAAAACATCTTGCAGCTGGTGTTTGTTAGACTCGTTCATGGTTAGCTAATAGCTTTTAGGGGGTTTTAATATTGTTAACCAATAGTATATGCTTGTACGATGTATCCTGTATAAGGATCGCACATTTGAAGTAAAATTGACTGAACTGGACTCCATGTACTGGATTTTTATGCCACTTTTCCCTGTCATCCCTGGGAGAACAGCGACACAAGACGATTTCATACAATTAAATTCATCCTTCCACCACACAGTCAGAGGGACGAAGTAAAAGATAACACTCTATTTTAAAGCTTATTTTTTTCTGCTTTCCATGTGGTGCAGTTTCTACAATTTTTTTGTGGGTTTTTTTTTGGGAGGAGCTTTTTTATTTTTTCAATCCCTACATATAATTAGAGGGATGAAAAAAATTTCTGCATGGGTTTCTTTTTTTTCTTTCCTCTTCATTAATTCCCCTTAACTCCGGGGGCCATCAAAATGTTGTTAGAATTTAGATGTAGTAAAAGACCTCTGGAATGTTCTCATGTTTCTTAATAAAACTGTACCAATGTTTTCTTGTGTATCTGTTTTCTTCAATGACTCCATTTATTCCTTTTACCAGCAGTGATACACATTATGAGTTAATATCCTGTTTGCCTTTTGGTCAGCCAGACAACAGGCTGGGATAAACGAATTCCTTAAACTGTATGTTAGGAAATATTCAGCTACAATTTATGATACCCCAACACATTCCATGCCCCTGCTCTCTTCTTTTCCTTTCCATCTACACTGCACTTCTCAAAGTAAACATGTAGGGGAAATCTTTTTTCTCCGGCACTCATGACGTCTCAAAGGTTCAGAAGGGCTGGAAACTACAATCGGCATTTGGCTTTCATGAACCCCTAGAGAGCCCTTTCTTTCACACATTAAATGCACAACAAATAGGACGATCTCTGATCTTAGAGCAGTCTTTGTGGAGGTGACAAGTCTATTGCAATGGTGTCAGGAACCCAGCATGTGTACTCTCCCTAGACATGCAATTTGAATTCTCTGTTGGTAAAAATCAGCATTGTTTTTTCTGACTTCAGTGGAGCTATTCCTGATGACAGCTGTTGAGCTGTTGGCCAGCAGTTTCCAAGTGCTTGATTTTATAGTAATTTCTGAATCAAAGAGGTATGTGGATAGTCCCAGACCGCAGAGCTTTCCCTTTAATTTCAGTAGATCTTTTAGTAAATATAATGAGGGTTTGTGAAAAGACAAGTATTCAGTACTGGATGTTGCTATCCTGCAGATTTTCATAGGAACACAATGTATTTATCCCCCTAGGTAGTCATTTCATAGAGTTATGAAGCAATACACCCTAGAAATATATTTTTCTGTCATATTTATAGCAATTATGTCAAATAGTGAATTTAAATAATTTGAGCTGATTACTGCAGGTTTGTGAAAACACACAGTTTGACGTATTTGCAAGTTTCAATTACTGTATGTAGAATGTAATTATGTGAAGTACAAAGCTCCAGGGGATGCTGTGTTTTCTAAATACACCTTGTCTGTAATGCAATGATCTTTGCTCCTTTTTTCCCCCAAATATGAAAATATCATAAATTTTGTCAATGGCTCATCATTTGTCATATTCCATTTTTAAAATCTGTCTAGACCTACATACAAAGAGAAAAAATCATCACAATCTCAGCAACCCATGTGCTCTGTGATCTTATAAATGGAATAACTCTTCAGTTTCGTTTTATATTTTTCTGGTCACTGTTCAAGACCTCCTGAGTACTGTTTTTACTGTGAGAAAATTTAGAGTACAAGGTCATTTGTTTCAAAATAAGACATTTTAAGAAGAAACTTGATTATGATTAATTAGCTGATTTGTTTTAGAAATTTTAGGAGTCATTCTCTTAAAGTTATCATACCACTTTTAGTGGCCAACTGTTCCTTATGAAAAAAAAAAGGTGAATGATCATCTGATTATCAGGTCCTGTCACCTGTGATTGTAGGAAGCATACAGCAAAAGTATTGTCTTACACATCCATCCTCCCAAATTCCACACAGCTCAGACCTTCCTAAAGGATGCTGGTTAAAATGTGCTCCAGGAAAGGAGCAGGAAGCCTGAGGGCTGTGGAAGATGCCAGTGGCTGGAAGTCAGCATTTTGCCATGGTGCTGATCCCAGTGTTTATAGCAGCTTTCTCTTTTGTCCTTGCAAGACATTTCGTGTTAGCCCCAGTGCCACAAACACTGGCATCAGTGGTTGTATTTCTGTGAGCTCTGCAGTTTCATCCACAGAACTTCCCATATGGAAATGCCGATTAAAATTTATATTATGCTTTTAAATACACAAAGTTTCAGAGCTGTTAAATTTGATCATCTCTAAAGCATCTGTGTATTTCATTTGCATCTCACAAAAACAGATTGACATTAAAATCCATTTTATTTGGGTTGCTGTGATAACCCCAAATAACCTTAAATTCCTTCTGCTCATATTTACTCACATTCATGGCTTTGGAAACTCTTTATCCTTTCGATGTCTTTATTTTCATTGCTAGTGAAGCTGTTTTCATATCTAACATGGGATGCAGATCTGTTTATTTTATTTTTGACAATTTGTGAACCAGACATGAAGGAAGACATTTGTGGTTATTCTTTCTCCTTAAACAGCTACATGTCCTTTCTATCGTGTCATTTATCAAAATAATTCTTATTATTATCATTCCAATTTCAAATTTCCTTCTTCTTAAAGAGCTGAAAAATATGCTCCTGACAGGTTTGAAAGTGGTTTGATGTGAACTTCTGCTTTAAAGGACCAGTAAAAGCCTTTTTTGCTATCTGGGTAAATATGATTTTCAATCCCAAAATAGCACAATTTATTTCTGATTAACTGGAAATGTGCAGGATAAGAAGAGAGGAAAAGCTTTCTTTTTAAAATAAATTATATAACCCCTAGGTGTACTTGATTACAGTGTTGCTTTTACACAAGACAGAACCTTCCTGTTGACCTTGACGATTAAATATTTTATTGCTATACCTTAGCTGATAAACATTTCTAAAAAACAATCAAGCTGACATGTCATTTCCTAGTGTGACCACAGTGTCCCAGTATGATTCTGCAAGAATGCTGATCTCATGTTCTGCTCTCATTGGTGTAATATTTTGAAAAAGATCTTCAGAATAGAAAATCAAAAATTAAAAAGTGAAACCTATTGTAATATCATTTAGTTTCCAGAGCCTTTGAATGTAATAAAAAATATGGATAGAAATAATGCATTCCCTATTGACTATTTGCTACATAATGACTTATACTATTGTGAGGGGTGGACCTTTTTTCGCGATTTGTATTAAGTTGTCCTTTATTTTACAGAAGTTTCTGTTCCAACTCGCTCTCCATGAGTCCCCACCAGGCAATTATCCCCTCTTACCATGGGGTGGACTTACACAAACAGCTAATGCAGTTTGTAGAGCGCGTGGCAGCGGCAGCATCTGAACCAGAGCCTGCATCGAAAGCAGCGCTCACCTCAGTGCTCGAGCATCCGTGCGAGGCCAAGCAAAAGATGTCGCCCATGGAGAGGCCCGAGGTGGCGAAGACCCACCTGAGGGACATGAACTATGGGGACTGACCAGGTGGGCTTTACTCTGTGAATCCTGATTGTTTTTATTGTTTTGTTTAATTGTGAGCTCCCTAGGAGAGGCGTTTTTAGTTAATAAAGAAGAGGGAGTTGTGGAGGACTACAAGAACCAGCTCCTCAGTTGTGGTGATAGGAAAGGCCTCTCCCAGGATGCCCTGCACTCTTACGCAGATGTACCCCAGTTTTACCTCCCCGATGGGTTCTCTGTCTCCCTTTTCTCCCCTACAGGGTCAGGTTCCAGATTGTTCTCCCTTCCTCGGTTCCCCAGTGGTCCCTGTCCCCTAGCCACTCCTTCCCTATCCCCCTGTTGGCCCCCCTGGCCCCTCCTGTGTGCGGCCGCTGAGCCCTCAGATTATTGGCCCTGATACTCTCTCCGCCCCTACCTTCCCTGTGTAAACCCCCTCAGTTTCGTGGTTCTTTATCACTGTCCCCTTCAGCACGTGGACCCCATAAACCCTGCTGGACTTCCACACAGGGACCCCTCCTGCTTCCATCGCCTTTATTCAACACCCAGCCGTGTGTGCAGTTGGCACGCACTCCCCGCCCAACTGGAATGTCCTCTCCCATGGCGACACTTGCAGGAAGGTAGCGGTGCCAAGCCGCTTGCGCCTGCGCCGCAACACTATTGCCATTTCCTTTAACTTATTTATATGGATGTCTAGAAAGGAGTAGTCTACCCAAATGAGAATATATTCCTTTTCCTGTGATGTGAAAAAGTTTTGCATAAAAGTGCATTTACTTGTTCAGAAATCTAGCATTATCTCTATGAATAGATGAGGAACCAGTGCCACTTTCATTTATAGAGCATATTAGTACAAGTAATTCAATTAGTGTAAATAAAGACCTGTCTACATGATCTTCACATTCATCCTCTCACATGGTAGTTTTTTCCACTGATTTAAATTTCTGACCAATTAGTTAAAAGTTCAGCAATTAATATAAAAGATGGGTGTTTCTGTGTTTCTAAAAAAATCAAATAAACGCAAATAATTTTATGAGAATTAACAATAGAGAAATTAATTGTGATTGACATACTGGCCATGAGTGCATGTATGCACCAAACATAGTACATGTTGTTGATGCTCATATTAGCCAAAGAATAATTATCAAAAATAAACACGGATATATACAAAGAAATGGGTGGCCCAGGAATAACAAAGCAGGTTCTCTGCCATGGGGGCTTTTATGAGACTGGAATAGTTCTGGACAAAAGCAAACCAGAATGTCTGCATATCAGGGTATGCTAGGGCATTGTTGCCTGGGAAGAGACGAGAGATGTTAGTAATTTCCTGCGTATATTGGATCCTTCTTGAAGTCTGCTGGACCAAAAACTATATCCTTACTTATTTTTCCTCCAAACATTGTTGGATCTGTATTACAGAAGTGGTTTTAGTCATATTCCCCAAAGCAGCACAGATAACAACTGTGTCCAAAAAAATCTGAAAAATTCTTTGTCTTGGGAAAATCTCAGATTCCTGACTTAGTGGAGAGTGACTGCAGATCACTTCACTGCCAATCACTGCCAATAATCCCAGCAGAAATGCTCTCCAGACAGTGAGATTCAGAACAAGAAGAATTTTCATCATTGGACCTCCAATAGGGCTCTAATTACAAATTACTTTATCAAAACTCAGTAGTAATAGACCTAAACACTATATATTTCTAAATGAAGAACAGATCAGGTTAATTCAGGCTACCTGTTATTCTTCACTCTAGTCTTATAAAAGAAGCAGGACTTTTTTCAGGGCAGTGGTTCTGACTTCCCTGAAACACTGATTCATCTATTTGTGTGGTTAAAATTTCTCACGTATTCTGTCTGTGCCATCAGGAGTCTCCTTTTCCTTTTAGACAAGCTCCTTCTTTGTGTGATCTGTGTGAACACAGATCTCAATTCTAACTATTCTCCCTCCTCTACCATCTTGAGATCCTTACTAGCAGCTGGATAGCCTGAATCTTCTGTAATTACTATTAGAGATTGTGGTAACTGGTGTGGAACAACAGCATCAGGTGTAACACTATAGGAAGGTCATATCTCGGCTTTTAGTAAAAGATCTAATTAATTAATTTAGCAACAATATCAAGTACTAGCCAACTGCATCTTTTAATTAACAACAAATGTGTGTTATAAATAATAAATTACCTTAGAGGCAAAAATCATTTAATGACTTGCAGGTTAGAGATCAGTATACACAAAAAGAGACGTGGAAAACACGGAAAACATATGAAAGTTTTAAAAAGAGGTAAAATTTTTCACATACATGGAATAAATTAATATTTAACCCCTCTGAGAGATAAAAGCAATTCTGCCACAGGATAACTGAACTCTTTATGTATAGTGAATTGATAAATCCTGTCAGCCTTATTGAATCCTTAATTAGAGAATGGCTTTCAAAAGAATTTTCTTTACCAAAGGAAAGGTCTGATAGACCTGGATGTCTTCAATAAGCACAACTGTTACAAAAAACTTCTATTAAAAAATTAAAATTAAACTTAGGTATTGCACCAATGAATAGATGTCCAGTACATTTCAAGAATAATGTTTGTTTCATTTTAGAGTCCTACTCTGGTTGACTTCAAGCCAAAATCTACTGAAGCCTCTAGTCTTGAATTTGTACCATGAACTTTACAGCATGCCCATGAATCATCCTCTTAGGCCTAAAATAATTTAATCTAATTTAAGGCAGCTGAGATGCCCATACTTGGAGCCAAGTTACAAACTACTAGAGAGAATGATTTTTTTTTTTTTTTTTTTTTTTTTTGATGGTAGAGACACAATATTTATAAATAATCCCTATAACAGATGTGAACCTTCCACATATATATTGTGATATCTGTGATATCCTAAACTACCTAGATGTTTTCACTTCTACAAGACAGTTCAAAGGGAGACATTATTCAATTAATAGAGAATAATACACTGTAATCACAGTCTATCAAAGAAAAAAGGAAGTTAAACACTCGAAAGAAAAAAGGGATAATTTTCAGTTATTTGCTCAAAGTAGCAGTATTTAACATGATACAATGCCAAATAGCAACAAAACATGAGAGCATTTCAAGTGAAGAGTTGATGGGGGGACTACTTTTCTTTTTCAATTCCTCAGTTCAAAGGCCAAATTTCTCTGCTGAGTCTAGAGTAGAACAGCTGAGGTCCTTCAGAGCAGGGCAATTTAAAATATTTACAGCAAGAGCCTAGGTCTCAAAAAGGAAAATTCTCTCACCTAAGGCTTTTATGTACCCACCTTTATTGGTCTCTGTAAGAAGTTAGGATCTCACATCAAACTTAGTAAAATCACCCCATTTTTTATCTATTGGAGCTCTAAAAGTAGAAATAAAACCAAAAGCTCCAATTTGAATCTAAACAACCTCTCATAGTTAGAGACTTGAGCGTATTGCCCACACTGAAGGTGAAGAAAAACAAAAAGAGATGATGTTTCAGCAATGCAGGAATTGGAGATGACTGGGAGATTCCCTTTAAGTGTTCATCCTGATACAATATAAAACGAGGGTTTGAAGTACTGAAGGTGAATTACAAACTCTATGATCATCCTGCACAAACTTTGAAACATCTAAAGGAAATCTCTCCAAGTGAAGCTGAGCAGTTTTCAAGGTCAGGAAAGGATTTTTTATTTTTATAAAGTAACACCTTTGAATTTTAAAGTTTTGGGTTTTTCATCAAAATGTGATTATACCTTGTCATCAAAGACCAAATCCAGTTCTGAAATTAGTGAACAGGGAGAATGACAGGTTTGGAGCCTTTCCATTACATTTTTGATAATTTCAGAATTGTGTTCAATATATTATTCCTAGGGCTAGGGTTTAATGAGCTGCTCCTCTTAGTTCTGATTTTGGATACTTGCTGGTATACTCCACGGCAAATGACCTCTTCCTCTGTCTTTTGAGCTGAACTCAAACATGGGCAGCCTCACAAAGTCAGCACCAGACCAAAGGCCTTTCTCCTTGTCCTGTGGCTAGTCCTCCACTTAGTCCCAGATTCCAGAAAGGGATCTGATATTATCTGAGTGAAAGCAAAAACCACTAAAAGGCAGTTAACAACAATCCTTGTTACCTCAAAGCTGCAAGACATCCTCTTTTAGAACAAGAGGAAATGGCCTAAAGTTTCACTAGGGGAAGTTTAGACTGGTTATTAGGAAACATTTCATTATAGAAAGAGTGGTCCAGCCCTGTAAGAGACAGTCCAGGGTGGTAGAATCACTGTCCCTGGAAATCTTAACAAAGCATGTAGATATGGTACCTGGGGACATAGTTCAGTGGTGGACTTGGCAGTGATACATTAACAGTTAGACTGGATGATCTTAAAGGTTTTTTCCAACATTAATTATTCCAGGATTCTATCATCTCTTGTTCAAAGACCGTACTAGTAGAGGATCAGGATGTCTCAGCAGCCTCAGAATAGAGAAAGCCATCCTGATCTGGACTGTTCTATGAGCAATGTTTTTTCAACAAGGGATGAGTTAGAACCTAAACCCTGAGTATAGGCAAGTCTGGCCCAACTATCCTTCTTGTAAGAATTAGAACATTTTCCATACTATGTTAATTTACACCAGCTGTGATATAGATTATCTGTCTGACATAAATTCATTCAAACCTTTTGGTGGGGAATAGTTTTTGATTTGAAATATTTTATAAAAAGTCAGATCTCATCCTGTGCTTTAAAATAAATACTTTCTAAATATTTCAGCATAGGAATGAGCATTCACACTTAGGCACTGGGATAGCAATCAAATATGTTTCTGTTTAGGATGATCTCTGGCCTGAGATTTTTCACAGATTTTACATCTGGTTCCCAAACGAGCTCAGCGGATAATCAGTGACTTATAAGAAAGCATCAAGAAACATGTCTTTTCAATCTGCTTACAAGGTCAAAACAAGTCCAACAGGATTTAATATACATACACAAGCTTGATGTATTGGAGTGCTGTGTTTTTTTACGATGCTAACAGTTTGATGAGAATATCAATTAATCATGACTGTATAGTTAAAATTTCCATCTCTAAATGCAGCTGCAGCAAGTAACAGGACTGCTAATCAAAGCAGTGTTATAATTTAGCAGTGACGAGGAAAGCAGTAGCTGTCAGAAAGGAATAACAGAAAGGAGGCAGCTGCTTTCATATCATTTTAGTGTCCATTTCTTTAATGAGCCTGAGAAGACAATTCCCTACTGACTATTCATTAATTAATGGAATTTATGAGAGGAGAAGAGCTATCAGCATGCAAACAAGTGGAGAACAGGTGATGATGGTCTGTTCACAGGGAATGAGCATACTGAGGGAAGGAAGCTTTTGAATAAATCAAATGATCTGGAAGAGATATTTAACAAGAAGCGAAGTTACAAATGCCTCATCTGGGCAGCAATGATGTGTGTCTTACAGATTAACAGGGATATATTATTAAACTCATGTTATGAAAAATCCATGGTCAAATCTGGGAGAAAGAAGAAAGCAGCCCAGAGGACTCAGCTGCTGGCTCTTTCCTGTTCTGAGTGACTTCCACCATTTTGTCATGACTTGCTTGCATTAATAAACAGTTGGATAGATCCTGCAAGAAAATTCTGTCTCCTTCCCTCTTGGTCTTTCAGTGTTTTACCCTTTGGCTGGGAACTCTGTCATGCCTCTCAAGGCAAACCAGACTCTTTCCAAGCCATGAAGATCTCAGGGTGCAGATCAGATTGTGCGCTAATCAACCTGCAGAGATTAATAAAGGGAAGACAATATCACAGGGCTGGGTATCAGCCACCCCTCTTTCAGGCTGGAGACACTTTGCATGTGTATGGCATCAAAGGGTAGCTGAGATTGCAGATTTGGTTGTAACCTCATGGTATCAGCTCACAAAAGGGTTCTTTGAGCCTTTTTGCACAATTTGAATTCTTGTAATATTAAACACCCTCAAGCCTGGTTCCAATTAATTTTATTTGATAAGAAAGTGTAAAGTACTTGGATTTAGACATATTTGTACTAAAGGAAATTCCTGATAATGCTGTTTCTGTCCATTTTCTACCAAGGGGATTTTGTGTAGGATATGTGAAGAACATAGTGGAGCTCAACTCTGCGAGTGCAAGCTCCTTAAAGACTTGAGGTCAGCAGCATATGTAAGAGCAGTCACAAGCCTGCTGTAAGCAGGACAGGCTGAGGCAGCAGATACTGGACGGCTGAGATACACTGACTGCAAAAGTTCCAAACAGTATCCCACCACGTTTTGGGGATTTACATTATAAAGGCCATAGTGACAAACACACTCCACACAGCACAACACTCTTAGAAGTCTGTTCCACACAATCTTCAGTTTTCTGCATATGCAGTAGCCAAAAACAAGGATTTCATTTTTGACACTATATTCTACACACAAACTGTTCCACATATGTTCACTGAGTGGGTAGCTATAGCACATGCTTTTTCTACTAAGATTTCTAAATGTCGGGGATGTTACACATTTTTCTCAATGGCTCTTCTGTCGGGTAGATAACAAAGAAGTAAACAAACAACAAAAAGTATTGAGTAATTTTGTCCAAGGTCATTAGTTATGACTTAATGCAAGACATATCTGGAATGCATCATAAAAAAATCCCCAAACCACGGCAGTTTATATGAGAAAAATATGGAGTACAGGAAGACCCCCTCCCTGTACACAATATTGCTTTATCAAATTTGCAGCATCTTAGGGTTGAGGGGAGGAAGAGGGATTTCATTAGCATCGTGGAGACTTGAGTAAATAAGGGTAAGGCTTAGATAATAAAGTCCTTGGTTCCATAAGTAGATTTAAACTTAATTTTAAAAATTTTCCAATAAATATTCTTAGTTTTATTTCAGTGCTCACATCTCTCTGCATTTTTTCTAAAATCTGAGCTCCAGGAGTCCTCTGAAAACCATATTTTTTAATATAGGCTAAAATAAACAAAACCAAAACAAACAAAAACCCTACAAAACCCATAAATAATCCAACTGCCAAACCAAACCAAACCAAACCAAACCAAACCAAACCAAACCAAAAAGAAGAAAGTTAAAATGTATATTTTAAAGAATTGCCTCAGAGTTTCTGTTTGATTTCTTTTTTATTTTAAGGGTATGCTCAATCCATCTTCATGACTTCTTGGGGTGATTCCTTTCTGCAGGAAAGGAGCATAGATACACATCATCTTTCTGCCTGTATGAAATTTGTTCATTGGCTCCAGTCTAGTTCGAGAGTTCAAAATAATTTCAGTAAAACATGAAACGACAAAAATGAATAAGAGTAGTTAGCAAGTAAGGAAATTATGTTTGTCACTTTCTCAGTATATTCATGCAGGACTACATGGTAGAGAGTGGAAGCCCTTCTTCTTTCACTGTGAAATATTTCATTGACTTCTAATAAATAATATGCAGCTCTCTTGGCCCAGTTTTTCATTCACAGGAATGACCTGTAAAACCCCTTGATGTTAAACCACATACTGATAATTGCAAACAGAATATTCAGATTTAACCTGGACCTTTTGCACTTTGATGAGAAATGTTGGAAATTTTGGTTATTTATCTCCTTTCATGGCTGGAAATATGAGCCGAATGCCATCTTTGATCCAGTCAAAATCTAGCTAGTGAAAATAGAAATACATATATACATGGAAATACATATATATTTTAAGTTTGCTGATGTATTATAGAAATGATGTTTGTCAGAAAAGATAGGTGGATTGTTCAAGCAGTATGGACCAGGCTGCCCAACCTCTACTAAGATTTCCCGATACATGAGGTAGAAAAACTAGCAGAATTTTAAAGTGATGATTTCCAAAAACACCTGTGACAAATCCATATACAAGCCAAACAGATTCTGGCACTCAAATTATAACCTGAGACATATCACATCTAATAGGTAAGAAGGGAGAGGTGTTGTTTTTAAGGAGATAAAGAAAAAGAAATGAAATTTTTTTTTCCACGTCTTCTTTTTTTTTTTTTTTTTTTTTTTTTTTTTTTTGCATTGAAGAAGCTCTTCCAAATATGCATGGCCTGACTGTGATGAACACCAGCAAATTAACCCTGAGATTAGCCCTGTTGCTTAGAGCATGGTATTAAAACCACCAAGTTTGCAGCTTTGATTCCCAGACGGGCCATTCACATAAATGCTGGATTTGGTAATCCTTGCAGGTCCCTTCCAACTCAGAATACTCTGTGATAAGAATCTGGTCATGTCAATAGGAACAGAACAGCTACAGAAATACAAGTCAGTGGTGGATACAGGAACTCTGTCCTTCTCTCATATTCAGTGGGTGTGTAGAATACGAACATCCCAAAGCTGGTGCAGGTAAATGGTGACATAAACCTCCAAAACCAGCTCACCTGATTGTACCATATTAAAGCATAAAATTAGTAGCTTTGTCCACTCTTTCCATTTAACAACATTTTTTTTTCCACTTAAACAGCCTACCATTCACGAATTCTTAATTGATTTTATACTTAGCTGTACATCAAAGTTGATGACACAGAGTTTTAAAATATATGTAGTCCACATCTTGTAGTCCTACCTTAATAAAGCCAGAAGGATGTCTCAAAAAATCCTCTGAAAATGCAGCCAACTTCCTAAGGGGGCGAAAAAAAGTATATGTGTGTATATATATATAAAGAAACACTGTGACCAAAACCATGATTGTGGAATATATGAAGATATCCCGTCCGCTTAGAACTTCATGTACCAGCAACAAATCAAGATATCTATCCTTCTCCCCAGCCTTTGGTTAACCCCGATTGTAGATGAACGTTTAAACTTTTATTAAATAAATAAATATTTATTATACTACTTGGTAGTAGTAATTTTTTGTCCCAAGTCTGGTAAGGATATGAAACTTGCCTATATATTGCATCAGAAATGATAAAGGAAATTAATAATAATTGAAATGCTTTCTGATCTTATCTTTCCTGAGTTATTAAACAACTAATTTCAACACAGTAGCTGAACCTTCTCTCCAGATTGTTGGAAGATATTTTTTTAGTTCCACAGCTTTTTTCATCATTCCTGAAGGTTATCATTATTTGCTTTTCATATTTAACTGAGACCTGAGATAAATTAAACTAAAAATTACAGATTTTAATGTAAGTTAAAAGTACTAAAAACTTATATCATCTTACTGTTCTTCATTCAATTTTAAGACAATCAGTAGAAAACAAAGGCATATAATTCCAAGAAAGATGAAAAGATTGAATTGCTGGCATTACTAGTCAAGTTTTAGTTATAATATAAGAGCACAGGGAAATTGAATAGATTTGAAGGAAAAAATTTAAAACTTGTTAAGAAAAACTTATTTCTTCATAAGTTTCTTATTGAGCTTCTAAAACTCATTGCTACAAGATACCTGTGAAATGGCCCAGGAAAGCACTTAGGTAAGAGGTCTCATGTCTAAATTCACAGAAAAGTAAAAACTAGCATGCTTTATGCTCTCTACCCTGAAAAATTTATTTCATTTCTAATCAGAGAACTTCTCACTCAAATAACTTGACCTTTGTATTTCTATGATGAAATGACCAAATGAAGTAGTATAGAGATAGGTTTGGACATTTGTTTTCAACAACTCAGGTATGCATCACTAATTGTTCTGGGAGAGATGAAAGAACGTAAAAGTAAGAAGCTGAATTATCACTGATTTACTTTCATTTTTCTTATGCAGGTATGTTCTTAAAGACTGAGGGCATGAGTCTGTAAGTGCAATCTGTATTTCAATGCAACTGTTCTTACCACCCCAATTATTACAGAATAAGAATCTAAGTTAGACCATTTTAAGACCCCTTCAAAATACATTTTTTCCTAGTAACTAACAGCAAATACAGAGGTCAGTCTTGACCTTCCTATCAAATTTTCTGCCCACAGAGATAGAGATCCTTGTTTCAGATCCCACTTCACCTTTTGTGCCTCATTTTGCTTTAATTTTATGGCATAATTCAGAAATAGTGTACCACCACCTTCCTGTAGAGTGGAAGACCCCAGTGAAAAGATTTCATAGAGTCATAGAATAATACGATATGCTAAGTTGGAGGGGACCCATCAGGATCATTAAGTCCAACTCCTGGCCCTGCACAGTATCATCCCCAAGAATCACACCATGTGCCTGGGAGCGTTGTTCAAACCCTTCTTGAATTCTTCCAAGCTTGGTGCTGTGATTACTTCCCTGGGGAGCCCATTCCAGTGGCCAGCCACCCTCTGGGGGAAACAACTATTTCCTGATACCCAGCCTAAGCCTCTCCTGACTCAATTTCATGTCATTCCTTCAAGACCTGTCACTGAGTGAAAAGATCGGTACCAGCCTCTGTGCTTCCCCACATGAGGATGTTGAAGAGCACAA
>WEKY01062123.1:6047-70623 GCA_013390045.1 Picathartes gymnocephalus
CTGATGGAAGAGGCTATCTCCAAGAATGATTGAGCCTGACTTAAGAATGAAGCAAACAAGCAACAAATCTCTTGTAAAATACAATATGACTAAATTTGACAGCATAAGTTTAAAATCCACCGCTTGGAATGAATTCTAATAGAGAGGACTGGAGTAGCACATATCTGAAATTTGTCACAGATAGTTAACTTGTTAGGGAAAATGTTAAGACTGAAAGATCTTTTTCTTTGGTCTACTTGAATGTTGATCACAGCTGTTTGCTGCAATTATGGAAAACAAAGTAATATTTAAATTTCAAAATTTCTTTTTAAAGGCTGCATAGTAATGTTGGACGTAATTTCCCCATAGTCACAGGAACCTCTGGGAGACATTTTGTCTGGAGAGTGGTCACAGAACACCCATTTTGTGTTTCACAACCTGCAAAGTCTTTCCCTATATTCTCTATGCTTATTTAAACGCAACATCCACAAAATTGTAATGTGTCACAAAGGGAGATCAGGAGAGGACAGGGATATCACCAGTACACTAGCCAGCTGTGAGTGCATTTCTTAAAAGATATACTTCTGGAAAAAGCTATATCTTACTACCAGGAAAGCAAAATTCCTCCCAATTCTATAACAATCTTACATCGGGAAAAAAAATCCTTCCTGACTGCAGACCAAATTCAAATTCCAAGTTATGGAAATAGTAAATTATGTAAATACAGGCTTCTATGTCCTTTGTCCTTAGTGTTATTGTCCTTCACCTTTGTTTTACCAAGAAGCAGAAAGGGTTTGAAGTACACAGTATTTCAAAATGCTTCATTTCAATATTGTTTGGAATGAGACTGGTGCTACCTGGCCTTTGAATTTCATTAGTAGCAAAGAGTAAAGTATTGCTCTTAAGCATTCATGCTGACAATGCCTTAAACTGTCAGGAGCTCGGAGGAGAATAAACAGAGTATTAGAACAATCTGACCACAGCCCCCTCTGGATCTGGGGCTCTACAGGAAAAGTGCATAAAAGGGAAAAAAATCTGACAGCTCAATAGGGAGGGCCAAATAATTTGCCCTTTATTTTTAGTGGCGAAATTTATTTATTGGCTATGGCTCACTGGCTCAATAGTCCAGGATTAGAGGTTTATCTTCTGAAAGTGGAATGTTTAATTCTAGTTTTGATTTCACCCCAAAACAAAGTGTCTGTAATTCTGGTTTTATGATTTATTGGCTGCAGTTTTCCTGAGATGAAAGTAGGAGTTCAGCAATCTGTTCTTGGAAATCCAGCATTTTGCAAGGATTCTCTGTCAGCAAACATGTGATAAGCAAAGACATTTTCTTGAGTTTCAGGCCAGTGGCTTATTCACAAGATATTTTCCTCTTTGAAAACAGGTCTTCGCTCTTACTATATTGCTCTATTGATCAATCTGCTTAAGAGAGAGTGAGAACTCAGAAAAGGAAGTTTCTTTTTTACCACATTAAATCCAGTGAATTTGCTTGAGCCAGGCATGATTATGCTGCAAATGGAAAGGGTTTTACCCTAAGTATCTTGTAAGCTTTTCTGGATGCTCCTGCAGCACACAGGGAAAGGAATCAGCTAAGCTACCAGAGACTAACAACTTTGCAGAACAACTCCCTGTGGCAGAGGGAATGAACACATTGCCTCCTGACACATCTTTACCCACATCAATGAATATTTTGTGCCTGTCCTGGAAAGGGAAGTAGGGAAAATGATTGGATCTTGCCAAGCCTGAAGTGCAGAGTGTATGTGAAGTACACAACCTTCAGAGCAATCCCAGTGTTACTGCAACCTGTGCTGTGTACATACATAGGCACATTTATTCCCACAGCACACAAGAATAAGCGCTTACCCTTCAGTGGGGCAAGAAGGAGCCTGGAAAGTTTTGTCTTTTCTCTATTTTTCCAAAGGAAATGACGTTGTAAAGGATTGTCAAGTCCTTGAGGCCATCCATGGAAAATTGATCCAAATACAGAAATTTCCTTAGAAATGTGGTACACAGCACTGGCAAAAGGACATGGATCTGTCCTCAACTTATTCTGGACTTTGCAAAGTGTCTTGCTTGAATTGAAGCCACTAATTAATTTTTCATCCTGCTTGTGTTCATTGGCCTCTCTGGGGCTGAGAACTTTCAATAAATTTTTCTTTGTTCTTGTTTAAAGAATTATTTGATAGCTAGCCAGTGAGTGAAATCATAAAAGCTGTAGTTGGTGGCCTCTAATAGTGGTGCATGACATTCTGGTTAAAAAACCCCCCAAACATTCACAGTGACATTGCAAACTAAATCTAGTTTCCCACTGTACTGTTTAGTAACTCTGATGTTTAATACTAGCAAAAATCTAGCTAGCAATAGAGAAAAACCAGAAGATCTTGATGCTTGTAGAAGCCAGAGGCACATTATCAAAAACCTTCTTGGTCTTCAAAATGGTGATAGAAGTTTATCAAGAGTGGGATGCTTTTATGAGACTGATAGTTATTTTTGCCCTCTGGTCTGGAAACGCTAAACCACTTTCCACACTGGACAGCAATAGAAATTCCAGTGAATTTCTCAGAGAAGGGGGTGGAGGAATAATCTTTTCTTCCCATCGCCATTCACAACCCCTGGAATAACAAATACTAAAACTAATATTTCTCCATTTAATATTTTGTGTTCCGTTTTCCCATACCATATTTTATCAACAAAAGATTTTTAGAAAAATTTGTTTCTCCAAATTCCCAAGATGGAAGAAGTAGAACACAATTAAATGCACTTGACTATGTGTTCTTCTGCTTCAGTTTGCAATCCTGAACAGATTATTCCATTAGCTGTACTTCAACTTTCACTCTTGTGAAAATTGGAAAGAAGAGGTGTTTACAGCACTCATTTCCCTACCTTCCATTCATGTCTAAAACACTGACAAAAACATAATGGATCACTTTGTTCATTGAATAAACAACCCACAAATGCAACTTTATAAGGTACATTCCCAGGAAACAGATCTATAAACTGGTAAATGCACCAAGACCCCATCAGGGATGTTTGAACTAAATCTTAATTTGTCATTCATGAACACTTCACATGCCCCTCTAAATGAGTTATGCACCGCATCATCGACGGGAAATATAACAGACTGCACATTGGAGATACCAAAAAGGGCTTGTGGGAGTGTTTTATTGAGCATTGCACAGGTGTTAACAATAGAGTGGGTAACACAGATCAAAGGATTGTGCAGAAGCCACTTGGTAAGTTTTAAACTGTTCTTCATCTGTCTTGTCTGGTAATAAATTGGATGTCCACCCTGGCTCCTCTGTCCGCCCTGCGATGACAACTCAGTAGAATAGAGGTAAGCAGTAGTAGTGAAATCATTGCTAACTTGATGCTACAGCTTCAGTCCCAGACATGACATAAATTATGACAATTTATAGCAAGTTTCAGGCTGACCTAAATTGTGATGGTGGCGGGTCTGGCAAAAAACTCGGAGCCTCCTCTAAACCAAATTCAATTTCTCACTTTTATCAGGCCTTCTGCATAGTGGAGGTGGCACAGTGCCAGAAGACAGCCCAAATGGACAACATCTCAGCATGATGATGAGACTGGGTATTCAAGTATCTGAAGGACTTCTCAGCCATGCAAACCGGCTCAGATAGAGGAGTAAGGAGGAAGTCACTTAGTTCAGCAGGATTACTTCCAAGCCTCCAGAGAACATCCTGCAAAAAAAGTTGGACAGCAGTACATTAGTTTTCAGATATGGACATTTCTTCCTAACAGGCACTGATCTATGCAAGGATGGAGATTTGGGGTTGCTAGGTGATTGACATGACACCATCATGCCCTAACAGCTGTACGTCTACCTTCTCAATCTTCCCTCCCTCTTTTTCTGTCCACACTGGAGTTGTATGATCTGTCCTGGCTATCAAATGAGCATGTGAAAGACCAAAAGACTGGGGTCATAATGTCTACCTCACTAAGTTGTGTTAGAACTCTAATTTAATCTGCTCTGTGGTTTTTTTCTTTTTTTTTTTCCATTTTGCAGGCTCTCTCCCCAGTTTTCTGTATGCTTGAGGCATTGCTTCAGATCAGTAGTCACGGTGGCAAGTACTGGGCAGTGGGCTGAAGCAATTTTATCTTGATGTGTTAAATTAAAAGTGTACTACAAATGGTAGTGACAAGGTTCTAGTATTGGCAGTCTTTCTGAAAAAAAGGATGTGAAAAATGTCTGCCCACTGGGCCCAGAAGTTGTCACTGTACTGACTGTGCTACAGAGGCACTTGTGTTTTTTGAGACCCAAGAAACAGATGGAGGCAGAAACACTGCTTTTCATGTCTACATTCTGTTAACATCTTCTCAGCTTAAAGTTCACTTCACGTCCTTGAGCCTTCCAAATAGCACAGTAATGAATATGGAAGAAAAGTGCATGTTTTTGACTCAGCATCAACCGAGTACAACTCAGTACTCTGTGAAAAGAAAAGTACAGTGAGAAAGCCCTCCTCTTGAAGGTTATTATTTCTGTCTGCAGAGCAGAGTCACATAGCAGACACGCCATCTAGCATGCTAGGCCTTGTGCTGACAAATGTTAGGGGCAATTCTTACTCTGAAGACCTTACAAACAACTTGGATATTTTTTTCTTGTTTAATAAATGAGCAACAGAGGCAAGCAATGACTGGGGGAACTGCATCCCATTCCAGTGCACAACCACAGGAATCGTCTCTTTCTCATAGCTCCTACTGGTAGGAAATATTGTTTGATTGCTGACTTAAAGTATCTGAGAAGGAAATCAAGGTTTTTCAACCAGAAAAGTGCAACCTACTAACACACAGGGCAAGAAAATGAACACATTGCATCCAGGCACTTGCATTTTGAAGTTTAGAAAGTGGCTTTTTTTTCAGTCTATTAATTTGTTCTTCCAATCAGCCAGTTCCACAAAGGTGCAGCTCCCCAGGCACACACCCTGCTAGCAAACCTGCATCTGCAGAAGGTCCCTCCTTATGCTATATGCAAATCCTTCTGGAAGCTGCGAATCATTTGACTTATGAGGTTCCTGTCTCGTATACCCAAGCCATTCATCTAATTTACATGTATTCAGCTGCTTGTTTGTTTGCTTAGCATGCTAAGTATCAGTTTTTAGAGAGATTCACCATCTATATATGCTCTTTACAGGATGGGCTCGTGTGTTACACAAAGGCTGTTTCACTCTTTACCTCCTGCTGACTCCCTGGAGAGGAATGTGATGAGGTCTCCTATACATCATGTGAAGAGTTATTTCCATGCTGTATGGCATGTATGATATAATGTGCTTCTTTTCCACCCTTGCTGTTGGGCTGACCCTCTTCTTGTATGGTTTTCTCTTCTTTTCTTGGCAAATGAGATGCTGACATTGTTTTGCTTTCCTTATATTCACCAAAAAATACACATTATGAGCAGTACACACACCATAAGGGTGAGTGGGTCAGAGAATTGCCTTACATATTGCCAGGAGTCACTGAAAGAACAGCTTCACAAATTCCTCCAGGGAAAACTGGTCTCCAGCCACAGCTGTGATATAATCTTTGATGACATATAAATTTAAAAATCAAGTTCAGTCGAACAGAAAGTTACCCTTAAAAAACAGTACCCACCAACTAGGGAGAAATTAAAGAAAAGACAGTTTCCTCTTTTTTTTTCACCATAAAAAATATCTTTCAAATTTTCAAACATGGTGCTTGAAGAACATATATTTGCATTTGGTACCTTGAAAAAGGCAACTAGACTTTCAGAGATGATGACTCAACTTTTCAGTGATGATAAGGGGGTTTGGATCAGGCCCTCTGTTTGTACATGCCTTGTAGGTAAACAGAAACTTTAACATCTATTGCTTGTAATCCTCTCATACATGCAGAGAACAAAATTCACCATGTGAAGTAAAGAAGGAATAAAATAAACATACAGGTCATGCTTGCCAACAAAAGCAAACAGCAGGCCCTCCAAAGCAGCCTAAAAACCTGCCTGTGAAGAGTTCTGGAGTCTCATTGCTGTTTTAACATAACAAACCCCTTCTGGGACTACCATGGTAATTGCTGCAAGAAAAATCATTTTCATCTGGTAGCTAACTATGCTGTATTTCAAACGAGTGCCTAGATTATCCTTAAATACCTTTGACCCCAGGGAAATCTAAATTTAACCCTTCGTAACACTGCATTCGCCAGTTCCAACTTACCATCACCATTTTTTTAAGTTATATGTTTGATAGACTATGTGACCTAGTGTAGATAAGATATAATTTAGACTGGTCAAAAGTAAATAATTGTTTCACACGCTGTTCTGGAAACTGATCAATGTGTCAATGTCATATTTTGCAGAGTTGGTTGACCAAACAAAAAAAAAGAAGAAGAAGGAGTAAGCTTTTCATCCATCTGCTTTAGTAGGACAAAATTTCAGCCTGTACTTCACACTTCTTCCTCTTTACAGCTGCAGATGGCTAACTAGAGAGGTACAAAAGGTTTTCTCCTGTATAAAACTTACTCCACATATTGGACCATAGCACATTCAGAAAGAAGCTATCCATTCACACTCCCTGGAGATCCAGAGGGCAGAAATGAATGGTTCATGTGGGATCTGTCTAGCTACTGAGTAGCATCTCTGCTGTAATGTTGTCCACAGGGTAAATGCTATTTTTCATGATAATAGTAAAATATAAATGCCAAACTAAGTTCAATAACACTCATATTGAGGGCAATGAGAACTGTGAGAAACAGGCCTACAGCTTACAAAAGCTTGAAGAAAAAGGTAAGAGTTGTGTAAAAAGATGCTAGAATAAGTAAGAATCTCCATTTGCCCTTCAGCTGTCCTCTCTTTTCTATTAAAGCTTTGGGGAATAAAATGACAATAGTTCATCTGTTTTATTAACATCTTTTCTTCCCAGGAGAATTAGATGGATGCAGAAAGCAAGGATAGAGAGGATTATTTTAGGGTAGTACCTAGAGTATTAATTATACACCTAGGGTATAATTAGGGTATAGCTAAGAATCCTGGGATAATTACAGGAAATGGAAAACCAAGGCTGAATATTTGAAAAAGTTCTTTCTGTCTGTACTAATCTGTAGAATTGCTGCCCAAGAGAAATGTTTATTGTTTTGCATATATAAAAAAGTGATGGACTATAAATTGGGAAATAGATCTTATAAATTTCTTAGCTTTCAAAACATGCTTCTCATTTTAAATTCCAGATGAACCACATCTGTTGGTATCCTCTGGTTTTCACTTGTGTCTTGTTTAAATCAGAAATATGAGATAATGGGATTGAGGTTTAAGAGTTGTTCATGTGCCTGAAATCCAGAATCATTTGCTTTTCCACGCATCCTTTCTCCTATTGTTACTGCTTCAATGACAATTGCTCAGTCTTTTCTCCTCAGAGTTTCTAACATGTTGTTTAAGGAAAACACAAGCTCTGCTGGGCACTACATTACATGGAGCAAACTTTCCAGGAAGATGGTCAGGATGCATGAACAAGTCTCTCCTAAATCTAACTTCGGGGATTATCTGTAAATGGGAAGAAAAATTCAAGAAGAGGAATAGGAGGAGGAAGGGAATGAGTCCCCTTACTGCTACAATAGGAAGGCTGGTCAGAGTGAAGCCACCACCCTGTGTGGCTGTGAAAGAGGCTGCATTCTGACATGCCGCCTATGGTCTTGCTCAGCCAGCAAAGTGGGCATAAGCAGAAACCCTTCCAACTGCATTAGCTACAGGGAGGGAGAGCTTGCAGGAGCAATACCATGGTATTCCTTGGTTATGTGCTTCAATGCCTCCTTTTGCTGAGCACCAATCCCAGAGCCAAGGCCACCAGTAAACTGCAATCCACTGATCTGTCTGAGCACCCCTGAGATCTTCCCACAAACTCTGCCATCATCTCTTAAAAGTATTCAGGAGCTTGTGGGCTCTGATTTATGCCAGAGTGTGAACAGGTGAAGCATGGGCAAAACCATTGTGTGAGATGTCCTTCTAACGACCACAGGGCTTTGGTCTGTGCCACAGGTATTGACCAAGAATGGATAATTTGTGTACCTTTTCCTTTGGTGGTACCTGGTAGTGCATGCCACTTCCTTTATCTGAGTTTCTTGAGGACAGAAGAAAAAGGAAGATTGAAAATCACAGATAGTGTTTTGAACTGCAGGAGAGTGTCCCTGTTTTTCTCTTGTTCTTCCCAGGAAGATAATTGCTGTCATCTTTCTAGGAGAAAATGCCCTTAAAATTGAATCTCAGGAGCTTTATAACATGTCTTAAAAATGGTTTGTTTATTATTTTGGGTTTTCCTGTTGTTCCTCCCCTCTCTCCACTGATTTGCTTTAGAGAAACTAAGTGTATTATACATAAACAGCTAAAGCAAAACTACTTGCTTTTTTTATTCCATATTTTTACATACGTTTTTAATGACTTTCAATCAGACACAATCTGTAGTTATAATAAAATAGTGGATGTTTATTATTATTGCTATTACATTATTATTATTATACTCTACACTATTATTATTATTGAATTGTAAACTTGAACTCTGTGGTGCATTTTTACAATTTTCTGTGATTTGCAAGTGTTTGGGGGGTTCATTTACATAAAACAAAGAACTGATGAAGTTTTCGTGCATCCTACAGTGAATTTCACTTTGTAGATTTCTTTTACAAGAGTAATGTCACTCATTTTTGATTACCTTAGTAATTTGTTTTGCCTCTAGTTGGTCACAATTTTAATTTAAGGAAAGGATTCAGTGTCTCAGAGACACTGGCAACCCCTGCCAGTGAATCCCACTGCCTGTGGGAAGTGCTGATTGATATTCAGAGCTTTAACACTTCCCATTTTGCTGAAGGAGGAGCTTCATCACAGACATTCCAGCTCTTTGGGCCTTATTTTTCACTTTTTTACATCCAAACCACGTGTCTCGTGCCGTGCCACAGCTACAGCACTGAATTCCTCATCAGAGAGCTCTCTGAAAGCAAGATAATACTTCTGCAGTCTCAGCAGTTACTGTGTCCTCCAGAAGGTACAAAAAAAAAAAAAAAAATCAGTTGGGGGGATCGACAGGACCTACATCCTTCTTGTTTTATCCTGTTTAACTTGGAGCAACAACCCCCCCCACCTTTTCTTTACAAGAGGGCATTTTTTTAAGGCTATACATCTTGCCATGCTCTGAGACAAACATTAGTTAGTGAATAGACAGTTTTCAAAACCATCTGGGCATCTGTGCAGGTTACTGCATGAAGGACAGCAACTGTCTCTGCTGTGGTCCCAGGTCAGGGAGGGTTTTAAAGGGTTTCCAGGCACAACCACATGTCTGTAGAGGACAGCAAGTCACAAGGCACATAGATATGACCCGGAGCCAAGCAAGGGCAACGCTTCTCTAGATTTGAAGATGATGGCCCTTTTCTTTTAGTTCTGGGTGACAGATAACCCAGTTTAGAGGTAGGCATTTGATGTTTCAATGCCTTAGATGGTTTGACCTGTGATTTTGTCCCCCTTGTGATGAAAGTTGTCATTCCCAACGTGTCCCCCTTTAACTACCAGCTCTTTCTCTCCATGTCCTTTTTAGCTGGGTGAAGTTTACATGCTTCAATTATATTCAATCAAGCAGCCATTTCTTCACCTAAAACCTTGCTGCTGATCTGAGCAGAAAGCCCAGAAAGCAGCACACAGACTCTGCTTTTCCCTCCAGCACCACAAAGAGAAGCCTTAGAAATGTCTCCTTCATGCTCAAGTTTTCAGCAGCTTCTTCCAGACAGCTAAAGACTTAACCTCATGTCTCCTTCTGGACATGGCTGACATGAGCCATGGACAATTTCTGATAATCTCTTTCCTTTTTTCCCTCTTCTGGCAAAAACAAGGAAGGAAACAAACAGTTACAGTGGGAGGGTGGGGCCCAAGGACACAGCACAGCAGCAGCTTCTGGCAAAGCGCTTCAGAAAAAGCCACAAGGCCCCAGGAGAGGAGGTGAGTTCTTTCACTGTTTCTTGGAGACTTGAAAAGGAAAAGACAATGGGTTTAATCTCCAGACAGGTTATTTCTATTAAAGCTGACAGTAGGGGTAAGGGGGCACTCTGTGAAAAATTTTGGACACCTTCATAGCCCCTGAGAGTTCTAGAGGAGATGCCACCACAGCCTGATGCCACATGTTGGGGAGCAGGGAGGCACAGGAAGCCCTGAAGTCCAGCTTGAGGGAGTTAAAGAAATGGTGTGAAGAATCACTTCAGCATGACAAAGGCCTGGTGGAGGACATGCTGGCAGCTCAGGGCTCCCAGAGAGTTGTGCAGCAGACCTGGTGGTGAGAGCAACAGAGAGAAAGTAAAGTCAGCAGCAATAGTGGGTGGGAGCATTGGGACTGGGACTAGAGGTGCTAGACCTTAGCTAAGGTGGTACAGCCTGATGGCAAGAGAGGTCATAGCTGTAGAAATGCTGCACCTCCATGAGGGTAATGGCTGGAGGAGGAAAGCGGCAACTTGTCACCAATGCTGTCACTGATCCTTGCCGGGGAAGGCTTGTACTGTGGCCAGTGTGCTCTGGAGGCTGGTAGCTAGCCATTACTAATATGTTCATATTTTTCTTTTCTTTTTTTTTTTTTTGTTCCTTACTCCCTTTCTCCCTTTTTCAATAGATACTCTGCCATTTAAATCCATGAACTTTGCTCATGGCATGTGAAGGGGGAAATGAAGAGTGCTTCATGTGCACCCGAAGCCATGGGTTTTCTGAGATTTCTGAGCTTGGAGTTTATGCCAGGGTTTAAACATTTCAGGAAGAATTCCCTAGAGGCCCCTCACTGCTGCCAAAAAACATCCTGGTAGATGGGTTGCGACTCCACGACTTGATGCAAGGAGTGGGAGGGGAAGCCTGCATGGCACGTCACGGCCCTGATGCCTCCCAGCACTGACACTGCCCTTCAGCAGCAGCCACTGTGCTGCTGGCTCACCCTGCCCGGCAAGGGAAGTGCTCCCAGAGAAACTCGCCTGGCATGTGGCTATTGATCTCACCAAGTGTTGCTGTAAATGATCACTTACAGCATGGTCTGTAATCAGGATGAAGCTGAGATTTATTGAAGTTCCCCTCCTCAAGAGCTAGGAGTATTTATCTGAATTCACTGGGTCCCCATTTGCCTGGCGACAGGACTGTGCAGATGCTCAATCACTGCCTTTCTTATTTTTGCAGCAGCAGACACTTTTCTTCTTGAAAACTAGAAGGGTAAAGCCCTCTGAAACAAAAAGCCATGTCAGAGGTTAAAAAAGCCCAAAACACTAATTAGAATAAATAACTAGGGACACAGTGAGACTGCCTGCCCACAAGGCAGGTTCTTGCAAGCTGTATTTTTCAACATTCCAGAAAATAACCACTGAAAATTTTGCTTTTTCTTTTTTTTTTGCAAGCGTCTACTTGCAAAGTCCTTTCAGTAGCATGGTAGTTTTTCTTAAAAATTTAACACATCACTGTTTGCAAAAAGGCAGTGAATATTTTCTTAGCATGTTCTAAATTATTTGAAGCTTCTTGCTAAAATAACAAATTAGTGCTCACCTTAGCCAAACCCACAAATATTTGTACAATTAAACAGCAAGCTTTGTAGTCAGAGTAGGAGAAGCATTCCCTTTTATTTTGTGGCGCCAAGCAGATTTTTTTGTCCCACTAGATTAAGTTACATTAACCAATCAGATAAAATGAGCAACACCAAAATGTATTAAACAATAAATTAAAGTCTAATTTTTTAGGAATGCTTAATTCATTAGCTTTGACATTTGGAAATACTGAAATGCTGTGATGGAGATAAGGTCTTATCTGGGAATTATACCTGTGGGATTTAGAGGATTAGAGAGGGCAACTCTAGTATGCAGATGGGTCAAAACCAAGTGAACAGAAAGCAAATAAGGTGGCATGGTACCTTCAACTATGTCTGGTAGAAATGTCTCTTTTTTAGGTATTATGCAAATTATTGTTATGTAAGTGACCTGCAGTCAGTCTTCCTGCCTCCTGTCCATTGTAGGCAGCTGGGAAGAAGGTAGAGGCGAGAATAAAACAGTGTGAAAAAGAAAAGGGGTGAGATGAACTATTTCCTTGACCCAGAGAAGGCCCAAGAAGAGCTCCAAAGTTGAGGGCACTGTGCCAGCTGAAAGATTTCAGAAGATTGACGTGCCAGGAAGTGCCTGGTTGGGAGACAGTTTTCTGTGTGAGGAAGTGTCCTGTGTGAGGAAGTGTCCTGTGTGAGGAGCCTCTGCTGCAGGGACAGCGCAGGGTGTGTGTGGATCCTGCCTACCCTGCCCTGCAGGACACCCCTCGGGCAAAAACCCTTCTGGCTGCAGCAGGACAGCAGAGGGATTTAGGCTATGTGTCAGTGCCCACTTAATTTACCATTTCCTGTGATGGCTGAGAGGTAGTAAAGGGGGTCACTGACCATCAGAAATGAATGTGCTATTTATGTAGGATACATCATCTTTTTATTGATAGGTATAACTTGTTCAATCTCTTCATAATTCACTAGGGACAAGTGAAGGCAAATATTTCAAAAGTAGTTTTAAAGTGATGGACATAGCTGATAGGAAGGGCATAACCCCTTCCCTTTAACACCATTCCCCCCTTAAAAGAAACATAGCTATTTTGTGGAAAGTGTTGACATACTAGAAACTATTCCATTGCTTTAATATAGAATTTCAGCCTTTCTGTTTCCAGGGATATTTTCATAAAGACGTGGTCTTTATTGCTTGAGAGATCATCTGCTCCTGCTGCTTATTCATCACTTGCAGCCATATAACACACAGTCCTCTGTGACATCATAATCATCTCCAGAGCAACTAATTATGATGCCACAATCACAGGAGTTACTTCAAGTGAGGAATAAGCAGCAGGAGCAAATGAACTTGCTAAGTAACAAATAGTCTGTTTTCAGGCAAATGTCCCTAGTAATAAAATAGGAGGAGGGGGGAAACCTACAGAAAACATGACACATGGCCAGAAATGTTCATAAATAGACCATTTAACAAAGTTTTTCACAACCGCCTCTTTGATGTCACATGCTGTAACTAGCTTCTCTGGGCCAAAATCTGAAAAACTGGAATAACTCCAAGGGTTTGAGTCACTTGTACTGGCAAAGAAACAAAATGCACCACATTACTTCAGATTTGCCCCAGTGCAACTGAACCTTCTATGGAAATAGAATTAAGGTGACATAGCAAGAGGCTTTTGCATTCAGAGAGAATAAAAGATAAGAAATTTGATGGGAATTGATAATTCTCAAATAACAGTGGCATTAACTGATTTAGTTGGAATTTGGCTTTGTAGAGTCAATGGTTATGCATACACAAGCATGAAAGGCAAATCATCCTTTTACCTGTGCCATAGCCTTGAAAGATGGCCCTGCAACTCTAGCAAGAAAATAGCATGGCAAACCTCAGTTTTTCTGGTGAATCTGCTTGGTTTCAAATAAAGGGGGAAAAAAAAAAAGATACTTTGGAGACTGAAGAGTGGGTGAAGAAGTAGTGCAGTTGTTGCTGTTTGGTTCTTGATTTTTCTTTTTCTTTTCTTTCTTTTTTTTTTTTTTTAAATTTACAGAAAGTATACTCTACACTGAACAACAACAGATGTCCTAGGAGTGAATGCAGGGTCGTAACTCATTCTCAAGGCTCTGCGGCTGTTCATAAACTGCTCAGGCGCTGTCTGACATCAGCAGAGTCCTGCAAGTGAATTACAGCCCCCTATCCACACTGGGGCCATACATTACTGGATGCAATGGGCAGCCAAGACACAGTTGGCTCATGTCACCAACTGGTTTGCAGGCTGTGAAGGGTGGTGAAGGGAAATATTTTATTAATCAGAAGTATTTTTCCTAAACACTTTTTGTTGGGACACGTTCTGAAACAAAGGTTGGTATTGCAGCGTTGGCTACATTAACTTGAGGATTTGCTGCTAGAGTAGAGAGAACTTTGAGGACCATGTGAAACCTCCAGGAGAATGTGATGCCTGAATTTCATTCATTTCTGCTTGTGCAACACCAGGAGAATAGGAAAAGACATTAGTGCCCACAAAATGGTCTGGGGAACAGGTGTTACAGCCGATGGCAGGTTAAAATAGACCTAGAGGCTCCAAGAAATAGCCATTTCCCAACTACTAGAGAATAGCCCAGATGGTAGATATTCTGATATCAGTGAATCTTTAATACTATCTCATAAAGATTTAAAATGCAGTTCAATTTCAGTACAGTTATAAACCCACATCTTACAGTCATATCGAGAGCTCCCTTAATACAATATGGCTGCATGCACTAAAAGCAACTTAAGCTAAGGATCACTAGTAAATAATTTGTTTTATGCTCAGTTCCTCTGAAAAATCTTTCCCAAATGTAGCCACTTTGTTTTCATCATTTTTCTTCTGGAACTTAAGTAACCCACAATCCCTTCTCACTTACTATATACCTAAAATGCTCCATAGTGCAAGAAAATTTGGCCAGAATTCTTCACTTAAAAGGACTATACAGATTATTTTAGAATCCCTAATAACTAGAGAAAACCTCCCCCACCACCCGAAAAAGTGTTTACTACCCATCCTGTCCCTAAGTCCCATTGCCACATCTCCCTTAATTACCAACCCCCAGAGGCTGATTTTGAAGCCATCTATCTGTAACAGACACAGCTGAAAGGAGTGGGAGGAGAGCAGTGACTCAGCACTATAGACTTTAGTTCAACTTGCGCTCTTTTTATTTCCACTTCACCATGAAGAATTTAGCCAGAAAGGTTAAAATGAGGAACATGGTATGAATCAGGGCAAAGTGAAAACTATAAAGACATTTAATGATTTTTTGTCGTCGTTTCCTTATTTTGCTGGGGTTTTTATTTTGCTAACCATTGAGGAAGGCCTGGGCTAGAAAAGCCTACCTTTTAGGTGAATCTATTAATACAGGCCAGGTAGTTGCTGGGAATAAATTAGGGAAATCCTGTGACAGCTTTTATCAACACGTTGGAGAGTTATAGTTTAACTACTTTGTTTTCAACACAAAGGAGCTGGTTGTTAGGCATCAAATTTGGAAGAGGAAAGAAATAGTTATGCTAATGTAATTCATGGTCAGATGACACAAAGTCAAAAGAAGTTGCAAATCTGAGTGAAGATAGAAAAATTACAATAGGCTATAGAGAGGCTAGAATCATCGGCAAAAACAGCATAAAGGGATTCAGTGTGGGGAAAAACAGTAGCTCAGATAGAACAATAGAGGCAAGTGATCCAGAACACTGAAATTCAATGGAAAGCCAAAATATGGAAAGCAATTGCTCTGTAAAAAAGGAAATGTTGTTACTGGGCAGTAATTAGACACGGGTTTGAATTGCAAATAAATCAGCCAAACAAATAAACAAATGAAAAAAGGACAGGGGCAAGATCAGGCCCTATGTCAAAGTGCAACATGAGGAGAGACAGTGGTTCTTAAAAAACTGGGTTGACTCTTCCTTTCTGAATGTCACACTAGCAAAGTAAAAAAAAACCAACAAAACAAACTAGCAAGTTATTAATTCCTCTGATTCTTTTGTGAGGAACTTCAGATCTGTTTTATCTGTTGTCCTCCAATGCCTCATAATCAATGAGGGACTATTCACTCTGATTTGAAAAGAGCTCTTGCCCAAATTAAGTCAAATAGAGCCAAATCCATTGGACCAACCCAAGGCCTGGCTGTCCTCATTCTTGTGCAAGGGTTGAGTGTACTTCCAGGTAGCTCTGTTATTAAATAATCTCTCTGCTGATATCCCCATATCAAATCATTACTGTGGGGTTTTTTCTGACTTGAAGAAATACATTAGTCTCAAACCAGTCATCTGCATGTTAAGCTGTATTTAGAACAAATAATTTTAAAGCAAAACAACAACAGAAACAACAAAAGAGCCGTGCTGTTTTTTTTCTAGATTTTTAACAAAATGTTTGATGTTGTAGAGATTTCCAAACAATTAATGTGAAATTGGGGATTGTTGTTCCCATGATTTATTTACCATCTATAGAGAACTCAGCTGTGGTGCTGCTGCTATTGCTACTTTTCCCTCTGAATTTAGAGTTGAAAACTGGTAAGCTCTTTGTTGGGGCACGTTTCCATTAATTAAAGCGTGCTGGAACTGGAGAGTTCAAGCTGCAGCAGTGTGAAACAGTTGTTTGAACAAACACATGCAGCAGAGGTTGGCTTGGGGGCTTTTTGATTCTTTCTCTCCCTAATACATTGTGGAGCCTTGGGAAGGCCTGAAGAGCCATGTTTTTAACCATGACTTGCTTCTGTGGTAAGGAAGGTAGTGCAGTTCCCACATCAGGAACAGGCAGATCACCTGTATCCAAGGGCTGTTGTTTGCCACTGCTCTCCCTGCCTGCTCAGCACTTCCCAACTTGCAGTTAAACAGCTCATCCTCAGAGCTTGTTTCCTCTCATAAGGCTTCATGCTCTGCTCTAGGATACTGAAGTGGTCAACTTGTGACATGCTCCATTTGTGTCTAAAAGTACAAAACAAACAAAGCAAGGCAAGTAGCCAATTTTACTGGAGCACCATGGGCTTGCTGTCAAAAAAGGTGCTTTTCCACAGAAGAAAAACATGGCCAGGTTGCAATAGATGCAAGTAATATCTTGCAGGATGCCCTGAATCTCTGTGTAGTTTAGTAGAGACTTGTGCCAGCAAGGATGCATTTAAAATGAGCTTTAGTAGGGGGGCATATTTTCACGTCACTTCTTTGCTGAACTGCTATAATTTTGCTCCACTACACCTGTTCAGTGGTGGAGGGGGAGAGGGAGGGAGGGAGGGAGGGAGAGAGGGAGGGTGGTTATAGGTCCATGGCAGACCCTTGCTGACTCTTCAACCTCACCTCCAGCAGATCCTTTTGGGCCACTTCAGGCGGTAAATCTTTGTCCTGGTTTAAGAGACCTCTTTGGTTACTGGAGTCCTTGCATCATGATTTGTATGGAGCTGCAAATGTTGAGCTGTTTTCATTGGGCTTTCCTTTGGAAAAGGCAGATCTCAAGAGGGCAAGGGTAGCCACTGGGCACCAGCTGCTTTGTGCTTGCTCCAGTCAGAGTCAGGCCTTCCCTGGCCAAATGCTTGATATAAGCACCTAAATTACCAGCTTTAGTCCACCTTACACTTTGCTGGTCCCCCAAGGGGAACCAGTTGCTTGTCTGATTTCTATCTATATAATAAAGGGAAGCAGTGCAGAGATTTGTGGCAGAACTCAGGGAGAAGGAGGATATTTTGTATGTCTGTGCTTTCCTCAGCTAGAAAACCATTTTAATTTTTTTTCAACCACTGCTTCTAAGAATCCTATTTCCCTTGTCTCTTGTTTTAATACCTTAGGGCTGCTTTTAATGGTGACAATGTAGCCAGAATTAGATCTAATAACAGTGTTCGTATAGAGACTCCTAGATGCAGCATCACATAAATAAACTAGACTGGGTATTCTACAAAATTGTAAAAATGAAATAAGAAAAGTGTGAAGTTAGGGGGCTGATTTATATGTGAAAAGCTAGTGCCAAGAATATTGTTATGGGCCTGGCTCCTAGAGGCAAGATTTGTTAGCAGAATCTGTCTCTAAATATTTATGTTCAGCTAAATAATTGCTAAATAATTCCAGTTCTCCGCAGGAAATTCAGGATCAGGCCTAGCTTGAATGGATGGCTGAGTAGGATGGTATATGGGTATTTTATACAGCAGTCCTCTTATTCTGTGACACTTGTAACTTTCAGGATATAATTAATCTTTTATAAAGTGCTCTTCATGGCCTGTCATTGGAACACTTCTTTTAGAAGTATTTCTTTAAAATAAATGAAGCACTTAAAAGCAATATATTTGATATTATTTATTTGGGAATTAGTGAAGAAAGTTGTGCTTTTCTGCTCTGCTTGTGTACTCTGCTTTGCATGAACTCCATTTTTGTCAGTTAACAACTTTGTGTGTGAGAGTAAGATTATGCTATTACTGTCATTATTTAGGCTTCCACAGCTTAGGGACAAGATTTTTTTTAATGTTCTTTTTACCATGTTGGCTAATACTTACTGTGCTCAAGATTAATGGTGGGCTCCCTGTAAGGAGTTTTTTATGGAGAGACTCTAGAAGAAATTACCTCTTATGAACATACAGGGAAGAGAGAGCCTCATCACTCAATGCAGCTCGGAGACAGACATCTACAGTACAATATTCTTCTATTTTCCTCATCTCAGAGCAGTGTTATAGTGATTTGGCAAAGGGGACTATTTTCAGTTTATGATCGTGAAACAAAGAAACATTTTAGAGGGACCTTGTCAAGGTTGAGAATTGTGATATTGGTACAGGCCCTCCAGTGGACTGGCTTTTGGTTACCTCTGCCCTCTCCCCTAGACCATCCCTTCTTGCCCACAAGACCCATTTCGTAAATCCGTTGAAGTAATTCAATGTTGGGATTTATAAAAAACCTGATTTTAGCAAAAGGAAGAAGAATTGCTTCTGGGCCATTAGCACAGGGCCACCAGGACCGGGGCAGGAGCAGCGGACATTGCAGGCTCTACTAAACTTGTGTTGTGGGATCTGAGAGCTGGGGATACCAAATGGGGTGCTTTTGATATCTGTGAGTCAACGGTTTAGTGCTTTCAAAAACTGAGCCCTTATCCTCAGAGGTGAAATGGTGTTGATCTCTCTTGGAAATCAGGTGCTAGGAAAGAGATATAGTTTTCCAAATAGTGACGGGGGGATTTGTCCAGGCCTTCACATGCTTTGATCTTTAACTCACTGACACCACCAGGCTTCTGGAAAAACCTAGCATGGGTTGACACATTAGAATCAAAATCTTTCCTTGTCTTCCTGTCTCTAAAATTCCTTTTCTAAAGTTCTGGACTGCCAGAAGCACTCCCTCTCCACAAAGAAGGAGAATGAGTTCTGTGATATGAACAAATGACTGGGGGAAAAAATGCACCCTAAAAATGTAAGCCTCTTAATCTTCTGGACTCTAAGACATTATTGGATTTGTGGAAGATAGATATTTTGTATCACTTACATGTACAAAGCATCACCTATCTTTTGAACCAGATACATTTTGAATATTTATGCAGAAACAGCTCCTTTATGCATTTTCAAATGCTCCTGATCTAGTTTAATCAATTAAAACAACATTAAATGCATTTAAATATCTCAGCTCTTTCTCTTATCAATATAATTCTCAAATGTTTTCTTTTCAGAGCCCAAGGTGATGAAAAATAGATTCATTTACTCTATTACTTCTTATAATTGTGGCTCCAAGAATTTTTTTCCCCTAATTTTGAAGCCACAAGAAGACTTTATGTGGCTCTAAAACTGCTGTTGGTTTTCATACCACAATACTCAAGGGCATATCTCTCCTTCAGGCTGCTATTGTTTGCAATCTGGAGATAAAGGCACACTTGATAAAACTCTTTTAATGATGTTAATATTAATACTTTGGTGGAATACTTTATCCTCTAGTAATAGCTTTAAAGAGTTTGTTGAGATTTTGTCATCTCATACATTTTAATAGAAAATTAGGTTTGTGATTAACAAGAAAAATATATCTACCTGTTACTTTATTTTACTTACAGTGTCATGTAACGGCTGCCAGTGGAATAATGTATACCTTGTGCCATATGTAGCTCAACACTCGTGGTGAATCCTTTATTCTTCAGATAGAAAGCAAAGTGCAAACTAGCTACAAGCATTACCATAGGCTGTGCTGCTCTGTCTGTCCCTTGGGAATCTCTGCATGGACATAAGGGCCGGCTGTGAAGCACCTTTTTCTGAAGGAGGGAAAGATCCCACCCTCATAGGGAGCACAGCTGCCCCCATTCTTGCTTTGCAGAGGGAAGGTCATTTTGTGATCTGTAAGCCAGCAGCTCTGTGTAGGCTCTGGAGCTGAGCTAGGGACTTTATGCTTGAGGATGTAGGAACAGTGGCTTGAGAGCATTTAATTGCAGGGCCGTTGTGAGGAGGGAAGAGGAGTCCCCATCTCTGGAGGGTTTTGTCTGTTGGAAACACCACCAGGAACTATGTGTGATTGCAGTTGCCGAAGTTGTGCAGAGCCACCCTTGGAAGCAAACTCGGGTTAGCTCCAGGGTAGGGAGATCTTGCTGGCTTCATCTCCTGAAGACCTTAGACGGCAGTGCATGGAGCACAGAGTGGCATCTGGATTGTTGCAGTGGGATCCTCTCTCATAAAAGCCAGGATAAAGAAACAGTTTAGGGCTGCTCAGCACTTAGGGGCAGGCCTTTACTGCT
This sequence comes from Picathartes gymnocephalus, assembly GCA_013390045.1. Lineage (NCBI taxonomy): Eukaryota > Metazoa > Chordata > Aves > Passeriformes > Picathartidae > Picathartes > Picathartes gymnocephalus. The sequence continues at coordinate 26,221 of WEKY01062123.1, forward strand.
GCATGCTCTTTACTAAGAGCCACGAGGTGCACTTTGCTGGCTCCTTTGGCTCCCACTTCTAACCCACTTTTGCTGTATTTGTCATGCATCTCCTGAGCCTCAGCCAAATAATCCATCCTCTGGGCTTTAGGTTCAGGTAGTCACAGTTGAATTTCACCACACTGCTGGCTTTAGAGGTAGGAATACTGATCCCATTAGCTACTGAATCCACATCCAGTTCTCCAACAAGTACACAAACAGACCAAAGTGAAGGCTTCATTAAAGGCACCCAAGTACCTACATGAGATGTCCTCCTATGGGCTATAGCATTGCCTTCTAACAGGATTCTTAAGAAAGATGGAGGCAGTCCTGCTTAAGGGAAATCTTCTCTGGTCAATGTTATCCAGTGCTACTGCTGCCTAACAGGAGGGAGGCAGCATTTGCTGAACAGGCCAGATTTACTTGCATGCAAGAGAGTAGGGGATCCACCCCTGGGCCCCTTGGCAGAGGGCAGTGCTGCTCTGCCCAGCATGGGGCTGCAGCAAAGCCATGTGAGAGAGATCACTATCCTTGCACAGGTCAATTGCTTTGCATGCTATTGCATTCCCAGCTGCATAATTTATTGTGGCTGCCACGTGAGGGATAGTGAAGACAACCAGAACGAAGTGCTGTGCCAGTAACAGCCTTGGTAAATTAAGTAGTGATGGGCCTGAGCAGTAAGATTTTGATATGGATCTGAATTTTGAACAGCTCGAGTTCAAGGGAGCTGGGATCCTGGTTTTGGGCTTTGTCCCATTTAGAATTACAGCAAATGAACCCATCACCATTTTGAACCCAGTGTTTCACACTGTGATAGTGGCTGTGGGAGCACTTGATCAGCTGCTGTCAGTCAGAGCAATAAATTGGCCAGCTTTGTGTCAGCTGATGAAAATGCTACAGAAAAAAAAAGTGCAGGCTTTAAATGTCCTTTGGTCTTTTATTTTTTTTTTCCTCAGGCCGAAAACCAAAAGATATTTGCAATAATATAAATAAGAATGAATTCCCCAGATTCCCTTCTCTTTCAAGCTGGTGGAACAATCATCTCTTCTTGCAATGCTCATCAGAGCTCAATTCTTTGTGTTGCAGCCACTGCAAATCAGGGAAAATAAACATTCTCTTCTTGCTTGTCATTTGAGGTTATCTTAACCTGATTTCAGCTGAATGACACTTTGCAGGGCCTCATTACATGGCTCAACTATTTCTTCACCTGAAGGAACTTGCTTGCTCCAGAAAGAACTTCTCAGAAAGGAAGAATTTTTCACCCCTCACATATGGAAGGATTTAATCTTGATACCAGACAGTATGCAGGATTCATGCTTCATAATGAGCTTCCACCGTGAATCAGGATGAGACTTTAAACCTGTTAGGGGTGGTGTAATGTGGCAATGAAAGATAATCTTGCTTGGAATTCCCTAGAAAGACTTAATGACTGTTGGGCAAACTAACAGGATGGGCTGTGCTGAAAGTCCAGCCAGCTCAGTCTGCACCAGTCTGTGTTTGGGCTGTTTTGAATGTATCTGTTTATCTTCCAGGTACATTGTCCAGTGTGTAACTTACAGGGAATGATTAAGTGGTGTGTTTAGCTTGGGAATAAAACTTCAATGCAAAATTCAATGTATGTTAGTTACCTTGCAGGAGCTGCAGAGAAACTCTGTCAGGGAATGCAGTGTGACAGGAACTCTTCGACTTGCATTAAGAAAATTCATTATAGGCCACATGGTAGCCTTCTTCTATTTACTGAGAAGCTGATTTGCACTAAGCCTGACAATCTCAAATATTAACAATATTAACAATCTCAGATATTAACAATGTCTTTGGCCTGTGTTAGAAGTCCTAGAGTAGTACATGTGTACTACTAATACAGAGCTAGAAAAAAAGAGTGATTTATTGCTGAATGTCCAGCATTCATGACAGTAACTTTTTCCTTTCTCCTTCTGCTGCCCCAGGATTAATTAACAGTATTTTCTAGCCATCTAGAGAAACTATGTATCAATTCATTTGTTGTTTGATTTTGTTATTTTAGATGTAATTGTTATTCCCAGGGTTATCTCTTCTTTTCAATTGTTTTCTTTCTTTTCAATTTCCTTCCATCATCATTTCTCTTCCAGAGAGTTCACATTGCCCAGTGTAACCTTGCTATCAAAGATAATGGGCTTTCTCAAAGACTTCTTAAGTCCCTTCTTCTATGAATAATCCTAATTGCCTAAACAGCCCATATGGCTTCAATGAGATTACTTGTCTAATAGTTTCTCTCCTTTGCCTTACTGTCTCTTTCAGTCCATCTGGTAATCCAAGGTTATAACTGGTCACAAACACTAGGTTCATTTGCTTTTGCAATTCAAAAAGGAAAAGCAAGCATTGCATAAATGGTTCTTCTTTGCTCACCTTGTAAGGCTGTCACTCTTTGACTTTAAAAAGTCTAATGAAAATTCTAATTCTAATGAAAAGCTCTACCAAAATTTTGAAATATTTTAATCTTCTTGGCTCTTCTGAGTATCTTTAAACTCCAGTTTTCCTATTACAAATCTACTGGACTTACCTCATGCATATGCATGACAGTAAGTCTGACAGTATCAGGCTACAAATATGATTTAGTAAACATTGTTATTCTGAGGAGAGCATTTCTATTTTGACAATACCATCATGTATTGTGGTCCTTCAGTGTCCTACAGTGCCTTTTAAGCAGTCCCCTTTTTCTAGTCTCATGAGAACTTTTCAAGTGTGACGAGGTGGTAATCTGTAATAGGATTTCTGCCTACAGAGTACTAACAGGGTTTTGAGGCTAAGAACTTTAACTAAAGATATTAAGCATTCTTGAAGGAAGCAGGCCCAAAGAAAGAGTAATCTCAATTCTGATGTACAACAATAGATCACCAACTTAAAGGCTAACTGATGAGTGCAGATGTTCAGAGATCATGGCTAATTACATCACAAGCTGGCAACCACTGGATTCTAAGTACCATATGTTGTTTCTCAAAAATAAGTGATGCTTCTCCTATCCAAGAGGCTGCCACCACTGTCAAGAAGCCAATAAAAGAGTTTGGGGTCTCAGTGGATCTGCATTGAAGCCAATGATGTAACTTTGAAGATGTCACTTTGCAGATGCAATCCAATGTTAGTGTGTCCAAGACCTAGACAGTGCTCCAGACACAAATGTGAGAGTTGCTGTCTGTTCCTCTTGAGAACAATCTTGCTTGCTAGTATTTGATGGGAAATTTGGTGCCTACGGTGATGGTTAAATGCTGAAACTTTATTACAGGCATCCTGCAAATATGTTTCCAGTCTGCTGTTTGTTCTGTGAATCATATCAAACCTTGGAAGAGTTTTATCTGTTTTTTCCCTTACACACAAATGTTCCTATGTAAGTCTTCCTCCCGCAGCAGCATGGAGTGGATCAGCCCTGCTGAGCTCTGCACTCTTAGCTGTGCCTGTCTGCAGGCAGCAGTTGCTTCCCTGTGTGGTCTAAAAGAGCTGTACCTGCACGACCATGGCTCATGTGGCAGCTAAGCCCAATGAGCTGTCCTCTCCATGGGTGGGGTTTCCCCAGGTACAAGGGTGGCTTGTCTCAGCCACCGATTTAGGCAGGCTGGGCCGCTGGAGAGTCTGAGCTGGAGCACTGAGCTGGCAGGGCAGTGTAGGTATGTCCATGTTTACTGAGTTTCCTTTTCCTTCAGGGAATCTTGGAATGAGCTCCTGGAGACCTATGCAAACAGAGGCTTGTGAGTATTAGCTGTGAAGGAAAGAAAACATTCCACAGTAGTTTTACATTAAATTTTTCAAGTAGACCTGTTGTAATGATCTGTGTTCTGAAAGAATATTTGTGCAAGAAAAACTGCACATTTAGTATGAAACAGTGATCATTTTTACTGTTGGTTGGATGTTCTGCTTATCCATACTCACCTATTTTGCATCTTATATCACAAGCTGATCACAGAAATTTAACACCTAGGAACTGTAGTGAAAAATACATAGGGAAAAAGGAAGAGTGAATGCTGAGGGCTCTGGAATTTCAGTTCCTAAGCACAAGACCTCATCTTCTGTTTCATTACAGTAAATGGCAACTTGACCTGCAACTTGGGGAATACAGCCATTATGAAAGGCAATGTTGAACATCCATTTTTAAAAAGTCCATTCTGTGTAGTCTTTATGATACATTATTTTCTCTGGATTTCAAATGTATCATCTGTCCTATAAAGGAAACACTTTCTTTGAAATAGATCTACATGGAGAATAAACAAATGGGGGTTTGGCCAAGACCAGATATTGTAGAAGTAATTATAATTAAGGTAGGAGAAGCTCTAAAAGGGCGACACAGAAAATTGCCACAATAAATACTGTAATGAAACAACATGGAATTTAGTGCTTAAAAAGGCAAGCCTATATCTCTTATAACTTAGGACAGTGATTTCTAGCACATAGCACCTCACACAGTGATTGATATCAAAGAAATTTTAATTTGGAGTGAGAGATGCTTCATCAGGTGTGCTGGAGCACTTGCTACATTTGCACCTTTCTGAAATTGCCTATAACCATGACACTTACTATCCTGCTGTTTACTCACATTTAAGATTAAGAAATTATTCATTGTTTAATACAGCATGTAATGCCTCCCCTAGAAAACACCTCCTCTGTGCAAACATACCATGTATTTATTATGAATGAAACTCATTAATAAGTAGTGCAATCAATATTTGAGCTCTAGCAAATATCAAATGCTGGGGTTGCCTTTTGGCTGCTATTCGTCTTAATGTCAGGATTTGGAGAACAGGTTGTACTTCAGCAGAGGTATCAATTTCCATAAGTCAGAATCAGAAGTCATGTCACCTGTTTTGCCATTTATCTACTAAATCATTCATCCGTCTCTTACATATGTGAACACCCGCCTCAGTCACTACTCATGGCTGCAATACTTACTCACTTTTGCAGTTTTTCCCACCATGCCAAAGGGATGTTTATGCTGAAGTCAGGAAGATCTTTTTCATCTTAGTCCCCATTCAACCACTTCCTCCCGAAATTGTTTACCTCAGTCTTAACCAGTCTCTCCTTGCCTTCCATACTTTATCACGTGAGGCACTTCAGTCTAGTCGAACTCTGAAAACCTTAGAAAAAGTTGAAAATGTAAGTAGAACTGACCAAAATTTTCAGCATAAATGTCTGTGTATTCTTCTGTTGGCTGTTTTTCTTGCTTTTCTTTTCTATTATGAACTCAGTGCTTGGGGAGGGGCTTGTACATCCAGACAAATCCAGACCTGATGAAAAGCAGGGCTGTAATGTGAGAGGTGGGTGAAATGAATATGACTAAATCACTAAATCTGTAGGAACTGAGAAATGATCCCACTGGTTCAGCTATCTGCAAGATGTAAGATTTAGCAGAGCTAGAGAAGGGCTGCCTTTAGACTAGCTCAAGCCCTCTCTGAGTGTGGCTGGAGGTCTCACAGAGAGGCAGCTCTGTGTGTCCTCAGACCGCACCTGCTCTTTGACGGTCACTGCAGAGATTTTGGTGCTGGACACATACCCTGGACTGTAGGATGAGCAGCTCCTCTGTGGGCTGCCCCCTACCTTCTCCATTCTCTGTCCCTCACCCCAGTAGAGAGGCTCATTGCCCTGCTCTGCCACTGCCCCCTGCAAGAGCCCACTCCAGTGGAATCACCACAAAGGCCTCGAGTGCCCTCTCCAAAGGCTTTTCCTGCGCTCTTTTTTTCCCAGTGTAGCCTTTCATGGAGAAATATTTGTCTAAATAAATAAGCTGTACACTTTGCAGAATGCTTCCCAGGTATAGTTCTCTTTATTATGGTCAGTAAAAAAATGACTGAATTCACTGCAAAATTAATTCAGCTGTTCTTCTTGCATTTCTCCTGACAGGCCTTTGGATTTTGAGTGATGCCCTTTTGGGACATTAGAAGATTCCTTTTTGTAATATCTTCTTAATTTTTTTAAGTTCAGCTTTCTTTTCTTGAGCATGAAATTGCACATAGTCATTACTTTTTTGTTCTTTACCCTTACACGAATTCTTTTAAAATGCTTTAATATTCTTTTAATATTCTACATGTCTTATCTTTGTCTTTTTTTCCTGAGAAAGGAAAACCCACTGCACCAACCTTATTCTACATAAAGCTGGGCTGAAGCTGTCCTACTATTTGTTAGGGCTGATCTGTTCAGTATAATTATTTTATTCAGTTTATGAGCATTATAATACCTGACCTACTCACAGACAGACATCCAGGCCTCAGACTTCATAGTCTCACTACAAGTAAATATATAATACAATAAAAACAAAGAATGTAGCAAAATCCAGAGTGTAAGCTGAGTTCATAATGTCCAGCTGAACTCATTGGTTCCATAAAGACAGATATCCCAAACCACCACAGTAATATACGTGCATGCACTTTAATTCTGTTACACAAATATTTTAAATTGTCATTGTGATACCTTCTAAATTGAAACTTTGATTTTATTATGGGGCTGTTAAGCAGTAAAATATCTGTGTTCGTATAGGAAACATAGGTACAGATGTCCTGACTCATTTTCTACTGTAGATTTAGAAACCTTCCCTCCCCTCCTTATTTTTCATTTTTTTTTTTCTTTCTTTTTCTATGTAAGAAGGACATTTGCACAGCAGTCCAATACAGCCAGCGTAAATCAGTGTCATTCCCTCCAAACAAGCAGAGCTACACTGATTTACACCAGCTGAGGCACCAGCTGAAGATGGTCGTAAATTTTATGGTGGTTTTTGACTTCGGACTTCCTCCTTTTTCAAGGATATGTGTGATGAGTGCTATTCCTTTTGAGAAGCTGTGTGGGTTTGTGTTATGTGTTACTCCTAAAGGTGTTTTTAACTGTCCTTGATTGTTCTTCTACTAAGTCAGCAGTTAGGCATAGCTCTGAAGAAACAGCTTTGTTACTCTAATTTTCTATGCTTCCCTTTTTCTGACTATTGACATCCTTAATGCATGACATGTAAATCGAATAAATACTACTTTAAGTGGTATGTAGCTGAACTTAATTTTTAAGGAACAATATTCTCCTCTCTTAAGCATCACTGAAGCTTATACACAGGAAAAAAAAAGAACAGTTATCTGCTGAACTGTATCAGCGTCCTCTGATATAGCCATCTTTAAAGCACTCCTTTGGGTAATAGTACTAATTAAATCCTGCAATGCTTATTCAGTCTTCTGTCCATAAAAACTCCCACTGATGGGATCTGAGAGTCCTCTGAAAAGCAGAGCTAACTTTATTTACGTGTATAGATATGGATTCAAATGCCTAACATTACACAGTCTGTTAGAAAATGTTGGCCTCCATGCTCAAGGACCGCAGAATGAGAGATTTTAGAGATGGAATGACAATTAAATAGAGCTTTTCTCAACCTCCCACCAATATAAAGATGCACAGTAAGCTACAGTGTATTTCTTTCTTTCAAGGGAAAAAAAGGAATCATTGAAAAGATTGAAAAGGAAATCAATACACTGGTTGCACTGAGTTTGTGGGACACGATTTCAAGGTAATGCACAGTTACAAGAAGGAACTATTTGAACTATTCATACATACTAATTTCTTGCAAAACATTTGTAACTCTTCTAGGCAAAAATCTCTACACAAAGCCATCAATACCAAACAGTGGTTTGTAGAAAAAATGTTTTGATGAAAAAAACCCACATAAAAAATTAACTACACAGTAATGTGAGCTGGTCCCTAGAACTCCTTAAAATTTTGTTGTGGTTGAATGGCACATGACACAACGATGACTCCTCTGTTAGCTGCAGTTTTATGTCTGATGTTCTGTGTAGATTTCTGTGGTGTAAGCAGTAGCGATCTTTTCCTTGTTGAATGAGATATTATTAGGAAGGGTTTTGCGATCTACCTGGATCTTACCAGGTTTTGGGGGTGAGTCCTATGTTCTGCATTGCTGTCCACATACCAGGCCATTGTGAATTTAAATATCTTCAAAACATCTTGGCAATTAGACTTGCCCTTGCCAGATCCAAGCACATCTGTTTTTAAAAGTCTAATGGAAAATCAGTGGTACTGTCTCCTAAGACAGATTTTCAAAGCTGCCTGTTTACATTTTGATGATTTAGGTTTCTAAGTCCTGAATGTTAAGCATCTAAATCCCTTCGGCTTTGCAAAGCCAAGAGGACTGAAGAGAAATGGGGATGGTGTCTGTAGAGCACTTGGAAGAATATCAGGTAGTTTATTTTTGCTTGTTCATCCAGCTGCTTAGCCATTTCCCATCCTAATAAGTCTAAGTAGGCAACCTTCTATTTCCCTCAGGAGTCTAGATTGCTGGAGCTACGTGGGTTGGTCTCTAATAGACAAAATATCCTATATGCACAGGAGGTCGTGCTGGTTCATTGACATTTGCTTGGGAAGAGGAATATGCCATCGTTGTGCATCTCCTCAGCTGCTTTGCAAACCATTTCCTTCCCTTCTGTGAAGGCTGTGGATCCCGTATGCCAGACCCCCACCACTCACAGTGGTAAGTCTCTCCCTTCTGTGGGTGTGTGGACACTGTCCTGCTCTGGGATGCAGGAACTCTGCACCCGGCATGGGACTAGGGTCATGCAGCTCAGGCACTGCCCTGGAAACCTGCCTGGCACGCAGCATGCCTGCTCTGCTTGGCAGCCTGGTGTTTCGTGGCTAACCAGCATGTGCTGGAGCACAGGCAGAACAGTTTAGAGTGGAATTGACCCCCAAATGTCCCTTTTTGGAAAAAAGCAACAGTCAGATTTAAGTAAATTTCATGACTGAGGTAGGTCTTTAGTCTTGCTCCTGGCTCCAGATGGCCCCTAGCATGGCAAAGGCCAGCTGCCCAAAAGGAAGGGCAAGATCAGGTGTGGATGCCTGTGACATGCCCTGTGGCCGTGCCACCCCTGTGCACAGCTCCTCTGGGACCGCCAGTGCGCTGGCAAGCCCAGGGGATCAACCACGGCACCCCTTGGCCTGCCACAGCTTTGTCTGTGGGGACGGAGGATGATTATCTGATGTCAGCTATATCAGTTTGATGCTAATATTTCCAGCAATTGATGCTTTTACAAATCAGTCATGAAGTACAATTTTAAACTGATTTTAACAACCAGAGCACACTGACACTAGAAAATGACAGCAAGTTTTTTGACAGCAATATCTAAAGGAATAGGAAAGAGAAAGAGACTGTACCTGCTGCTGAGTGTTATAAAGAGGATGAGAGGAATTTTTCATTTTACCTTTTTTTTTTTTTTTTCTCTTAAAGGTAGAAGATCAACTATTCTGGCTGGACACAACAAACACATGAGAGAAACTCTCAGGCGTGTAATTCCCTTTAACAGGCAGTGAGTTTGCAAAGCAAGTATGGGCTTCTGTGGATTAGGATAAATAACCTCTCTGAACTACAGCATTGTTACATACAGACCCAAAGTATATCCTACAGCGATATCTGCTGTGCTTTGGTCTAGCTCGAACCTGCCAAAATCTAACTCAATATATGACTTTCTCATCAGCTTAGTGACAAGTAGGCATATTTACAAAATTTCCAAACAACTAAAGCACTTCTTGCTCTTCCTTATTCCTAAGGCATAAGGAAGCTCAGTGGTGATATTTTTTCCTGAAAGGAGGTGGTCCAAGGAGATGTTGTTTTCATATGATGTTATGTTCTGCTGAGCACGCAGAAGGAGCTGGACCTGTATGTCTGGGAATGGTGGGAGACCAGCCATAGCAAAGCAAGAGGACATGAAAGAATTCCTTTTCCCAGTGAGATTTTGGAGGAATTTTAGAATAACAAAAACCTGTCTCAGTTTTCCTGGGAAGAGGCCATGATTGTATGTGATTGACTAAAGGTCTGCTTGGATCTTGGTGATTGGTGGGTCCCCAGAAGCCATATCCTTTACCCATGCATCTATCTTGACATTGCTTTTATTCCCTGACAAAAAAATAGATGTCCTAATATCCTACTATCCCCTTTCGGGCTTTTGGAGGATCTCAGTGGTAGAAGTAAGAGAAAGGATGAGTTCCTGTGTTTCAGTAGTTTTCAAGGGCTCCTGCCTTCCAGAGAGTAAGAAAAAGGAAACAGAAATGTTAAAGAAAGTAGAAATGGGGAACAACAGTGTTCTCCTTTATGAGCAGATATTTTCCCAGGATAAGTCTCCAGCTGGAGCTGCTGGGGCGTGTGGGAATCACACTGCCACACCAGGGTGCTTCATCTGAGCCCTTACCCACTTACCATCATTAAAAAAATCACAATCTTTTAAATGAGACATGACTTTGCCATTACTTTCTGGTTATGTTCCAAATGAGCAATCATATTTCACACAGGTTGCACACTCTTCAGGGAGAGTTTCTGATCTATACTTAGGATACTCACTATTAATAATGGGGACCTTTGCTGAGATAGGTGACAGCTCATTAACATTCTTCCCAGGACCTTCTACGCCTAGATATTATGTTGATAATGTTGTCTTCTGGTACAAGTGCTCAGAAATAAAACTCTAACATAATCGGCAAATTAGCTGCAGAATAATAAGCTTCATTACAGCTAGCCAGCTACTCCAGCCTTCTGCTTTTATCAATGAATTAAAAGCTCTTCATCTGCAGTTATTACTGTAACATGACACGGCAGCAACGCTGAACACTGAGAAGGCGATTTTGCTGCGATAAGCATGGTCCCCCACAGACTGTGGTTCTGTAGCTTGCTTCCCTAGCCATGGGTTTTTTCTCCATAATCAAAGATTTCATTTAAAAAATTAGAGTGCATTACATTCAGTGTGCCTGTAAAGGCAGCTTTTAAAATAGTCCTCCAGTGTAGGACAGCGTCAGGATGTCAGTCTGAGTCTGCAGTCAGACAGGAAATTATTGAGCCTAATTCAGTCGCTGCAATTCTCCACGTATTTTGTACAGGGAACAATGAGAAAGTGCTCAGGTCCCTGCACAAAGAGTAACCATAGTGGTTAATGTTTAGAAAACCCCTAATTTATCTCTGAACTTCTGGATTTTCCAGTGGCTCTTTGTGGAGTGTGTGGTCTTCATTGTTGCCAGTGTCCTTTTCTGAGTTATTTGTATTTGTTCTAGGTAAGGATTGTAAGTTTCAATCCTTCTCCTTTCTGAGATTTAGAGACTTTTGTGTCAAAACTTTCTGGGATATATTTGCCATGGTGTTTGCTAGAATCGTATCTGTCCTTTTTGAGGCTTAAACAAATGTATGATGAAAAACACCTTGAAAAAGTTTTTTAAAAAAAAATGTAAAAGTAGCTCTCAGCTCAAATTTTGATTAGAAATCTCTTCTGATTTCAGTATAAACTACCCCAGACTTATATCTGCCAGGTACCTAACTGCAACTTTGCTCATTTTGAAAGGAATCTTCTTACACCTTGGCTTTTGCAATAGCCGAAACCTGTCTTCTCCAGGTGGGAAGTCCTCTGAATGGTGGTCACCAGACACAAAGACATGAGGGAGTGCTGGCAGAGAAGGAGTCTTGGGTGCTTGATGCCAGGCCTGAGAAACGTTATTTGAAGTAAGAAGTCTACAGAAACGTCTACTACATATCTCCTATAGGATGCCTTCCTGCATTTCTCCTGCTCAGGCAATGGAAAGAATGAGAAGACATTGTGCCAGCTCTTAAGGCTGGAAACTTCTGTGAGAAATAGGAAGAGAAGGCAAGCCCAGAAGAAGACAGGAGTGGTGCTATGTAAAGGCTGGACTGCAGTCACCCTATCCCCATTGAGGTATTTATCAGATGTAAAAAAAAATAATTGTTAAGCGGTGTAACAGCACATTAAGGAAGTGGGCATACAACACCTTTTTCTGAGGAGGAATTAAAAACTTCATTCTCCCATACTATCTCCAATAAATCTAGTAAAAATTCTGTATGTTAGTTTTCTCACCCTTCTCTCTTAAACTCTTCTGAAAGTGTTCTTGCATGATACAGTAGCTGAAACACTGGAAGCAGCTTGTATTAGTTGAGTACAACTTAATATTCCCTGCTAGCACAAATGAAGGATTAACACAAAGGTGCAAATGAATGTGAATGCTCTTAAGGCTGTGTTATAGTTCCAGTTCCAGAAAAGTTATATGTACTTGTACATCATGAATTTAAAACTGTGAGAAAGCCACCCCTCCAATATCTAGAAAATCCATCTTCCTTTTGGGAAGTTTCTAGCCCTTAAGCTTCTTTCTGCAAGGATAATCACGTGCATTGAGTACACCCTATTGAGTCAAGAACTTGGAAGACTTTTACAAAGACCCTAAATCTTTTTTAAAATTAAAAACCTAGAAGCAATCTCAGCCTGAGCATCAGTGGCTTTTGAAAGCTTTACACATGATTACACAGTTCACTATCTGGAAAATAATAGCTGCTTTTTAAATTTTTTTAACTGAAAATTGTGTTTCTGAAAGAAATGCTTTTGCTGAATTTTATTTTGTGTGTGTGAGAAAAGCATCACCTTCCAATGAAAATGTTCAGGTGCTGTGCAAGAATGCTCAAAGGAAATTTTTTTTTTTTGAGTTTGCATGAGTTTTTCCTGCATGTATTTTGAAATACTAGTACAAAATCAAATGCAATTTTTAATTTCTCCCATATTTGCTATGGGAAAACAGATTTTTCTAATAAAGCAAACACTTTTCCACTAGCTGTGTATGTTTTGGTTTTTTTTAATAAGAAAACATATGGGGGTTTTGTTGTGGTTTGTTTTGTTTTAATCAGATTTAATAATGATTAATACTTGACATTACTTTTACTGGGTCTTTATTGGCATGTGCCACAGTTAGCACATATATTACACATTGGCTCCAGAAATAACCAGCCCAATCCAGGTAACATTAGCCTTTGCAGGTGCTGATGGAAGATCGGACAAGAAATGCTTTGCTCCTCAGACAGCTCAGCTGCTCATTGCCAAGGAGCTCTTGCAGAGGGGGCCTGGCATTGCCAAGTAGCCAAACTTCTCCTCAGCTGAATCAGTAACGCTGCAGAAATGCCTGCACTTGTGGGCTGCCAGGTTTTTGGTGGCCTTCCTGGTCACTGATACCCATGCTGGATGAAAGCCAGCTATTTTCATCTGGGCCAGGGCAATAGTTTTCCAAGTGCTGGTCCATCCAAGAGGCAGCTGATGTCTACTGTATTAACTCCTTCAAGGAATTATTATTCAACTCCATAGGAGCTGAGTGTTGGTTTGATTTCTGCTGCACGCTTGTCTCTGTGTAAAGATGTGGCAGGACTATTTCTGCGCCAAGGAGAGGCCCATCATTGCAGGAGACAAGAGAACAAACATTCTCACAGTATAATCAATCTTATAGAGCAGATGGATACAGTAATTAGAGCAAAAACAATTTTGCCAAGAATATTAACATTTCAACAGTTTATCAGAAAGGGGGTGTTGACACCGGTCAATAATTTTCTGATTATTGCAAAAACATCTTAAGTTGTTGACTATTTTGTGCAAAATAGGACAGACTAATTTTGGCCTCCTGACCTTGTTTACAGCAATGGGAGGTAGCATTGCCACCAAAATCTTTTTTAAAACAAACAAACAAATAAACATGTGTTTTTCCATGATTTGAAGGTATTGTAGGCCATAAAGATGTATGGGGTTTCCATAGACCATATTTATTTATATTTTACTCAGTCTCATGATACTTGGGTGCATGTTGCAAAAAATTAAACAACTGCTGTCAACAGTTAGCATAAGTCAAGCCTACCCATTCCTCCCCCTCTTCCCATACGTGGATGAGATAAACATCATGTGTATGGACCCAAAAGAAAGAATAATAATAAAAAAAGAACTTAGAAGAATCCAAGTCCATTAAAACACTCCGTTCCTGGGGAAGAAATAGCTTCTATTTGTTTCTTTTTTTCTTTCTGAAAGTAAAACTGGCAAGTCTGTGCAAGGCATGAGAGGAAATACTAGAATAAAATTAGTGTGGATGAGGGGTGAGACACTTTACTGATATTAGTGTGTATTTCTGTCATCTCTCTGTCTTTCATTTCTTTTTTTTTTCCCTCCTCTCTTTATTGTTTCTTCCAGTTTTTCAGTTCAAGGCAGTCCTTCCCATTCACGTTTTCTCCCCTGCGCTGTTTTTCATTTGCCTCTGATGCTGTTCTCTTAGGGCACTTTCCAGTGGTGGGCCATTAACACGCTGTTACACAGAGCCAGCAGACTGGATCATTGCTCTGTGCTGAAGGACCCTCTCATTTGCCTGCTGGAAGTGACACCTCTGGGGGGCATCAAGGTGCCTTGATGGAACAGCTGATTACACAGCTGGATAGAACATTTGAAAAACGTCAGCACAAATCCTTTGAAACCATTTCCTGATCCTACAGCTGGCCCTTTAACTCACTTTGAAGCACTGCGAAAGGACTGGGCATGTGGATATGAATTCGCTTTGTGTCTTGCTGTCCTTAATGAATCATGTGAACCATGTTCTGGGAGAACCCAGGAAGGAGAAATCAGCAGAAGGAGGGAATTTCCTTGAAGTCAGGAATGCCCTCCTGCCTACCCTGCCAGACGCCTGTGCGGAAGGAGTGGATAAAAGACCACACGTCCAGGCAGAAAACTGCAGTTATAGCTGCTTGACTTGCATGCGGCACATAACTTCTTACTGTCAGCAATAACACTTTGCAGCTATAGCTTTATATCCCTCAACTCTGGCAGTACAGATGGTTTGATACCAATGACCAGTGCTTACAGCAAAACCGGGTAATATGGCATTAAATTAAATAATTAAATATTTTTATCCCCAGTCTCAACACTCTGTGAATATAAGTCCAGAAGGAGCTTTCCTGTTGTGTCCTGTGCCTCTCACTTGTTTGCTGGCTGGGTACAAGGCAGAAAGAACTACCCCAGAGTAATCTGCATCATGACCATGCTGGGTGGGAGCTGACCATGGCATTTCACCTCTTTTGTTACAGCAGCAGTGAACTAAGATTTTATACTATGATGTCTAGAAAACAAAGTAGTTTTCCCCTTGCCCTAGCAAAGTAGCCAGAGACCATCAGGAGAGCAGCTCAGCAGCTGCAGTAGAAAAGGGGCAGCTGCTACTCAGAGCTCTTGCAGCTGCTCTGTGTTAGACCCTGTGGGTTAAAAGTCTGGACTTGAAAGTCCTTGTGAGAATAATTGTCCCATCTACTGGTTGGCTGGCAGAGGTTGTGATCAACAGCTGACATATTGATTGAACAGGAGAGACAACGGGTAAGCAGACAGACTTATATTTCCAAAATAGTAGCAAGTGAAATTGAAGCTAAATCACTGGAAATATGCCCCTTTGAAACTTCAAAGATCAGGAGTGTGGATAAAAGATTGAGTAATGGAGGAAGTGAGAGGGGAATAAATGCCCTGAAGAACCTGAAATAGCCTGAGTTTTGGCCTTCAAAGTTTGTGCAAAGCATCTCCCAAAAGGAGGTGGAAAGGAGGAGGGCAATCTGAAGCCAAGCCCTAGGGCAGATGGTGGCAGATGCTGCACACTGGAGCAGTGCTCCATGGGACACGATGCCAGCCCAAGGGTCTGCCTGCACAGAAATGATACATTGGATTAGGCAATCCACTCTGGCTTCAGAAATGAGCTGCATCAAACGTGAAATGCAATCACATTGCTTTGATCTGCTTTCCCACGGCGCTCTTTTTGTCCAAAAGTGTTTGCAAGCGGTGTTGGGCTCGTGGGCTGCGTGGTGCCCTGGGGAGGTACCCCCAGCAGTGACCATCCTATCACCCAGAGCGTGTTCCAGAAAGCCCAGTGAGACCTGGAGGAGACCGGGAATCAAACCAGTACACTCCTGTGATTCTTCTCCTGGCCATCCTGTAGTGCACCCTTAAAAAGCTTAGGAGCAATGTCTTATGAGGTGATGATGTAAATATATACATTTTTCTTTTTTTTTTTTTAAATCCTGTGTGAACCTTTCCTCAGGGCTTTTGAAGAAGAGGAAGGATCAGGTCAGCCAAACCTGACTGAATGAAAGTGAGATGTGCACAGGGAAGTCTGAAAGAATGGTGGTAACGAGTGATAAAAAATGGCCCACTTTTGTAAGCAAATGGGGTCAAAGGACCCCGACTTTACTCTTGTTGCAGTTGGAGCACAGTTGTAAACAGTAACTGTACTGGTACCATGGCAATGACCAAAATGATTTGGGTATAAATTTTCATGCTGGCATGCGTGGGAGGGAATGTTTTGTAAATATGAAGTGACCTACTCCTCAATGAAATTATTGAAATCAATTTTTTAAAAATCTGGTTATGAAGGCTATAGTGAAGAAAGTACACAAACTGCATTTAACATACCTGACCAAGAAGACAGCAAATTTCAGCCCACTCAAATTTGTCACACTTCTGACTATGGAGGACTCAAAGCAACTGGCTGGATGCTGGACACTGTCCATATGGGTGCCACCACTGGGTTGCCAGTTGTCTGGCACAAGAGTGGAAAACAGTCCTTGGCCTCTTCAAAAGAAGGTCAGATCAACCCTTTGTTTTCACAATTTCTTTGCTCTTTTTAAAAGCCATTTGTACTTTTTGGTATGAAGGGATGTGTGTAGCAGTAAGCTCAGCAGTTGGATGTGCAGAAAAATGCTCCCTTTTACTGATTTTGAATCCTGCAAGTTGATAATTTCAAATATTGCCTCTAGTTGTGCTACAAGTTTTGAATTTCCTTTCTGTATTCACCTTCCATGCATCACATATGGTTGTGCAGGTATTGAAGAAACAAGTTGAGCTGCCTTTTTACAAGCCTTTTCTACTTAATCTTTCCTCTGAAACAACCCTGTTACTGTGTTCACTCTTTCTGCATTTTTACAGGACATTCGGTGTATGAACTACAAAGTGATCTTCACTTGGTTTTTCCTTGTGGCTAACTTAGATTTCCTTCAATTTAAACTAGTCTTGTAATTTTCCAGCCATCTCTAGGCATGACTGCCCCTGATAAGATTTTATCTATATATTTCTTCTCACTCCCTTTTCCTCCTTTTCTGTCTCCTTCACTCTCTCAGTTGATATTAAACCCTTATTAGGTTGGGGATATAGCATTTTTCCTACTAAGGCAAGCCAACAACAATACCTCTACTTATTTCACGGTGCAAACTCCCATGTTCTTAATGATAAAGAATCACTTTTCCTTCCCTTGTGAAAAGACAGTCTAGTTTACCATTCCCTGCCCTGGTTTGCTCTAAGGTTAGTTGTTTTCTAAATTGCTTTTGCCAGGTGAAGATGTTGACTGCAAATGAAAGGCCATGTTTAGGTTGATGATGGGAGAGTCAAGAAGAGTTAAGCTGTTTTGGGCCATGCCCCATTCAGGGAAAGCCCCTGGAGACAGGGCATGTGTGGGGGACAAATAGCTGAGGCAGTGCTGCTCCTTATCAGGACAGGGTTCTGCTTTAATGTAGATGTGGAAGAGCAACAAGGTTTGTACTGCAAAGGATGTTTATTTTGTAATGCAAATAACAAAACAGAGTACCCTTTGTTTCAAATTCTGTTCTGGGAGAAGGTCCTCTGCAAATAGAGTAGCATTGTACATGAACTTTTCTGGCCCAAATAATTTCCAGTCATTGCAACTGATGTTTTGAGATCACTACAGCAGTATGAAATCTCTCTCTGAAGCCTCTTGGGGCAGTTTACTTGCTCCAAGGCTTTCTGCACCCCCAAAAGTCATGTTTTTCTCTGTTCTCTTGCACTATGATAAACATCTGAGCTATATAATATATTTGCTGTGGCACATCTGGCCCAAGGAGAAGGAGCACTTCAGGAGACAGCTCCAAAAAGTAGGTTTGAAGCTGCAAGCACACTGCTTGTGTTTGGATGTGATCCTGGAAGAAAATGAGAGGATTTACAGCCTGGATACTACTTCAGCACATTGTACGGGTAAGCAAGTAACCTAGAGAGTCCCAGCTGCATCTGCCATGGTAACATCAGCAGCTGGCAAAAAGAATCCTGCATATCTTATGCACGGGGATGGTACCAGAGGACAAACTGATAGAGGACCTCTCTTGCCATGGACAGCTGAGGAGGTTTTTGTGTTAAACTAGATGTTGCCTGACAGGGTAAATCCCACAACTGGAGACAATTGTGCACTTTCCATGGAGTCTTGGCAGTACTTTATAGTGCTTTGAGTATTGCCATAGCATGCCTTGCAAAAAGTCTCGATCCCCCCATGCAATTTAATATGCAAGGGTAGCTATAGTGACCTTTCTGATTCTTTCATCTTTCTCTGGCACCTTCGTTCTTTCTCCCCCTTGGAATGCACATCACCTTGCCCCGTCTACTCCATCAGCTCAGAAGAAACCTGTCTCTTGGTGGATTTGCTCCAGGTGCCACTCTCTTTCCAATGCAAGAGGCTTATTCAAGCAACTCTGCAGGGCTCACAGCATGAGTGGTGATGACAAAGAGTAGGTGACATGAGACACATACAGTCCTTGCTGCCTCATATTAAACTGTGGCACATCTACCTGAGTGCTGGCATATAACCAGGAGAGATGACATTTGGCCAAGATGACCTGGAGCAGGAAGAGTGCCTGGGTCAGGCCAACATGAAACAATACAGTGTGAGATAGTGGGAGGGCTGCCAGCAGCAGAGCAGGTGGGAAGGCTCCCGTATGAACCTGAGAGCAAACAAACTCACTGCCAAGTAGCACTACTCCTGCTCCAAGGAGGATCACTTATTGCAGTTTGAATTATTAGCTCATTTGTTGCAGTAAAAGAGTGTGTGGATGCAAGGCACTGTTAGGAGACCAACCTAAATTACCTGTGTGTACAAAAAAAGGCCTGGGAGTATATTTATATCCCTGCTTTGCTATGGGACTGTTATTCAAAGCACAATATAAATCATTATGTAAAAATCAAAATACCTTTGGTCTCTGCAATGTACCTGACTTCAAAGCACAAGTTCAATAGGTTAAGCAGAATTGGTTATACTTGATGTTCTGGTAGAGCCTCTATAATATCTAATTTATATTGCTCTTAACATATGGAGCATTTGCTTTGGCAAATGAACTTAGTAATATTTGATGCTTTCCCAGCACACAATCAAAGCGCTGACTTCTTAAATCATTGCAACAAAATCACTGGTTTGGAGGAACCTTCTCCTTTCTCCATTTGCTTCACCTTCCCAACTGAAACAAAAAAGTAAGTGGAACAATTTACTTTTATACATGGACAGTTCTTGCTGGGCCACCTTAAAAATGTAAAGTAGTTATATAAAACACAAACCTAAACCTCTGCATCATAGGGTAGTGAGTCTTTACAAGCAACTTGTGGATGTGACTGGGGCTTGATCCCCAGGTCATGGATCTCTTGGAATCTGGGCCCTATTTAGGTTTTTTTCAGCATGGAAAAACACATACTGGGGACTCTAGCATATATATATAAACCTTGTCAGTTAAATATAGAATAATGGGAATCATCAGAGAGTAAAAATACTCCACTTTTTATGGTAAGTATTTACCATAAAACATGGTAAATACTTCAGTTTTATAGCAAAAACTAAGTCCTGCTGTCCCCTCCCAGCACTCAGTTCCCTCATTTTTAGGCATTTGGATTTCTTTGCAGCCTAAATTCTATTCCTAATAATATTCCTTCCCCATTCTACCCTAAGTATATATAAAATACTAATTTCATACACTCAGAGAAGTCCTACTCAGTGAGTTTTACTAAGAACTTCCCAAGTAATAGTGCTTTTATGTCTCAATTTTTGTGCTTCATTACAGAATTCCAGTCTGATTTCATAATCTTTGCCGAAGTGGAAGGGTGTGTTTATTAGTTTTGGGGTTTTTTTTGTATGTTTCCACCAGATGGGGAGAAAAAGGAACTTAAGGAAAAGAAAAGGACATAAGGTAATTTTCTAGGTAGTCTAACTGGTCAATGAGTCAAGGTGGCATATGCTTGTTGTAGCTGAGCTCCTAACAGTACAAATCTCTTGCATTCACAGAAAGCTGGAATCCTTAATACCTGTATCACCTTTGAAAACACTGCTTTTGGTCACCTGGCCCAAGTGTAAAAGACTGTACTTGCAGCCCACCCACTGGGACACAAAAAGGCAATGATATGAACTCCTGTGCAGGTAATGTGTGACTACAGAGGCTGAATTATTTGGAAGATAACCTCAGCTACAGTAGGAGAAAGAACAACGAAGAAAATGGAAAAGAAACAGCTATAATAACCATCTGCAGGCACACATGGCCTCTACTTCAGCACCCATAAAACTTAAAATGATAAAAGAAAAAGAAATTGCTTGCAAAATAACAAAGTCTACTTTATAAACCTTCTTATGCTCTTGTAGTGTTGCCCTCTTTCTGGTACTTGAAGTGCTGTGTGTATTAGTGTTTCGTGTGGAGAGAGGTATATTCCAGGAAAGTCTTTCCTTCACTTCCTCTTCTGCCTCATATATGCACACATTGTGAGTTATAGAGTGTACCCAAGGGTGCCAGCAGTATTGTCCTGCCCATCAAATCAGCTTGCATTGCCTGGGCTACATATCCTGCCCCTCGGCTGTGAGCAGGGGTCAGTCCCAGCTCCGTGTGCATGGCTGTACAAAGCAATGATGCCATTTGAAATAAGGGAAGAAATCCAATCATGACCACTGTGACTTCCCTGGACTAGGCTTAATTTTGCCTTTTTGTGACCAGCATAGCTTTGGGCTATCAATAGTTTTATAGCTACTACAAGTCCCTTAAGCGAGAGCATAGTTTTACTGCCTTTTTATTGGAATGCAATGCCAAATTACATATATATGTCCCTCCTAAGGCTTATTTCCCTCCCAGAGTGGTACTAAGGCTTTTTCTTTTAACTGGACTGGATCCCATGCCCAAACCGTGGTGCAGCCCCAACACAGTCCTGGGAGCAGCCAAGAGGTGCTGCAGCTGAGAGCTGCTCAATGGACCCACAAGGGCATTGAGACAAAGGACAACCTGCAGCAGTTTTAAATTTCCTAATGAACTTAATGGAACTAAACCAAGACATTTGCTAAGAGTAATTTGTGCCTTTGAAATTCATGTTGAGTTTTGCAAACTTTTAGTCGTTTTGGGAAGGACTGAGCTGAATCCCCATCCCGAGTCACACCATGTGTGAGCTATTTACCAACAGTGTGTACTCTGTAACTTTTAGCTGCAGACTGCTCTTTAGCCTAGACATGAGCCTTGCATAAATTCAGAGGTCACCAACTGTTATGGCTTTATCAAGAATCTTATTAGTGATCATTAAAAATAATCTTGCTTAGAAGGGGACTGCTATGTGCAAAGCCCATATTTCCTATTTATTTTATGACTATTAATGTTTTTTTTTAATGTTTATACATTAGTGCAAGGAACAGTGTTAGCATAATTCTAGTGTAAAATAAAACCAGCTGTATCCATTATAAGTGCATTACTGCCAGGAACTGTAAATATGTTTATGCCTGATAGCCTTCTGACTCAATAATATCCTGCTATCTCTGTTGGGCAGGCAAGTTTTTAAACCAAGAAAAGACAGGTTATGATTTTCATAACCAAACTGGGTTTCTTTTTGAAGTATGTTATCTAAATTCAAATTTTAAGAAGGTCGTTAAAAAAATCTGCCTCTGATTTTAAAGGAGAACAAAGTGGTGGCAAGAAGGTACGATGTGCACTAAGAACAAGTTATTCCTCCCAGATATACACATACGCAGACAAACCCTGCCATATCATACCATACAAACAATTTTAATTGTGTAGTTACAGTCAATAACCACTCCTAGTCAGAACATTTCTGCATAAAGAAAATTGTGATACACTTATAAAAACAGCCAGCTGTAACAAAATAACTGGTGTTTTCATAGCAATAAACTCATAAAAAAGAAATACACCTTTATACAGAAAATTTATACAGCTGTAGCTTTAAAATTGATTGTAAACCAAAGGAAGACACATTGCAAACATCAATTATTTTCACATTAATTGCATAAGTTTCTAAGGTGATCTATTAGTTTTATTTACCTAAGCTTATTTGCATGATAGTAAAAATTGCATACAACAATAAGAGTGAAGCTTATAGTATGAATTGCTTGGATAACATAGAGCACTTTTTATAGGCAACTGTGTAAAGCACATTTTCTCTATTTAAAACTTTTAAGACACTTTGTTTTACTGCCCATCAAAATACATTTATAAATAGAAAAAAAAAATCAGTATGGTAACAAGAGAAGCAATATTACATTTAACGGAAACTTCCAAAAAAATTAATTACAACATGATGCTGCAGGATCTACAAATAAATAATGAGGACTAAATTGTGTTTCACATTTTCTTTTTCTTTTTCTCTAAAACCATGTAACAATGAGAATGGAAAAAAAATACAGTGACCTTTATTTCCAAAAGAAAACAAATCTGAATTACGGCAGTGCCATATAATACAAGGCATTTGTTGGCATATGTTATCTTTAAACTGCATTCCACAGTCTATAGTTCTTTTGTAACATACAATAGAACAAGAGTAACAAACTCTTTTTATTTTATTTTTTTAAATAAATGTGATTTTCCAAAGATCAAGTGTGGAGTGCTACAGTAATAATTAAAAAACAAGAACAAAACAGAAACGAAAAAACAGTAAATCACAAAAGTTGTAATGCTTGTCTGAAGGCTCCAGAATCAAAATCACTGGTATCATGCTTATTGGGTACACTCACAGTGTATCCAGTGAACACAAATTAATATCAAACAATCCTCAACGCTTCATCTGTTGCTGCGAAGCAGTTTGTAAAACAGAGTAAAACATCTAGTGCAGTCTGCATTATCCTTTTTTTCAACTTTTGTGCAAGTTTTGGAAGATTCATTGGCCAAACAATGAATAATAAAGGTTTTTGACAGAACGCAAGATGGAATTTTCATTTTATTAGTAAATACCAGCGGCACTGTTGAAAGAAAATAATACTTTTAGATCAGTCTTTCAATTCAGCATTAATCTCTGTGTTCCCTTCTACTGATAACTCTTCTTCTAGTTTAACTGAAAAAAGCGTGTTTGCATTTTTGTCTTGGATGCTGTCTTCTAAATCCTTGAGCAGCTCTTCTTCCTTGTATTCTGCAACATCCACCTCCAAACCAGAATTGTCCTTCAGCTTCCCATGGTGCTTAAGATAATATCGCTGGTTCTGAAAGAATTTGATAATGGTGTACTTGGGCAGGTCAAGCTGAGCAGAGAGAGTCTGGATTGCTTCTTCATCTGGATACAGCCCTACATCTTGTATGAAACTCTGTAGGATCCCTAGGGCCTCAACAGAAATCTTTGTTCGCGGTCGGGGTTTCTGACGATTTTCATCCTCAGATTCAGCTGGTGATGCTACTGTCGGTTGCCTTGGGGGTAGTCTGGGACCTGGTTGTTGTTGCTGTTGCTGCTGCTGTTGTTGCTGTTGCTGCTGCTGCTGCTGTAAGACAAAGAACAACATTTTTTTGTACATGTATTCTTGCTCATATTTTGTTACTGAGAAAATCCTGGGGAGGGAGTGGGGGGAAGAAATTGCAGAGCTACAAAGAAAGGTTTAGTAAGTTTAAAGAACAAAAAGGAGGGGAAAAAAAGAAGGAACAAAAAGAACACCAGAGGTTTGCTGGACTGAAAGCACCGATGATACATCAGTGCAGTTTAGCTGACGAATTTTAATGAACATGCTCCATGAGTCAAGCGCAGACTAGACAAAATGCTAAGTAGGTGACATAGTATAGGATTAACTTGACCAGCTAAGCCAGAACTGTAGCAAGGGCAAAGTGAGAAAAGTGCCAGCTGAGGGCAAACATGCCGAGCTCTGCCAGCAACAGCAGCTGCTGCCCAAAAACAAGGGCTGCAAATCTCTAGCTATAGCTAGATGAAGGGACTGGGGAGTCAGGGGGAAGGAGAGCATTTTAGCTCTTTTAAGTACAGAAATATCTCACTGCTGATCTGACCTCAGCATGCTCTGAAGTCTCGTCAAACTTGCAAACATTACGACAGAATGTGCTGGCTGGAAGCGCCTAACGTGACGCTGTCAAACCCAGCCTCGGCAAGGACAAAGGGTTCTGGAGGTAGGAAATCTGTATTTCCACTTCTGGCTCTGACCTCTCTTGCCTGTGGTCTCTGAGCAGGCCTGCACTGCCTGTGTCTGAACAAATAAACAGGGAACAGACCTATTTACCTGCCTCTGTGTTTGTGCTGGGGATTATTTAGTTAATATTTATAAAGCACTAAGATGCAAAGCTCTAAATAAGTTGCACTATTATTATTAGAAGGGAACATGCTGCATTCCAAAAACTCAGGCAATAAAAATGAGCCAATATTCACATCAGAAGAATAAGATAAAGCAAATCATGATGTAAATAATTAACAAGAGCTTAAAATGAAGTTTTGCAAGCATGGATTCAGAAACATTCCTAAAAGGTGAAGCACTGAGCCCTAGGGACAGAAATGTTTTTCTCATCTACCACCAGAGTACAGTACACTGTAAGATCATGTTTAAAATCAAAAGTAAATTTATCAGCTACTGTTTGTGTTGACAATTCTTTTGCTGCACAGCACAGGAAGCACTGGTTAGTGAGATATTTTGGATCAGCGAATTTCTTGTCATATGGTACAAACCACCAGTTATTATTAAAAAACAACCACAGCAAAACAAGCAGTTGCTATCACTGCATTTTATTTCCCTTTGAGAGTCTCCTCTCAACAATTTTTTGCATTTTGGTAGGGGTTTCCAGGCTTCCATTTGCAGTTCTTTGAGACCCCAAGAAGCACAAAATGCTGTACAAATGGTATAAATACTGGAGGGATTATAATTCTGTCCACTTCATAGGGACTCTTGCGGTTGTGGAGACTTTGCACAGACCTCCGCAGCCGGTTTAAGTGATCTTCATATTCTAAGATCTGACACAAATGTCCTGGAATCAGGGCTCCTTCCTCATCCCTATTCAGGTCTTTTCATGTTCTTTGGTTTGTGAGCAGTCCCCTTCAAGGCTTCAGTCCTGAAGAGATTCAAGACTACTCTCAGCACATTAAATTCTTACAAGACTGGAGGCTTTGTATATACAGCTTGAAAACTTGTGTCTGAACTACATATTTATGCATCTACAACAATTACCATGTAGAAGTGTGGAGACAAAACTCAGGCCCAATCTCCCAATCCTTACTCTTACAAGTCATATTAAGAGATTACAATGCAACTGCTTATGTGAACAATATTTATGAGATCAAACACACAACTTTTATCAACAAGGCAAGAAAATCTAAGTAAGTGGCATAGTGGTTGAATGTTTATACTGTGCATAAGCCTCTCCTTTTATCCCCTTAAGAAGCGATTTTATTAAAAACAATGTACATTTTCAAACAAGTGCTGTTTTATTACTTAATATAGATCTTTCTCTCTCTTTTTGCTAAATCAAACAGCAAGTTTCCAGGCTTTCACAATTATTTTAGTACTTGATATCCTAAGGGATTGTCTTATTCAGTTTGCTTTATCTTTAATATACACTCGTGTTGTTTCTGGCTGTGAGATAACCCTATCCTTCCTAGCTTTGTAAATATTTTTCTGTATAGGTAATACAAGTGATACGCAGGGTCTCAGCTGAGGTTGAGAAAGCATAGGGTAATATCTGCCCTTTAAGAAGGAGCAGTTACAAGGCTGACCTCGGGCCTTTTGTGAGAAGCGATTAAAGAGTCCCCAGCTCAGAGAGACAGCAGTCCCGACTGACAACCTAGGCTACACAGCTTAGCACAACAGCCAGCCCCGCTCCTGGCTGGCAGCACCTGTGCCAGCAAAAAGGGTGCCAGCAGCTCCTGGAGGAGGCCCCGCTGGGGCTGCCCTGAAGCAGAGGGCAGCTGTTTCCAAGACTCAGTCATGGAGTAGGTCTTGAATCCCCTCCTCTCTCTCCCTGACATGGTGCCCTTGTGCCGGCTCACCTGCGGAGCAGCACCCAGCCAAGGTCCAGCGGTCAGCAGGCCTGGTAGGAAAGCGCCTCTATGCTCTCCTTTCCCAAGGGTGGTGGGAGAGGGGCTCTGAAGGAAAAACAAACAAATATTGACTCACCCCAGTCTCAACTGGGTTTAAAGTGGGATGAGGACTCCCCTTCCCTTCACTCCTACCCAGGATGAG
Organism: Picathartes gymnocephalus; assembly: GCA_013390045.1. Taxonomy (NCBI): domain Eukaryota; kingdom Metazoa; phylum Chordata; class Aves; order Passeriformes; family Picathartidae; genus Picathartes; species Picathartes gymnocephalus. The sequence continues at coordinate 52,240 of WEKY01062123.1, forward strand.
CTGCCACTGCTGAGGATTCTTGCTTAGTTTCCATACAGCAGCACAACCAGGGCCTCCTGCTCTGTTGGGAAGACCTTAGACACCGGTGCCACACTCTCCTGCCTTTTGGTCCTGGTACCTGTCCAGCCAGGCACAGCCAGCATGAGGCTTGCCCTGCCCCACACACAGCTGCCTCTGCACTACCACCACGCACGTTTGCAAACAACCAACGACCTGAAACAAGAACTGTGGGTGGTCGCACGGTCTCCTTTGAACTGCGGTGGTGGACGGCAGCGCACCCTTACCTTGCACCGGGAGACCTGCATTTAGCCTGGCCGGGAGGGAAGAAACACTAATTTCCTTTGCTCCGTTTAAAGCTTTATTTACTCAGTGCTCTGCGGGATTGGCCAAGGTAAACTAACCTGAATCTGTTCTGCTGGCACATGGATAATGTGGGAAGGCCTGTCACCATGGTGATGAACTGCATTGCTTTCTTGTTCATAAATGGCATCGCGTTCAGGCTGAGGAAGACTGAGGAACCTTCGGATCATGGAGAGATTCTCCCAGAGGGTCCTGTTCTCTGGTGAAGGATCTTCTTTCCAACGTAACAGCTCACAGAGCCACCCCTTGAAGATAAAACCAGCAAAATATTAGGGGTTTTTTGGCATATGCAAAATGAGGGTGGAATGTGTACTTTGTGCATTCTCTCATGCTCTCACCTGATCGAAAGGGCTTTCACTGCACACGCTGGGCTTAAAGCAAACACCAGTACACTGAGAGGCTGCCCAGCGATTTCACAGACCCTTACCAACCACAGGCATTTTGGAAAGCACCTTCCCCTTGATCACACATCACAGTGCTGCTGTTTGTTTGCTTGATTGTAGGGCTGCCTGATGTAAATCACAACAGTAGAGGAGTTCCCTAATATCCTATGACTAGATGCAGTCAAGCAATCACTTCTTAATTTCTGCTACAAGAAGAGGTTTCTCTGCAGGTGAACTTACTTCAAGTGATACATAACTGTTTGCAGATTGTCCTCATAGAACCAGAAAAAAAACCAGTCTCTCAGTTTTACATATGGGATTATTACGGGTTGGGGGGAAGGAAGATGTGCTCTAGCTTCTGATACACCCTTTATACCATTTCCACATCAAAGACAGCAAGGTGCCTAAGAGTTTTTGGGATACATAACATGAAGTCGGCTACAAAATCTCCTGCAAGGACTGAAGCAGTTGCTAATTTGCTTCTGAAAGAGACATATGAGTTCATCTCAAAAATTTAATGTTTCCTTACGTCTTCTTAAAATTTAATTGAGGATTTTTTTCTTAACTGTGCACTGTTAGTTCTAAAAGAGGAATGTAAACCCTCTAGCTAGGACAGTGTGTATCAGCAGAAATTTTCTGATATATTAAAATTTAGGAACAAAATATTACATGTATAAAACATGCATATTTCCTTTATTTTAGCTTCAAGGATCTGTTTTCAAAAATAGGTCCATGCAGTTTTATTTCTTAATGCTGTAGGAAAGATAATGTGACATTTTATTGAATCAACAAATAATATAAATGTACAGAAGCTTTTAGATCCTTTTTATATGTACTGGTAGTGGATTAATGGTTTATCCAGACTGGTTTACTAACAGATACAATAGACACATAGATACGATATAGATATGTATTTTCTTGAAGATACTCATATCTTTAGCTAGCAGTTAATAAATGCAGTGTAAAAATATTGCCACAACAGGAAGAGTAAAAGTAAACAAATAATGTTAATGCATTCATATCTTATATGAAAATATTTAGTGAGGTGTGTATAAAAATTTGAAGTATATTTGCTTTCATGTAAGTGGAAAACTGAACAAATGACACAGGAGAAAATGCCCCCAAGAAACAATCAAAATGACAAATGTTATAAAGATGGTGGTAGCAGAGCCAAAAAGGCAAAAATTTAAATGGGGCCAAAATCTACCAGGTGTTCGTGAGGTGTGCTAGAGATGGAGTGGAGACAGGGGAGAGCAGGGGCAGCAAAAGCGCTCCTTTGCACCCTAGGGATGGAGCACACCCCATTCCTTGACCATGCCCTAAGTGGCGATGCTGGGTTTTGCCCCAGGGTTTAGCAAGATGACTGGGAAATGCAGCGAAATGTCTTTACACAGAGTGCACAACACTTGGCTTGTCCCAGCTGGAATCGTGTGGCAAGTTTTCAAAACAGTGGCAAGGGTCTGTGGAATCTCACTGGAATGTATTAGCAGGGCGAGCCCTCCCTGCCCTTAACAAAAAGAACGTGTTGCTCGTGGCTCTCTGCTCACCTTGCATCCATGGGGATACTGAGTGCTGGACTATGCTCAACAGCAGCATGAGTTTACTGCAGTAGGTTAAAAGTCGTGCAGCTCAGAAAGCAGAGGTAGCTTGTTGGGGACGGAGGAGAGAAGATGATGAAGAGAAACCAATCTAGATCTTTTAACTGAAAAGCAGTTACAAAACTCTTAATTAAAAAAACCCAAAGCCACAAACCATCCCATGCCAAAGCATAAAAACTGTCCTTTGGTTGTCTGGAATCTGCACTGCTTCATGCTGAAATTGTTTGCCCTCTTTCTAAGAGTGGTGAAACAAAGAGCAGAGCTGTCTATCATGACAGTCTCATGAATCTGGAAAAAAAAAGACAAGACAACTTGTCTCCCCCCATGACCCCTCTCTAAAGTATACACACAGGCTGGAAAAGAAGCTGCACCATGCATTTAGAAGCTGCACATGTTTTGAATGCTGACCAGGTGAATCACAGGGTTTGCTTTTTCTTAAAAAGGCAGTAGAAACCCTTTATAATTAAAAAATGTCCGGTATTCCTAGGCAAAAGCATTTTTTGCTGATTAACCATATCTCACAAGAGCTTTTGTTAACTAAGAAATACCTTCTGCCCTTACTGTCTTTTCTGCTTCTGTATTTACTAGGTCAGACCTTATTTTTATAAACTACTGACAGCTAACATTGCATTTCCAATATTTTCCTCTCAATTTTTGCACTGAAATAATATTTCTAATTCCTTATCTAAAATTATTTGATGAATTGTAACCTGAAACATGTCTCTGCTAGCCTTTCAGGGATTTTGAGATAATGAAGACAGATACTTCTGACAGGGTACACAGAAAATATTACTGTTCTACCAAAATGTCTCTATTCCACTTGGCACATTTTTAAAGAAGTAGACACATTATGATGAAACATTTGATGGGAAGCAACTGAATTCTTTTCAGTCGATAGAAACAATTTTTTGGTCTTCATTGTTTATTTCTGAACATATTTATGAAAGTTGATCTCACCAATGTTCTCAAAAGAGATAGTGGATGGACAACAAGACAGGCTGTAGGGGCTTATTTTGTTAAGAGAGTAAGAACTTTATACCAATATGCTTTCTTTTGGTTCAAGACAAACAAATAAAAATAGAAATATTTCATTTAGTTTCAGATTCAGAACTCTGTACATGAAATAAAGCTCATTCATAAAAGTCACCTACACGAGAAAGTATGAAATGTTTTTACAAAATTTAGGGAAAGTAATCATCCACACTTTTCTAATGGTTGATTTTAAGTTCTGTAAAATTTATAAGCTTTGTTTCCATTAGATCTAAAAAAGTATGAACTGCTGCGGATAATGCAGCTGAACTTACAAGTGAATGTAACAGGGCTAGTTTTTCTCCTTTGACGCTTTTTTAAGTCTAGAGCAATTTCTGCCCAGTTTCTTTACTTCCTTGTCTGTATAGTTTTACAGGAAGTGGAAATGACCACAAAATCATAAGGAAATATTTATAAGTCAGATTAGATCACAACTGGTTTATATAGCATATAGAGTACATTATTAAAAAAACAGCATTAAAATAATGAAGTTGATACATTTATGCAGAAAGGCAAACCCCCCAAAAACTCTGCAATGACATTGGGAACAACCTTGATTTTAAAACAGAGCAAATTTGCCAGGCAACATTACACTGAATATAAAGAGAGTACAAAGCAAAATATAAACATTAGCCACATGTAAATATGTTTGGAAAACTTTCAGGATGTTACTACTTTTCAAACTGACAAAGTTTAATTTGACACCTTCTGTTCTAAAACCTTTGTTTCTATTCAAAATCACGCCTTTAGCTGCTATCAATCACTATGCTCTCCCTATTACTTAAAATACTGGCATGGGCCCTGGATAAGCTGAAAATGCCATGCAGATGAATTCTGAGATAATATGTTCAAACCTGTTATATACAACACAAATCCTGTAAAGTTATGTATTGTAAACCTACATTTATTGGGAACTAAAAGTCTTAAATCCATCTGCTACAAAGAAAATACTGTTATGCACTTTCAAGTAACCAAGTACCATCTGCAAAGGTCTTGCTACAGTAAGCAAGAAAATGGTGAAAAAAAAAAAGATGCTAAACCTAAGATATTTAAAATAAATAAGAGTCTTCTGTCTGGTTTTCTGATAAGGATTTAGTAAAGAAACACAAGACATTAGAGGAAAAAAACCTGTGAAAGCCGAACTGCCAAACTATTGCAGGAAAAGCGCAAAGAGGATAACTGCCAAAACTTAGGCTCTGCAATACCCATGAGCATGCTTATTTTAAAGAAAGCATCTATGCATTTTATCTATATATCCAAATGCTATTCTCTTTGGTTAGACCTCTGCTGTGCTTAAATAAAATCTTGTGCTCTTTTACATAGAGTTTCTAATAAAATATTCTTCCATTCTTTATTATCTTTATTATTGAAAGAAAAAAGAAATCTACACCTAAGGTGTAAATACCTACCCTAATTACATCAAAGAGGATAACAATTATGAAAAATGTTCTCTGGCCAAAGCTTTCCAAATCAGCAGCAAACACGTCTAGTCTGAGAAGGGACAGATACAAGGTGAAGCAATTGAACTCATTTGGTCAATTTCTTACAGCGATATTAATTTGCCAAATGATGAATATTTCTTACAGAATAACAAAGACTTCACCATTTTTTAGAAAGACTGTAGCTTAAATCTAAGAAGGGAAAACATTTAAAGTATCAGTGCTAAGACACGATCAGGTTTTTCGTTATAGTATACTTAAGATTATTTTGTACCATTCTCTGGGGCATATAGTATAATAAAAATACATGGTGTTAAAAGAAATCAATCTAAATAGGGAGGTATTTGATACAAACATTTTAGCAGAAAGTGAGAATTGCATTTCAGCATCTACCGTGAACAAAGACTAAGTACATAATCCATTAAACAGTACTTCTAACTAAAAAAAATTGAGTATTGTAGACTAAACTAAAGTAGGCATTTTGAATGAGCACATTTTCAGCAACTAACTAGAAAGCTAGCAATTTATCATTCAACAAATAATTTTCTACTTTTAAAAGAATCTGTAAGTGTTACTTATGCTAATGAAGACTGTTTTTAATCTGCCCACAAACATGCTAATAGAGGGCAATTTTTTTTTATTTACAATGCTGAAGGCACTCCAGTTTATAGAACGCAGATATGAAATTACACTTGGTAAAATGGGCTCTTAATTGTCTGAGCAATCCAAATCCTTCACCTTTAACAGGAAAGCTTATAGACAAAACAAAGGAAAAGAACTCATGGACTAAACTTTAAATATTGACTTTTTCCCCTTCAAAAGCCATCCAACTTGCTTTACACTCATTATTGTTCCAAACGGCTGCACTCATCTTAGATACTTCTATTTCTTTACACAACAGATTCCACATACACATGGGAAGAAAAAGGGGTGACACAAACATTACCATATATGCATACAGTATTAAACTTGTAAGCTGCATATTGCACAGAAAGGTTGCTTTTGGAAAAGTCATAATACTTTGAGTGAGATACATAATGGTAGCTAAGGAGTACTGAAAGCATTTTAAATTATTTACTAGGTTAAAAGGGTGAAATGGTACTTTAAATACATCAAATTTCATCATCTGGGCCATTTTTTGGTGGCAAAGTGGTATTGATCTTTCCAAATGCTTAAAATTAACTATTTCCAGAAGGTCATTATTTGATTAAAGGCATTAAAGTTGAGGGCAAGAAATGATGCACTTTGTCTTCTTTCCCATTCAAATAATCATGTAATTTAATCAGAACTATCCCTTCATGTCCTGTAATAAAAATGTTTGTCTTAGGATATTGTTCTTTACCTAACATATTAACCTTTAAATGTTATGAAGTTCTTAAGAATAATCTCTGCTTAGACAAGATTCTTCCATAATGCAATGAAAGGATCTCCAGTATTTAAATTGCTAAGGCCAAATTTCCCCTACACATTGATTGGAAAATGCATTAAACCCTTCAACTGAGATTTCTCACAGTGTTCAACAGGATCTAAAATTCAGGGACTTCTGAATCAGTAAACTCATGCAAATGGCATTGAGAAGCAAAAATAAGCAAATGTCACTTCAGCACAAACAAATATGACCAATAAGTAACAATGGATACTGCTTTAATTTCTCTGGGAAATGTTGTTTGTGTTATATTTACATTATCTGAAAAAACAGAACAGGGAAAACAGGGAACACCCACTGCAGGGTAAGAACAGAGAATTTAATTCAAAATTCATTTTCATGCTGAGATCCCTTAAATCTGACTTCTTTCTGTGTGAAATACCTGTGGGTTCAGACATGGGAACAAGCCTAGATGACAAGAGCAGTCCTTTTTACCCTTAGATGTTATTCCGGAATTTCCTGCTGCAGGAAAATTTGTTCTGACTGCAGGTTTATCTTTCCTAAAATACATAAAGTGTCCAGCTAACTCCTATGCAAAGCTGAATAGACCTAAATGCTTCACAGAAGAACTGAAGTCTATTAAAAGAAAGACCACTGGGTATTTTTATAAAAATCTGGGAAAACTAATAATCTACCAGGATTAGCAATTTTTGATACTGATCCACATATTTGTTAGAGTTCATTTTAGCTTATATTTTCAGGAAATTTTAAGCACAGACTTCCTTCTGTAAGGCATATAGTTTTGACTAATTTTAAAAACTGCACTGAATATTCAGTACTTTGGGATTTCCCTATTTTTCTAGGAAAATTGTGCATCTTGAACTTAGGAAGCAAAACCTCATTTTCAGCTGGTTCCAGAAGATGAGTAGAGATACCAGAATATGAATTATCTTCTTGATACGTGATCTAAAGTGATTAAAAATTTTCCCAAAACAACGGTTGCCGTAGTATTTTATTTACATTAATCAGCCTTAAGTTTCAGGCTTGGCCTTTGAGCATTCTCCTAAATCAGAGAAAGTTTGAAACCTGAACCTGTCCTTTATCTCCAGATATTCCTAGTTCATCAATTTTACTAGCTTTCATTACTAGAATGTTGAAAAGGGAAACCAGATGTAGATTTTAAGTAAATCTGTATCTACCATCATCACAGATACGATTTAGCAAAACAAACAAACTGAAACCCCACAACCTCATAGGACTTTTCAGAAGAAAGGTAAACTCACTGGCAGGCAAAACTTCCTTTGAAGAATACTTAGACAGATAATGCCATTCCTTAACTTTCTTATCCAACCTATTATTCAGCTACACCATCTGTCTGTGTGGTACCTCCACCTTTTTGTCTGTGTGGTGAAAAACAAACGACTAAATACCTAGCAATGATACACAAATTTTCAGTGATATTTTAGGGGAAAAGGATTCCTAATGTCTCTACATTCCTCTGCCTTTTTCTCTCCCTAGCTGCAGCATTTCAAAGTTAAATACATATTTCTATTCTCGTAAACATCCAAACAAATAAATAGGAAAAGGAAACTTGCTAAAGCAACTTCTCAAATTCAGTGACAAGCATCCAACAAGTAAAGAGGCAAAATGAGCTGCCGTCCTGCTCCCACAGCCTCATCTGTCATACCACACCTCTGTTTCTACGCGGAGCCACGGTGAGTGGCCAAAAGCCAGAGCTTGCAAAAATCTAGCTGGATTAGGGTCTGAGGCTGTATCAAAACCAGTCTGTATGCCCCCTGTGTATAAGACACTACCAGCTCAGGGACAGAGAAAACCTAACCTGTAACTCTAAACCTGACTGCAAACATAAGCATCATTACTTTTTAGCTGAGTACAGAAGAGATTCAATAAACTAAATGAAGGGCTTCTCCCAAGCTTGGTTTCTCTGCTCTCAGCTTCCTTCACCTTTTCTTTTCCCTGTTCAAATGTATCTTTTTCACAGCATTGCCTTCAATTGCCTAGCAGTGATAGATAGGCACAAACCCTCATCAAAACCACAATGTATATGCCTTTGAAAATCTTATATAAAATGCAACTACATTCACACGCAAAAAGATAAAAAAGTAATAGATGCAAAAAATAATGGGTGAAGCTTTACTATGTCTTCCTCTACTCCAGATCCTTCCTCTTTCACACACCTGATTCAATTGGCATTGTAACTGTGAGAGAACATCTGAAAAAAATGGACTGAACAATAATTAAAAACAAACAAACAAACAAACACTAAAAAGAAAGAAAAAACACCTGCTAATTATTAAATAAGCCAGTCTTAGTCTGGTACATTACTTTTTATACGGTCATATAAAATGGGTCAGTGGGTTTCACAGAGGGTGACTGATAATATATAGCCTTTTATCTTTTATTTAAGCAGAAAGAAGTACTGATTTCACTGCAATATCAATGTGTCCCTTGAAAGTAAATACAACCCTATATTCAACCACGACCCTTAACAGCCCACATTTACTTATTCTTAAACATGCAATCAATTTTGTATTGTAGCTATATCTGCAGTTTAGTTATAGCGGAGTCTTTAATAGATAGAGCCTGGCAATTTTAAAAATCTTTTTTACTACTGTCAATTTACAGTGAACAGCAAACGTTTATTATTACATTGCTTAAAGAGATTTAACATTTGCTTTGGGGGAAAAGACCTCCAGTAAAAGAGCTATTGGGCCAAAGTGTCACTTTTGTAATTACTTATATGTTTGCCCATCATGTTGTTATATATTTTAAAAAAAATATTATAATTTCCCAGATGGAGCAATTTAGTTGCATGGCTTGTCACATGTTTTTTTCTTTCCAGAATTCATTTTGGATCAGGGGAAGATCTACCACACATTAAGGAATCACAGGCTCACAGATATTTGGACTTCATTGTCAATGCAGTTCAACTGACAAGATATTCCAACAAGTGACATCATTCCAAAACATACACAGCTCAAATCCATTCTCAGACATCCCTTCAAATTTTCACAGCCTAACTAAAAGCTTTCATACAGATTTGAATTAGACATTTAAATATTCTGAGAAAATGTCTCTTGCAGTTAAGCTGGATTCCGTGGCTCTCAGTTTCACAGTGAAGAACATTTAATGCCCTGAAAATGCCAAGGGTGAGGAAAGTCTTAAGGAAATTGAAAAGAAACTTTTCTCTGACTTTCCTCCAGATTTTGTTAACCACAGAAACAATGAGAAAATTAATAACATTCATTATCTCAAAGCAGTTTAAAAAAATCTTTAAAATCCACACCTGTGAGAGATCGATGCCTCCCAGCAAATGAGAAGGGAGCATCCAGAAGCATGTATCTCACCCATGGAAAAAGAAGGCAGTGAAATCTTCGGAAAGCTAAAATACCCTTCCTTGTAGCACAATTGCTTGCGGCAGAAACTTAAAACAATAGGAAAGCTGGATCAAAAGGGAAGCTGGAGAGATCAGGTTTCTCTCTCCTGGGTGGGAACGAACACAAGAGTGTTTCCAGGTAGTTTGCAATCAGGATCAGGTCAAGAACAGCCACAAGGGAAAAGTTCCTAGAGAGAGCAGTTCTTAGTGTTACAATTTTCCTCACTGGCCAAGAAGAGTCCCAGCCCCAGCTGTATTTCTCGACAGCAGTTTCAGCAGTACCTTCAGCCCTTAAGTCAGGGACTGCATGGAGCAGCATGCGTCTTCCTGCCCTGATCCCTCCCATTCTGTTCCTCAGGTGAAAAAGAGCAATCCTTTTAGACTCTCTCCTTATATAAAATAAAAGTAGCAAATGATTTATCAGAGGTGAAGCAAACTGGCTGCCTTAAAGCAAAAAATATAAAGAAATTAATTTAAGCCCTTCATAGCCATTTTTTTTTTTAAATAACTGGTCTTACATAAACAGCGGAAAGTTCCTGTATCAGTAGAGCTTTCTCTTGCATGCTATAGGTACTAAAGATGTCAAACACCAGGCTCAGCAAAATAACCAGCCACTCGAGTAAACCCACAGACGTTAAATTGATATGTGTGCAAAACTAGCTTAGTTGAGGTCCAAAACTTCAGGGAATTCTGCTAAGGACCTCTCAGTCCAAACATCTTTGTTTTACAAAGATCCTGAAAATGATATTTTTTGCTTCTCAAATGCCATCCTGAAGTAAGCGAACATGACATTGCACAGGAGTAAAAATGAGATGCCCCCTGAATAACAATGTGCTCTCAGATAGAATCTGGCAGATTTGAAATTAGATAAATATTTGCAAATTGGAATTTGCCCCACTTAGCTAGCTGCATGCCTGCTCTAGCCTATTCATTAGATGCCAAGAGTTCAGGGTAATGCATAACCAAAAATCGGAAATTTGACTAAGAGGTTTAATTTGAAGTAAATAAAAAAATTGATGCAATGAGAAATTATTAGGAACGGCAAAATAAAAACTTATCTGGAACAAAATATCATCTCCTTTCTCACCTTGCACCTAGAAATCCTGCAACATTCTTTCAGGTGTAATGTTTTTTGAATTACCCAGTTTAACATTAAGGGAGAAAACACACATTTACTATTTCTTACTCCTGCCTTTGCCCAGCAGCCCTTCACCTGATTTGTAATTGGTCACTCCTTTAACAAATTGCTTCTCGGATCGTTACTGTATTTTTGTGTTTGCACAAGATCCCTTTATTCTTTGCAGCTACATATTTAGCAGCTCTCGGTTTTTCAGCAGGAATTTTACCCTGTCATTTCCTGTTTAGTTACTAGTTGAGCTCGCTTTTGTTTTCTGCACTGTTTACTTGGTACTCTGCTTCCCCCACAGCCGGGAACCACAGGCTAACTCCTCAGCCTCCTCCTCACCTCTGCCACCACAGCTTTGTTTCCATTTATGCCCCTAGTTAACCCTCATACAGCTCACTCAAACTTTTCCCCTTTTTATTAATAGTCAAAACACTGGTACACTCAACCTTCAAAAGCCTCCTGAATCAGTGATCTGTTCACAGAAAGCACAAGCAACCTGAGAAATCAAGAGTATGGCTCTTTGCCAAGCTAAATCCATGTCACCACACAGAGAAAGGAACAATGCTTCACCCACAAAGCCAGCAGTGCTGGTGACCAGTCCAGTGAAGGCCAAGGGCATAGAGTGCCCACAATGTGCCCCACACACAAAGGAATATGTGTACAAAATCATGGTATGTGTGAGGATGTGCCTGGGGTGGGATTCGCAGGAGTAGGACAGGATAAAGGGGCAGATGGAGCAAGAGCGGATGGTGAGGGTACACAGGGGACAGGAAGGAGTGGGAAAAGTCCAAGGAGAACTAAGAGAAGAGCCATACTGAGAGGAATAAGAGAAGGTGGTTAAGATAAAAACAAAACAGAAGGTGAGGGTACAGAAAGCAGGAAGAGAAATTAAGAAAATGCATCCTGCCAGAAACAGCACCTCTTGTCAGGCAGACAGCAGGTGCTGCCTGGGGAAGAGCTGATTCACACATCTGGAGTGTAGGAACCAGAACACCTCTACCTAAGAAAGAAAAACTAAAATAAAAGACTCAAAGGAGGTGGTAGAGGGTGCCATACTTTCTTCTTCTGGCAATCCAGTACTTCCCAACTGCATGACATTTTTTGAATAGCTTTCTGGAGAAATGAGTGCTGTATTTCCAGATCCTTGCAAGAATCTTGGCAGTTCATTACAGCATTATCTTGTCCAATATGAGCCCTTCCTGTCCTCCTCTTCATCTTACTTCAGACTTATTTTTGAGATATCTGCAGCCACAGCACTTCCAGGGCTTTGGCTGCACCTCCAGAATGAGATTTTCACTTTTTTCGGGGCCTGCATGGATGCTGTGGGAGTCACTAATGGAGATGGCACTGCCATGCAGTGAGGGGCACTGATGGAACACCTGCACTGACCAACTCAGCTCTGGGGAACTAGTAATGCAGTCAGCTGCTGGCCAACTGGTATGAGCACAGGTCTTTAGCCTTGTCTGCAGCAGCCTGGGGGGCCATCTACATAGCCAAATTTCCTGCTACAAACTGTACCTTCAGTGGCTTTCAAAACCTGTCCTGTTCACCTTCTTGTGACTGACTTCAAACACTGAGTCTTAGCTCCCTGTCTCTTGCATTTTCTATATTGCCACTGCATCACAAATCACTGCCAATGGATAAAACAACCTCTTACTAAAGCTACTTTTTTTTTTTTTTTTAAACCTCCCCTGGAAGCCTTATTACAGATTAGATTTGATTAATTTCTATCCAATGCACTGCACCACTCTTCCCACCTGACAATACCTGGAACAGCTTTCAGAGAATCTGCTCAGTTCCATTCTGCACACTTACATTTTTTTCTTTGCTGCAAAAATTGTTTTAGAGTCTTATAATTAAAACTTTCTATCAAAATTGCATTAATTTTTTCTCTGTGTAGGAAAAGTAGCCAACTGTGATCTACTAAAGAGTAGACGATTTAAATAAAACACCTTAGCAAGTACTGGAGGCTGTTTAATTAGGGAAAGTGGAGCAATTTACCTGAAAAAATGGATTTATGAAAAAAAAGCAAAACAATTTACAAAAATTTTTAGTTTCCTAAAAAGTGTTTTCATAAGAAAATATTTAATTTTTCATAATCTCTTTTCAAAAGAAATATGGGAATATTCTAATAAAAAACCAATCAACTTTCCATTTGCCAAAGTTTCTAAACACTTTGAGGGTTCTTTTTTAAAAAGAATCTTTTCCCCAAAGGAAGAGGTACAGGGAAGAGTTAGCAAGGAGACAAAATCCATGGTGAAAAACTTTGGCCGAAAATTTTATTTCTGCTAAATTTAGGTAGCAGTGAAGACTACATTTTTTGGTTATAAGCTCTTCTTAAAGCAAGGTGTTTGCTGGCATGTTATTTTGAAAACCAACACAGTAGGATGACTTCTTTAATAAATGGGGATAAACCCCAGAGATTAGAAAGTCTCAGAGTGAGTGACAAACCCCTGTGCAGTATCTGATTTCTTTGCCAAAATAGGGAGGGTTTTTAATAAAGGTCAGAGAGAAATAATCTCCAAAGACAGCAGTGTCTCTTCCCCCTGTATGTTTACTCTTTTATTTCACCCCTTTACAGCTAAAGGCAGACCTTAACACACACATGCACACACAAAAGGGAACAACAACCAAAGAGGAGGGGGAAAAAAAAAAAAGCCTGAAATTTTAGTTACACCACATGTGGTTTTCATTTGTGAAAAATGAACAAGCTGTTTGTGGTTAAACTGTCTAATCTGCTGTTATCAATCTAGCACTGCATTCAAGATTTACAGGATACATCAGCTTCTGTGCCACATTAGCTGTAAAAGGGAGAGGGGGTGGGAGGAAAAAGGAGGAGGAGAGAGTTTATCCTGAGGAATAATATTTCCAATGCAGCCACACTCACACTACATCTGGTTGTGCTGGTAGCGGCAGTTAAATTGAAATATTTCACAGCGTGTGTCAGAAACATGCAGAATGGTAATTATGACAGATCTGATTAAGCCTGAGTGCCACTAGCTCCCTGGCCAGCTCCGGTTGTGCAGGTGTGACCTTGTGCGTGCCTGCGTGTGTAAATAAAATTAATTACAAGCGAGAGGGCGAAGGCTTCAGTGACATCACAAAGCGGAGAAACTCCCAAGGGGGAGACCTAATGGAATATTTTCCCTCAGTCTAATAATACAGTTCATATTGACTTGAGGTAATTAGTGGGATCATTAAAGCAGTTTTCCCGGCGTATTTGGCTGCCTGATCAGATTAGTGAAAATGTTCTTCAGAACAAGCCCTGTGTGGTCTGCCAGAGAAGGAGGAAATAAAAAGCAACAAAGCATATTTTGGAATGATAAGCAGCGCTGGACTTTTTTGCACGGCATTTTGCAGGGCTGGTCCTGGGAGCCTGGGTACCTGACTCTCCTGACCAGTTCAATCTTTCATCCCAGGTGCACACACCTGCATGTCACCTTAGACTTTTAAATTTTTGTTCCTCTATACTCCAGAACTATGCCATCCCTACCCCTGAATGCTTAAAAAAAATCAGATAAAAGGCCTGTGGGAGTTCTAGCCGTAGAAGAAATACATTAAGATAACTGGGGGAAGGAAGAAGAATAAATACGTGATCAGCTCCTCCCCACCTCTCCCCAAAAGTCTAACAGAAGACAGAAGGACTAGTTTAGAATCAGTAATGTTTTCATTTCCTAATGAGCTTACCCCAGCAGAAGAAAAAAAGGAGAAAAACAGCAAAAGTTTAACTATGATATAAAGTCTTCCACAGTAACAGAACACAGAGCCCTAATCAAGAAATGGACCATTTGTTTAAAAACAGTCTATTGAGCATGCTCTACCTTGCAAATGGAATATGCCAAGCTCTGTCACAGATGGCAAGCTTTGACAGTTCCCATCCGTAGCGTCGATACTCGACAGTTCAGCACAAGATCAGTGACATTCTGTCTCATTAGAGCCACGCTAATTATCACAGCTAGTTTCAGGGGAAACCATGTGTTGCAATGGTCAATTTGAAGGAGTCTGTGCATCAACAAACTGGTAATAAGGATCAGACACCTTATTATATGACAGCATGCTGCCTATGATCTGATTTACTGAATCAGAGGTACTGAGGCAACACTGAAGCCTGATGGGTTATGGAATCGCATGTACACAATGTGTAGCTGAAATATGCTTTAAAAATAAAAGGGAGCTATATAGAAACAATACAAATAAAAAATTTAAATTGGTGAAGTTATAATATGGAGTTTTTTCATTTGACATTAAGACATGCAGAGATGTTAGAGATCTTGTCAGTCAGTTTTATCTTTAATCAAATCATATAAGATAAATAATTCAAAATGAAAACTGTAAAATTATGGATTATGCTAAATTGTAATTCATTCCATACTCTGATTTTTCAGTTTCAATAACATGTACCAAACATTCCTTATGTTGTGCCGTCTTGCTGCTTTAACATAATTTTATATTTTGTAAAGAGCTTTCTCTTCTTGGCTCTCTTTTTTCATTTGTACATTTAATGACTTAAACTTGTACTTCTCCTAGCTTCTCTCACTCATTTATGCTCTTTCCACCAGACAAAAATCATCCAACCAGAACCCCCCACTCTGCTGTTTTTGGACACCTGCAGGCCACATCCTGCCAGGCACTCAGCGGTCCCAGCGCCTCCCAGGGACGCACCACAGGCTGTGGCCACGAGAGCGTTAAGCATCAACTCCCAACCAGCACAGGGCAGGTGTGCATCGCATCCCTCCAGGAAAGCTCTCCTCAGGGCTCAAATACACTCCGTCTCCTGAAGCTGCTACCAGTCCTTTTAAATGGCAGCATTTGAACAGCTCCTGCTGCCACCCGCCTGGCTGGGAACCTCCAGCCTCAGCTGATTTGACCCCACATGTAAAGCATGCTCAGGAAGCACGCTTTTTCATCGGTGTGTCAACAAATCCAGCCTCTGCCTTACGTGTTGAAAGGGCTACCTGGCTCCAAGGAGCTGTTTGAAGAGGTCAATATAAGCCTCTTAACAATTAAGTATTTTCCATTCTGTACCTGCTTCTTTGGCTTGAACTATTTCAGGTTTTAATGCCTTTTTCTCCCTCCTCTATGTAGATTTACATGGGCAATTGCATGCTGACATGAACCACCTTATAGATTTTAAGGTGGTTTCTGTTCAGTGCATCTTTGCTGATTGATGGAATTGCTATCTATTCTTTACTAGCAGGCACCCAAGGCTCCCTGAAGTCAAGCCACTCCACCACAACTATACCAATAATGTGGGATATGGTCAGGATCAATGCCAGCGCTTTTTTAGGTCTACCTTGATCAAGAGATAAGAGAGTCAACTAAACTCAATTTTTCTACCCTCTTTCTGAAAAGTAATTTTTTTAAAAAAAGCTAAGGAAATTTCCTGAGGTTTTAACCTTTATTTCTGAGAGGAGATGTTGTAAAAGAGACTAGGAAATGGGGCAGAGTAAGGACATGCAACATTCATTATTTTCCCCCACCAGAAACCTGAAAATCTTTTTTCCTCTGACCTGGGCAAGACAGAACACACACTATGACTCTGTAACTCGATATTTTGTGAAAGAAACAAATCAGCTCTATCTGCCAAGTTTCACAGTTTCACTGAATGACAAGCCGCTTTATGGGGCAATTCTTGATCGCATGCAAAAGCCCATCTTGCTTTCTCGGTTCACACTCTTCGTCTTCTATCCCTGCTGACACCCGATCCCACCCCGACTCCTGCTGCTCGTGGCACCTCTTCAACTGCCAGAGCAATCACCCCCAGGCAATGAGGGGGGAGGAAAATAACATTAAAAAATAATAAAAAATAAATGCTGCTGTGTTTTTTTGCAGCTAACGTTTTCTAACTACTGTATCTCTCCTTCGCACCAGGGCGAGGGGTTTATTTCCAGGTGGACCTGTGAAACGGCAGACCTCGGAGTACATTGTGTTTCCACCTCGCGTCTCCCTGTGCAGCATCCCTCTCTGCTCCACAGAGAACCCATTGTACACTGAGGTTCAGGGGGGCTGGGGGGGAATAAGATTTTTAAGCCAAGATTTAAACCCAGGAAGTGACTCAGCTGCTCTGAGGGAGACAAAGGCAGGAGAGAACTTGACGGAGAGCAGGGTGATGGGCGAAGGAACGAGCCCCCTCCTGCCCTGCAGGGTGCAACCCTCTAGGCAGCCTGAGGTGCAGTGCCCTGAGGGAACAGCTTTGGAAATAAATTTCAAGATGCCCTCCTAAAGCCACATTGTTACCAGAGGGTTACTCTTGGTGATAAAAAGGTTTCTTTTCCTCCCGCTGGAAAACAGTTGAATAGATTGTTCTGTATCTGTGGTAATGGCATGTTACATCTCCGTGCCAGATCCACAACACCGTGCTTGTTCAGTGAGGGAAGCTGTTTAAAAATGACTTTCCTATTAGAGTATATAGCTTAGTCTCTAGATGGAAAAAGCCAGATCAAAGATATAGCATTTATAAAACTGCTGGTTAAAAAAATAGAAGTGAGATAACAGACATCAATTTTTCACTATAAATCTCTGGGTTTACTACAACATTAAAATTTCCAGTAAAAGCAAGGTTTTATATACCTGAACTCTAATGGCCTATTCTGAAAATATTTATGTCAGGAAAAGCATGGTATTTGCATGCCAAAGGCATTTTTAGTGCCAATGTTTAGCACTCCCTTCCCATTTAACTCCTTCCCATCTACTCATGAATGCTAGATTCTCTGCCTAATGCCTACCCGTTGGATCTCCTCACGCAGCCTCTTGGAGAACACTCCAGGTGCATACAAAGGCAAAAAGTCAAACACTTCTAATTGAATAGCACTGCACAAAATACTTGCAAAATCTCTAGCGTGGTCTGAAACCCATGAGCTTACCTCCACACTTCGTATATGAAACTACTACTAACCAAAGCAAAAGACAGGGATGGAAGGACAGGAAACTGGGCTACACAAATCAACAGCTCCAAAGGAACAGGTCAGAACTCTGCATCATTAGATGAGGTTTCTGGAGGTATGGACAGTCCTCCATTAGATTTATTTTAAAATTAAAATAAAAGTATGATTCTGTGACAACCAAGTGTCTCACCTTCCACATACAGCCATTTTCATTTGGTGAGAAGAGACTGCATTCGGCACCTATGGGGCCATAAAGAGCCATCGGCAGGATTGACACTGCAGAAGAGTATCAATTTCACCCAATCAATTTTCAATTTATTTTACTACAAATTAAACTTCTTTAGGTAAATAATGCAGGCTAACAGCCTTGAACTGTAGTGCATGGGACTCTCAGAGGTACAGAGCTTGGTATTACTTCAGTTTTTGCAAACTGTAATTTCCTAAATTTAAGAAGTCTTTGGAAATTTAAGCTGATTTTCAGCAAAGTTTTGCTTTCTTCCTTGCTTCATACTAGCATGTGCAAGCCACAGCTTTTCAGGATAAGCCATAACATAAATCTAACTTCTCAAAACACAGCAAACATACAGAAACACTACAAGTCTCTACCTGCCTTATCTCTCAGGGCTCTTAGGTTTGGGGGTTTTGTTTGCTTGTTTGTTTTTATGGAATAAAATTAGATTTCAGCATCTGTCACCATCAAGCATCCCTGGCTCCCACACGAGAACATCGTAACCACTGCACAGTTACTGAACCATGACACCTTAATGGCCATTACACAAATCACCCTCTTTTTTTTTTTTTT
>WEKY01062123.1:70660-89556 GCA_013390045.1 Picathartes gymnocephalus
TTTTTTTTTTTTTTTTTTTTTTTAATAACGAAATTAAGAATGTGCTTCCGTAATTACTTAAATCAGACTTTCAGGTTATCAATTTAAGAAAAACCCAATATGATGAAATTGTAAAAGTAATGTATGCCACACAATTTTATGTGTGGATTCTTTTAGTTTAGAGTTAGTCAGGTGTGCTGATTAAATTTTAGCAAATAATACTGTTGGCATTACCATTCTACCATTAAGAGTAAACAACCTAGGAGAAGAGACAAAACACTGGGTAAACCTTTCTGTCTCCCTTTTGTTTGCATTTTTGCAAAGCTCTCTTTTCAACATAATCTAATAAAAAAACCATGCAGGCCTATTAGACAGTCAACCTACAATAAAACCAGAAGATTTTAAATACTGACATTGGGTGATTTGCCAACTAAAGTTCTAAAACTCCCCAAAGATATGATGCATTCCAGGAATTTGAATTATAAATCTTCCTTAGCTCCTCAGTATAATAATATTAACTTTTAAAGTATATATTTTGAGTGTATATTTTGAATTTAACAGATTTTGAATTTATTTTGTACACAGTATATTGATTCTTAAAAACACAGAAAAGCATAAAGTTAAAAAGTATACAGAATGTATGCATTCCTATATGGGAAAAGAATCCAACATTTGAAGGAATGTCCTAGCTGTGTCCCAAAACTCGTTCAAACCCATGTGCCAGACAAGCCCTTTTCTTTGGGAAAGCCAAAAAATTGCCAGCAAAGTGCACCGTGAAACTACAAGCAGGCAAATAATCCCTCACCTGAGCCAGCACATGATCTCTCTAACAGCCTTGCAACCTCTGCCTGATCCCACGACCTCTGCCACACCAGGCCCCAGCACCCAGCTGCTTTGTTGACCATCAGGTCCACACGCGGTTGGTTCTCTGCCACTCAGGAGGATTTAAAAACAAAATTGTTAATCAACACATTATTTTCCAGTATGTTTCCTCCAGACTTTTCACTGTAATGAAGTGATTATCACAGGATTTCCAGTTTCACTCTTGCCAGAGGCACTAACACAGTGCAAGGGAAGATGCTCGTTTTTTACCTTGGCGCTACCCAAATAGAAACTCCTGTAGCGCATCATTTAATAGCAATTCGGTACAAAGTGCTCTAGTCAGCAGAACATTATCTGCAGTCTCCTGGCTCAGGCAAGCCCAGCCACCTTGCAGATGCTGGCTGCTTAGACATCCAATCTTATATTGCCCCAAATCAGTTTATTAAGAAAAAAAAATAAAGAAAAGGCCTTCCTGCAAACAGCTACCTTTGTCCCCTTGCAATGCTGGCTTAGGTCACAGATGGTTTTACACCGCAACTCTAGACTGCATTCAGACGTTAATCAAGTTTTTATATCCAAAATAAGATAAATGCATCAATGTTCAATTTTAGCAAATTTAAAAAACAAAACTGTTAGCCAACACATAATTTTCTAATATGTGTCCTTCAGACTTTTCACTATAACTTGTGTTATCTCAGGATTTCCAGTTCTGAGCATGGAACCAATGTCCCCAAATTTAAAAAAATATCAGTAACAGATCTCTGTCAAGAGAGGTTCTCTTAGAGAATAAGTTTGAACAAACCTCCTTTTTTGTGCAAGGGAGACTTTTTGCCCCAAGAAATGTTAACTTGTGCCACTGAAGAGCTCCAATACAGAATCTATTACAATACACATATCTCCTTTAATATATGTGGCATTGCTAAATATTTAAAGATTATTAATTGGGTGACGAGCAATCAGCTAGTTCGAGAAGACCTAACACTTCCAGTCTATCTAGGAGGTTACTTCTCTGAAGCAGTTTTTCAGTACAAACGACACTTTACCTAACTACAGACCTGAAAGCTTGCTAGACATGTAAATTAACATTGCATTGCTGAAACTGGGGAGGAAAATAACCCCTGGGAATACAGGTATAATCACCAGAATAAAATGGGAAAGAACTATGTGTTTGGTGTTTTCTGTTCTTAGTAGCAAAGTTTGTACAAGAATCTACATTTCGTACCAATGCTCAAATAAACCTGCACTGCATCCTCTGGAAGCTTCTGGGCTTCATTTTGATTACCTGTCCTTTTGAAAGTCCACACTGGAAGAGCTGATCCACCTAGAAATTTTTTTAATTTTGCACTTAAATAAATATACTATCGCACAAATCAGATCAGATTTTGGGCTACTAGACTGGCTTCATACCTTAGCTTTACAGAAGACTGCAGTGGAAAGGGGAAGGTGCAGAAAACGGACAGTTCTCTAACCCCAAGTTTTGACATGTAAATAAAGACATCTGAGGAGCACACAGGTTGGAAGCTGCTGTAACATTCTATCATAATTAGAAACATTTCAAGAGCTCTGTAATTTCCAATCAAAATTACAGTAATTTCCGATATACAAGCCATGATTCATGACAGTATTTTTACATTCCATGGGAGATTATAGTGGCCTGATGTATGACACACTGGGTACAGCACTAACATAAACAATTCAGTTTAATGTTTAAACAGCACTTGATGTTTAGAATCCCACAATAAAAGAAACATATTATTGTTGAAATTATCACTTTGACAGTGATTGAAGGGTAGGCAGGCATGTGGCCTATAAAGCTATAATTTTTACAGTCCACAGCTTGAGTTTAATCATTTCGATAGAACATTTCCAAAATATCCCTTTAAATGCTCCTTACACCATATTACTTAAGAGACAACATCCTTTCCGTACAATGAAGTGAACTCCAAAATGTGAACAGCACGGAGTCAAAAGTTAAAGACTTCTTAAAAAGAAAACCAGCACTAAAATGCGGATGGCCCAAGAAACATTGGTCTAACTGAGCTTCACCAGCTGTTCTTGGAAGACGCTGAATTTTTCTAGGAAGTAATTTTAGAAAAGTGAAGGAGTAGTGATTAAATGGATTTAACACTTAATCTAATATGAAAATTCAACATTGCAACCATTGGTGCCTTTGGATTTCTTTCAAGCATTTGTATAACCACAGTTCTAGTCTTTCCCATTTTTCTGTATGTTCTTCCTCTACTTCTTGAGTACATTCTCACTTAAATCAATGCTTTCACATACTCCAGTGATCTTTCTCAGAAGACATGTCATTTATGATAATCACACCCAACAAGTGCCTGCTGATTTCCCTCTTGCCACTAAACTTGACAGAAAATCTTCAGTTGAAGAAAACAGAATAGGAAACCACAAAACAAGAGCTTAAACTGAATATGCAACATATATGTATGCACACAAGCAGGTAACCAAGCAGACACTGTGTTCCACAAAAGCATACATTTTTTCTCAGCTACAACTTGTACAACTGTAATATTTGGGGTTTTTTTGTTTTGGTTTGGTTTTTTTTGACAGTCCACCTCTCATGCACAGTCTCACCAGTGGGTCTGACTAAATATTTTTATGCAAAAAACCAGCACCCCAGAATTTCTCATTGCAGCACATGTAATTGCAAAACACCAAAACCTTGAGATGAATTTGGCAGCAATACCCAGAGCTTGACCACAGCTTTTGCCACATCCACACCAGCTAAGAACTGAAGAACCTGATCCCTTCTGAGCCACGCCAAGACCCATGGGCACACAAGGAAGGTATCTGTCTTGTGGGGAAAAGGGAGTGAGAGATCTCAGGACGCTGCTTCTCTACCTTGCCTGGTCCAGGGGAACCAGAGGTTACCTCCAGACTCAGCAAGGAGCTCTGAGTTGTTGTACTGGGCTGATACACTGATCCAGCCACCCATTTTAACTCACACAGAAACTGATCTGGGGGCATAATTGTACAGGACAGGGAGCTCTTTGAGCCCTGGGAGTTTTACCTGGCTTTTGGTTGCCGCAACCTTCGCAAACAGTGCTTGGGACACCTTAGCTCTCTTCATTTCCTGCTGAATCTCATCATAAATGGAAGCATTAATGTTCATGGAATTGTTTTCTGGTTTTCCATTCCTCTCTGTAGCAATAGTAGCAGTTTTGACCTAGAAAATATGAGACATTTTTCATTATGAAAAAGGTATTTCCCTCTTTCCCGCCCTAAGTAGTTCCCCTTTGCATTTTATTCCTTTTATCTAACCTTTCTCTGATATTCTTTCAGTGTTTCACAGAATAAACATTATAAATTATCTATGGTTCAAGACGCTGGGAAACAGGAAAATTCAGTGCATTGCAACAGGTGAGTGCATCTGAAATGAGTTACTATTAACAGACCACTGCAAATTTCAATGTGATAAATTAGGTGGAAACCTGTCAAACAGTCTTGTAGCGACTTGTGAATCCTTACATGATTTCTTTGCCGCACACAAATTAAATAAAAATTGTAAGTGCAACATAAAAGTATCTCTAATGAAATAGAAATCTGACAGATATATCTTGATTCATGTCATATGCCCAGTACACTCAAATGCATGATAATGTTGAAAAGTTGTGGCTTTAGATTGAATTTTTAAAAAATTATCAGTTTAGTTCTTAAGTTGGTTTTAAGAGACAGTTGAGAATAATTCATACTTTAACCACTCCTTCATGAAACTAAGATAGAACTTTCCTAAAGCTACTGATTCTAGTTGTATTTCACTTAAATACATCAAATATTTATTCTTCTTGCAGTCCAGATTAAATAAACACCAAACATGTAAACAAGACAGAATGATTATAGTACCACCTTTATGCTGCACCTGCAGCATTAAGGAAAACAACAAAAAAAATACATCAGTAGCGACATGATGTGCAGGAGACTATCCTTCCCTTCATCCTCTGGAAATGATGGAAGTGATGTTTCAACACCAAGCATCATCCCAACCAAGGTTAGACTGCAGTTTCTGCAATATCAGTTGAGAGGTACAAAAAATCAGCAGGCACTCAGCTCATCCTACAATATTCTCAGTAGTTAAGTACAACGTCTGTCTAGCAGTTACTCTTGCAAAGCTTGCTCAAGATTAGTGGACCTAATGGGCCACTAATCCTAAAGTGGATCGGAGGAAAGGAAAACTGGATTTCTGCCAAGAACCCACAAGGTGATGATGCAACAAAATCAAACCTTAAGATTTCAATTCAAACCTACTGATTCATACTGAGGTTATTGAGAGTTGAATTAATTTAGTTATTCAGAAGTTACACATCTAGTTTAAGACAGTCATTCAGCCTAATTCTATATCTAATGGACAGAGCCTGGCACTTCCAGAAGGTGATTCAGCCCACTCTTAAGTACGTGTCTAAACCCATACTTTCACTATCAGTTTGATCCAGTTCAAGTCAGCATCTTCCTGTGCTCTGAAGTCCCTTGAGGTTCAAAAGGAAATCATGACAACATAATTCATCTTCTAATCTCACTCTCTATGAGCTTTCATATGTCACAGGTCTCACGATATGGGAGTCGAAGGCTTTGGATGAGAGATGTACTTCGGCAAATCAGCAGCCCATTTTTTCCTAGAAATGCCATGCTCAATTTGTGTTAGCTATCATCCATAGTGCTTTTAAGATAAAATAATCTAGCCCAGAAACTGAGAGTGCATGCCACTTTGGCTGAGCCTGATTTGTCTATCAGGCTTTTCAGGAACTGTGCTAACACATGCCCATTAACTACAAGGGGCAAAACTCCAGCAAGAACAAGGTGTCCACAAGCACTTCCCCCTAGTCGCATTCTGGCAGGCATTAGCACTTCCTGGTGTTTGAAAACAAGGGTCCTAAGTGAAAATGGAAATGAAGAAAAATCCCAGAATGTGGCATACAGTTAAACATGTGATTTTTTTTCATCTGAAAACAATTAGTACTTTGCAGCCATGCCCTTTTCTGCAACGTGGTACTTTTCTAGCAACAATGCAGCAGAGGATGGCCAAGCCTGGACCAAAGGCCGCTCAGAAATATTTGAGGCACCTGGCAGCAGGCAGTGTGGGGAGCAGCACCACGAAACTCTGTCCTTCCCACTGCAGAGCAGGAAAAGGTATGCCTCACACTAGACAAATCAGTACAGGGCTGCAAGAGCAGGTGCATCTCCTGAACATCATACAGTGAAATAATTTAAAAATACAATATCAGTGCCAATTTTGTAACCTTTAAATAAGAAGGATTTGCCAGAAGATAACTGACAACTGGTGGGGACGTTAAACATTCAACTGGAGACAGACTTATCTGCATGCATGTAAAAATCAGCCTAAACTAAATTAGAGAATGAAAAAGTGACCGATTTGTCAACATGCCTCCTTGAACTTTGGGTTTAAATTTTGGGAAATAAATTTCAGTCCTTCCCTCCAAAATAATTTTAACTTGTATCTAATCTTTGAAGGACCCAAGGGGACGATGAGAAGATTAAGGTATTCAGCTAGCATACACAAGTCTTTTGGGAAGGAAACACTTTGCTTTTGTGATCTTGATCAAAATGTATCTCTTCTGTAAGCACACTGCCTTTTTGATAGCTATTGAGCTTCAAAAGACAGCTTCATGTTGTAGCAGTACTTCATAGATCACTTAATTGAGCTGTGAATACCCAGATCATCAAAAACCATCACACACCATGCTGTAGACGTAATTTAAACCATGCAACTCAGACCATACTTTTCAATGGCCAAATTAATACAGATATGCATTTAACCCAAGGGAATTACTGAAAATCCTTGTTCTGGTTTGCAAATCACATCTATCTTTATACAAGTACAATAAATTCAACAGCATCTAATATGTCACCAAAGTTAAAACAAACAAACAAACTCCTATAGCCTTCTGTTGATATTTAATTAGGGAACACTAATTGAATTTAGAAAACACTAATATCTGCATCAAAAAGCAGTATTAGCCCAAAGATCTCCAGAGGAATGAAGTCTTAAAATTATAAAATGATGGGTTTGGGGATTACCAAGAGTTGTGGTTTGCAGTCATACCCTCTCCCTCTCCAGTTCACTTCACTGGCCAAGTACAAAAATTTTTGTCCTGCCTCTTAAAAATTTCTCTTCAAAGATCAGGCGTAGACTCTGGCTGGTCTAGATGGACTGTTGGTCTGCTCTAGTCTAATGAATTCCATGCCATAATGCCAATTAACCTCTTGGAGAATATCCATACATAAAACTGTTTCATAATTTATACATAAGCAAGCATCTAGGCTGTTGTGTTGAATTTAGAATTGAGTTCAAGACAGAGGCTGTTTGAAGCTGGGTTGGAAAAACACCCTCCTCCTCAAAAAAACCCAACAGAAAACAAAAAAGCTCTCAATGGTGCAACTTCAGGACTTGGGAGAGGAGGTGGAAAAAGTATTCATTTTGGAGAGAAAAACAAAACAAAACATAATCTCTCATCTTATCCACACTGAAGCTCAACGTCCCACCCCACCCACACTTACAGCCACACTTTCTGTTTAGGAAAGAAACCATAGACCAGTTATTTTCTTTTTTTTTTTTTTTTTTTACAGTAACCAAATTTTGCAAATGCTAACTGAAGAGGGGAGCATTATTTTACAGATGTAACACATGAGAATCAGGAATTCATTTGGCCATCTTCCTATCACCAATCAATCTAGTCTTCTAAGAATACTTGAAAAAAAATAACACATCCATCTCCTCTTGGCCTACTCAGATATACCTTCTCATCCAAGAAGACTGATTACAGTAGGAAGAAGTTCTGGATTAATTCAATTTTCCTAAAAAAAGGGTAAGTTGTCATAGAAGGAATAACCACTATGAAGATGTTTTCACAAACATGGAAGCTCATTGCTTCCCCATCGAAACTGAAACAAAAAAATCTTATATAACACATTCTCATAAGTACTGTTTTAGCTTAAGAACAAAAATCTTCTTTAATCCTGGTTTAGCTTTTAATATTACATTGTACATTAAAATTCATAAAGTAGTTCATTCCAGGCAAAACAAACTACTTTTCAGTTCTGTTCTGCAAATAGCAGAGGAGGTACAATAAATGCTGTTGCTTTCAGAACAGCTTTTATCAGGACAAGGTTTACTACTCCATTATTACAGTGGCGCCTGGAAGTGCAGTTATAGTTAAGTGTCAGGGTTTCCATTAACTCTCCTCCATGGTGGTTTTCGCGGGGGTGGGAGGAGAGAATTGCATTTATTATTTTGTTCATTTTTACTTTCGTTAAAATGCAACTTGGCACAAAGATTATCAATCTAAATCTCAAATTTTACCAACTTAAAAATAAAAATTTTGCTGGTAGTGATATATGGCACATGTGAGTATTTAAACCCCAGGACTCCACCATAAAGCTTCATGGAAGCTGGTGTTATCCAGAACCCCTTGCAATGGAGATTCACTGGTCCTCAAACACCATCAAAGCAGTGCCCTCCTAGAGACACGAGTCTTTCAAGAGTAACATCCTATCTCTGAAACCCAATCCACGATTGCTTTCACATGAAGGAACTGTAATTTATCTGTAGTCAGAGGGAGGCCAGGATTGTATTTATGAGATGAAAGTTTTGGTCAATGAGTACCCAGAACCATGACTCATGCAAGATTTGTGGATACTTCTTAAAACATTGCCTTGTTAAAATAATATTCTGCTCTTGACATTACATGTACTCTGTTTTTACACACGATGATGATGGGCCCCAAGGGTTAACATAAATTTTCTTTGGGGAATATGGGTGGCAAGAAAGATTTCTTTCTCGGCTTTGTTGAAAAGGAGATGACTCGTCCTGAGAAGGAAGTGTTTATAACTGCAGGATGGCTAAAAACATTTAAGCAGAATATTTTGGAAAAGAAAATCTGTAACTTGGCCACCTGCCTCCATCCTCCCCCACAAATTGTACAGAGGAGGGGGGAGTCATCTTCGACTCGCATCCCAAACTGACCTGATGAGACATAAAGGCCATCCCTAGCACCTCAGCATCCTCTAAAGTATCTCCAGATTCCCACATTTCCACATAACATGCAATAGACTCATTCCCTGAACTTGACCTAGGAATATCCCAAAAAGGGCCTCTGTGGGGTGATCTGCAAGATGAAGGTGTTGAAGAGTGGAGGGAAATTATTAAAAGAAATAGAACATGAAAGGACCTGTTCCTTCCTTCTAGATTGCAGAGGTTAAATGATGTCTCCATGCAGTACCTACCTGATGGAGATGCTAATACTTATAAACTTCAGTGCCCCAGGAAATAGCCTGACAGACAGGCTTCTGCCCCAGGGGTGGCAACTCGAACAATGTCCAAGGGAAAAATCCTTGTGTACGCCATCTCCTTGTGCTCAGTCCACCAGCGTGGAAGATAGTAGCAGACTTTTACAACTTGACCAGCTTAGAGGGCTATACACACATCCCAAAAGTGCATGCATTAGAGGCTAATGATTTCAATTAAAAAAAAAAAAAAAGAAAGGTTTTGCATTTTGTTTAAGTCAGAGAGAAAGGGAGAAGTAAGGGGGACAAAGAGCTTCTTAAAGGATTTCAAAAAAGAATTGGAAACAATCCAGATACATTAGCTCAAGTAGGAACTAGTAAGAATGCTGTAAAAATGAGATAAACTCAACACTGTTCCTTCTAACTCAGGCACCAGGGTTTATGCTTGGTGAGTTCCTACCATCCAATTGGACCTCCAAGGTCACACTTTATGTTTTTGCATACAACAGAATGCAAAATTTACACAGAACAAGCTCAGCTGCTAAATGGTTAAGTCTGCTCTACTGTCTGGCCACCAGTTGGCAACACAAAAATGCAAAATAGATCCTTTTCAGGATGTTTATTTTCACATCCTTCCCAAACTGATAACTTGCAATTGCAAAATAAACCTTCATGTGTGGCATATTAGCTCCCATTTTTCATGGTTTCATAGTTTAATTGTTTCAATGTTACACTGGTCTAAAGATTTAATATTAAATATGTTGGCTTTTGTGTAAATTCTGTTGTCAGGATAAATGGTCTGTTTTCTCTTTCAATGGTTAGCCGAGAAGCTCACAGCCAAGCTAGAAAAATATTATGCTGTATTCCTGCATAATGATCTTTAAATAATTGCTTATAATAAATTTAGTAGTAAGGTTGATAGTAGTTTTATTTCCTTAGTATCAAATATTCAATAAACTGTGGACATTTTGGGGGAGGTATCACAGTAGCAGTTTGCATTCAAAATTTTGCAGTATTCTGACTGTAATTTATTTCTGCTGTGATTTGTAAAGTTATACTTGCCAGTGGTACAACTAGGATAATTTCATTATTATTTCAAGCATCAAGTATTGTAGTTATCTTACTAACACAGATATTTCAATTTTCAAACTTAAGACTCTGAACACTTAGCAGCAGGTGAAAAGTGCTTCAGATGTTCATAGGTGGGTAATTCTGGAAACATGTAAGAAGGTCACAAAGAATCGCAACTCAGAGGTTTCTACATTCTCAGTCTATTCACTAGGGAAAATGTGTGTGTTTTGCTGAATGACAGAGAACAGCACAACAACAGGAAAAATAAGTGCTTCCTTCTGTAGATCTCAAGTATTAGTCTATAAGGTGTCCTTGTAAACTTGCTTTCCTTTTGAAAAGGATTAAAACAAAAATGTATGCTGTTTCCACTTTGAACTGTCGCAATTAGGTTAACTATACTCCTGACTCACAGTAAAAATGTGAAATGTAATTATGAACAAGAGCACAGTAGAGACAGATAGTTTAAGTTCCCCCTTTCCCACCGAATCTGGACTTACAGTATGTTTTGGCAGTTAAGAAAACCCCTAAGTCTCAGTTTCTTTCTGGCTGCAAGGGATTTATACAGTTTAAAGTGTGAATTAAAACCAGTACAAGGACTACCTCTGACTTGACATCCTTCTGGAAGGTCCTGTAATTAACTCTGTTCTTTAGCTGTGAAATTGCCCAAGACCACTTGAGACAGAGTGAGACATTACCTTGGCAGAAAGAGATAAGTTAAAAAGGAGGGTTAGCCTTGGCTCTGAATTACCTGGGCTGTGGGAGCAGGTACAGATATTAAAACAAACTCAAATATTATTTTAAACACAGTTATCTCTATTTAACTATTTCCCACTAAAGCATTACTATGTAAATAGATTCTTGTCCTTTATCTTGAAAAATATCTATAGTGGATTTTACAGACTAAACTCAGTTAATGATAACAAAACTACACCATTAGTAGAGTCTGGTTTTTTCTGCTAAAAATTCTTCCCTTGCTAAAAGTACTGCAGCAGGTCAAGGTGATCTGTCCTCCCTCCTACAATTTTGTTATTTATTACTTTAGTGTGGTCCTTAGTATCCATTAGCTGAAGGAAAATTAGAAAAATAATCTCGAGAGGAATTTATAGCATTCCAAATGGGTATGGAACATAGTCACAGTCACAAGCCTATGACTGGTTAACAAAAACGTGCTGTTTTTGTCAAAAACTCACCTATCACAAAACTCCCATAATCCCAAAGCCTTGCTTTGTTTAGCAAAACTGGACTGTGTGTACAGCATGATTCCCACATATCTGCACATGGGTTTGGTTTTTCCTTGCATAGGTACAACCTTGAGCCAGAGCAATGCAGAGTATTTCTGAAAAGATACAGGTTTTGGAGTGTTTCACTCACAACCATGTTTCTTCTTTGTGGAAATCCTGTGCATTCCTACGGCTCACGTGCATTTCTCATGTACCTTAAAACAAGCATCAGAGTTTCCTTGATCGACATAAGGACTGCACCATTGAATTTCTCAATTCCACTCTATCAAACTTTGTAATTTTTTGAGCATTAAATCAAATAAATTTTAGAGAAATCAATAGGAGTTTCATTTTAACAAATACTACATGAAGCTTCGATGAACATATCCGAATCATTCAGAGCAATGGATATAGCAAGCTTGTTATGTTACACAGTTGTCAGTAGTTCAAGCTGGTGAAAGCATGCCCAGCATTTTGGAATGGGATCTTCTTTCCCTCATCGCTTTAATTTTACCTGTTTACTTTCTGGAAAAATAATTTTTAAGGCACTGCAAAGGTACTCACACTTCTGCTTTCCTTTCCTCTCAGTTTAGTGGTCCAAATCCTCCAAAATCCCTATCTGAAGCTATAACATTAAGAACCTAAGAATTTTAAGAAAAGATAACAGCTAAAAGCCATCATCTTCCATGCCCAGTAAAGCTTGTACCTCAATAAAATGAGCAAAAAATTCTGTAGGAACCATAATTTATCTTAAAATTAGAAAATAGGTAGTAATAAACTGCTACTATCATCCATTATATTTCTTAAATTTAATTTGCAATATGCACTGCAAATAATGATTCTACGGGTGTTTAAAAAGTGCAACAGCAAAAGGTTTCTTCTTTTTCAGAAAGGTCTCACCCAGTGGGACAGTGAGAGAACACAACATGCAAATCCCAAAAGCAGAGAGAGCAGTTTACTTGTGGAGGCCGGCTGGGCGGTGTGCTTATGAGAGGTGCCGGGCCCATGGCAGAGGCTGCGTTCAAGCTCCTTTCCCTTTCGTCCTGGTAAATTCGATCTCGTTCTGCTTCTGGCAGCTGCAAGAAGTTCTGCATAGCCCGAAGGTTCACCAGCAAGGACTGCGAGGCAGTCTTGGGATCCTCTTCTTTTCGGAGGATTTCTGAGAGCAAGCCCTGTAGGGAAGGAAGTAAAAAATAGGCTCAAGAGTTAGCCTAGCTGAGTGTCTGTAAAGCCGTGCTCTGCAAAGCCACTGCGTATCAGTCGTCATTCTTCTTACCACTGGGCTGGGAATGAGGACAGCAAATCCACTATTCGCTCCACATAGGATTATATTAATGGTATTTTAGGTAGCAAAGAAGAGAGCCTCAATTGTACCCTTAATTTTATTAAGCACCTGTTTTAAATACAAGATAAACTGAATCTTTCTAATAGGTCTTCCTCCTTTTACTGGCTTAACTTGCCATGAAATCTTTCACAGTCCACAGACAATCATGAGACATTAAGGATAAGTGAGACACAGTGGGGGGTTCTCAGGCTCCACAGCCAAACTGCATATCCAACCTTAAAAAAAAAGGCTTTCCACATTTCTAGCAACTTAAATAGATCTTTGAAAGGAAGTGATATTTCACAACTAATCTGAGACTATGAACTTGCAATGTTGCTAAAGTACTGCTTCACTGACTCAGGGCCATATTTTTTATAAGTCAATATCTCTTTTGTAAGAGTTGCATATTGCAATTTAACAAGTGAGGAAACTCGTTGTTGGATGCATCTTCCTCTCTCTTCATCAGGACAACCCTAATCCTCAAACAGTCCATCACCTGAGATATTTAATGTTAACAGGTTCTTGACATCTTCTTCCCCTGCCAGATTCTCCTTTTAAATATGTTGGGCATTCAAAATGCTCTACTGTCTTGGAGTAACAACATGGTGATAAGAAAGGTAACTTTTGGAAAAGTAGATGTGAACTACTACTTACAATAAATGCAGTTTATTCTAAATAGCAGTTATTTAGAATAACGTGCTGGGAAAGAGAGAGGATTGGCATGGGAGGCTTTTACTTATAGTTTAACAAGGGAACACACATGTGAATTTAAAGAAATAACATAACCCAATGTTTCTTTTCCTAAGGAACTGTTCTAAGTTATTCAGGATAACAGAGGTGTAAACAGAGAGAGGGAAGCAGACAATTTAAAAAGCCAAAACCAAGATAGGTTATACTGACTGAATGTATCTATTCCTGAGGGGGTACAAGAGAATAATATGGCCAAGGTGTATCTTTTTGGGAAGTCTGATGCTCACAGCACCTTTCTCTTTTCCAAAGAGAAAAGTTTTCACCTTTCTCAAAGGTCTTATCCTACCAGGCAAAAGACCCTTAGGGAGATGCTGCTGAAAAGCCACTGCTCTCAAGCAGCTGTGCTTAGTCAGGAACAGGGCTCACCCAGTGTGGGTATGAGTTCTTCACTTCCCTGTTGGGTGAGGAGTACAGAGTACACCTCAGCCAGTGTGGTTCCACAGGCCCTGTCTGTACCTGCACCAGTAACAGGGAAATGGGATGGAAAAAACCAAACAGTCTTTTCAGCACTAAGCATGAAAAATATTTCAGAGGAAGAGGATAAAAAAATAATCTTGGGGGATACTTTCTTACTTTTCTTGATCCCCCCTGTTTTCTGGTATCCAGGCAGAAATTACTTAGAAGGTAAATAAACAAGTTACTGGAAAAAGTGGCATTTGGGTGATGCTTTAAATTTTTTCTTAATGGTTATCCTAATAATAAATTTACTTCTTAGCAACCATGAAAAGTAAATTTGTGTCTATCGTTTTTTTCTACTTTTAAGTACTCAAACCCACAGTTACCAATGTTTGTTAGTGGTAGGGTTACACAATCCACCTCAAGAGGAGGTACGAAATGATTTTGTTCTACTGAAGGCAAGAAAAAGCTGTCTGCAGAGCACAAGATGTAGAGAACAGAACAGAAAACTTCAGGTTGGAAGGGACTTTTAAGATCACTGCATCCATCCACTAACCATGCACTGTCAAGCCCACCACTAAACCATGTCCCCAGATGCCCCATTTATATGTCTTTTAAATACCTCCAGGCATGGTGATTCCACCACTTCCCTATCTGCCTGTTCCAGTGCTGGATAATATTTTTGAAGAAGAAATTTTTCCTAATATCCAATCTGAACATCCCCTGACATAACCTGAGATCATTCTCTCTCACCCTGTTGCTTGTTACTCTGCAGAAGAGACCAACACCTGAATCGTTTCAATCTCTTTCTAGGTAGTTGCAAACATGTGTGATTTCTGACTGCTTCTGTGCTGGAGACACTTCTCCATGAAAAAAAAGAGCAAGAAAAACTAAACTAAAGTGGACTGATCAATGTCAGAAGAGAAGACTCCTTACAAACAGCCACTTCACTGTCAGCCACAGGAAACGTCCTCAAAAAATACCCTAGCCCATAACAGAAAATACTTGCTTGTATAAGCCTTAGCCACATAGTGGGCAGTTAAAAAAGGTAGAAAAGGCTGTTTTTCTTGTATAACTTTTCCCTCTACAGTGAAATAAGTAAATAAAGAAAATGTTGGCTTTTTTTTTTTAATTTAAACTTTTGCCTGCATTTCCACTGCTGTGGAACACCTCTTGATGATTAGAAATACCACTAAGTATTCATTCTCGTCTCTTCCCCCATCACTGCCATGACACTTTGCCTGAACTGGGAGCAGAGCAGAGGACAGTGATGCAGGCAGAGGAGGGGAGATGACAGAACAGGGAGAAGGCAAGGAGGAGTTTGCTTCTAGGCTCTAAACCTAAAGATCTATGTGCGGAAAAACCATGAAAACAGATGTAGTACCAGGTGTAGGCAGTCTAAGAACACAGTTTGCCTGCTTCATATATTACTTCATTGCTACTGCTTCAATTTTTGAGCACAAAACTTCAGCTAAAAGTCGTTAGACAAGATGTACAATGGGAAAAATCCTAGAAAGAAAACATTGGCTCTAGCATTCTGGCCTGTGCTGATGTGCACAAATTAACTGTTCATTTTACCAGGCTTGAACTGGTTTTCCAAGATACTAGTCTTGGTGTGATCTCCTGATATTGTACCTCAAGTTGCATAAAATCTAAAAGCTTGTTTTGCAAAGAGATTATAAACACTGTTAAGCTCAGAGCCCTCCTCACTGTTCCTCCCTTGCATTCTTTTTGCCCTGGAAATGTATCTTTTTTAAATGTGCCCAGGTTCCACTGAAAAAGAAAAAGAAAGTTTACATGTCATCACAAGTATAATTCATTACTAATGGCACAAAAATGTTCAATAAATATTATCAGGACTTTCCAAAGCTCATTACAAATTATTTTAAAATGGAGATAAATTAAAGTGTCTGCCAATATGAACAAAAACACTGCCTGTCTGGCCCCCAGTTTGTCTCCTCCTTGGATGTAATCACTGATTCAAATAGATTTTACCAGTGTGACAGAACTTCAAAGCTTCCAAAAGAATCATGCAATTTGCCCAAACCTTCCCAAAACATCCCTGAATACTATCCCTCTTGGTTGCAGGGTGCTCC
This sequence comes from Picathartes gymnocephalus, assembly GCA_013390045.1. NCBI lineage: Eukaryota > Metazoa > Chordata > Aves > Passeriformes > Picathartidae > Picathartes > Picathartes gymnocephalus. The sequence continues at coordinate 86,578 of WEKY01062123.1, forward strand.
TATCCCATGTCCAGGTGGAAGGTTATTCCCAAGCACCACCCTCAAGTCTGGATCCTAGCCAAGTAAGTTATAAGCAGACACATTTATCTATGTCGCTTCGTAGCAAGAGGAGAGCTGTCATGATAGTGTAATAGCACCTTTTTACCTTTTATTCAATAGTGATATGGATAGTGTACTTTCTCTTAAATTATACCACGAAGAATTATATGAATACAGTGGCAATTTCTGTTATACTTAAGCAGGCAAATTTCTCTCTACCACATAATTTACAGAACTCAAATTCAATAAAACATTACATGATGGTCCATTACTGTTATCAATTTTGAATAATCCATCTTCATTTTTCATTTTACTGGAAAATAAAGTGTGCCAAAGACAAAGTGGAAGGAAAAAAAAAAAAAGTAGTGCCTGAGAAGGTGGTTTGTGCAAACTTAGATTTTGTTTTACAATTACACAGAGCCATTTACTGCATCCAAGCATTCTCCTTTGAAATAGCAATCGCCCAGAATTAGCATGAGGACAGTCCTAAATACACAGAAGTTTTCACGTATGAGATAAGGCATTATACATGAGTGAAAGGCAGTATGTCCTGGCAGCTAATATTTTAAACAAGCATGGGGGTCAAGAAGAAAGGAGGGAAAGAGAAAAGTGAAAAACACTGAGAAATATTCAAAAACCTTCAGATCAAACGTTGTCACTGGTGGGAAAAAAAAAAGTAACAAAAGTCACACATGGAAAAGCAGCAAAAAGCACTCTTCCTTCTTTCATGAATACAGAGGCATGAGGCCACCTCTGTATAACAGCACCCGAGTTCCTGCAGCAAACCTTACAGCTGAAAGTGTACACAGAGACAGGCAGTCCCCAGTTCCAACCACAACCATGACTAACACAATTCCTTGCTCGCACAGTGTGGACTCGTCACCCCGCCGTGCACCAGGCTAAGCTACACCTTAGAGTCAAATGTCAGACTGGCTGCGGGAACCCAAGCCTTTTGCTTCCTGACTCATGCTAACGTTTAAAAACACACAACAGAAATGGGAGAGGGGTTTATTTATTTGTTTAGGACTCTGAGGGCAATTCAGCCCAACAAATGTTGATGCTGCATCCAGTTCTACTCAAAACAGAGTAGAGGAGCTCCCAGTTTAACCTAACATTTGAAACAGCAGGGGGGCTGTTGCACCACACTTTGGGGTGCTGCCCCAATGCATCATCACTGTCACCCCATAGCTGCCTGGGGCTACCCAGGGCAGCAAACTGATCACAAACACCATTTTCTAGCCTGCAAAGCACAAGAAAATACTGAACTTGCTCTTTCAAGCCAGTAGAGGTATCTGCACAGTGCACTGACATCAGCTGGAACAAAATATCATGTGTATAAATTTGATGAACTGGCAACTGAAACATAAGCATCTCAATTTACCAAAATTATCCTGGCAGACTGGTACCTTTGGACACCTTGCTTGAGGTGAAATTCAGATCTGCCAGCACAAATACTAACTCAACAAAGTTTTCCACGGTACACTGAAAGGAGGTTCGAACAGGATTCAACCTGTTTCTTTGCATCCAGTGAATTGGAATCACAACCACTGAAGGACAAGTAAAACTTCAGATCTGACTGTACTCTGAAGACTTCCTAGAAGGACCATGGAGAAATTCCTCCCACCAGAACTGCTTCTGCTCCTTGAAACAGTTGTCCTATTGTGCCTGTATAGATGTGAATTTTCATTCAAGTTATAGGCATCTGGACTTTGGTTCAAGTTTACAAAGCACATTTCTGAGAATTCAGTTTTGAAATTATCATTTGGAACTTAAGGGTAGCAGGGAAAGAACACATTAAAGTCACACTCTTTCCTTCTTAAGGACACACTTCTAAGGTAGCTAAGGGGTTTTTTTTTTCTGTTTTATAGATAATTAGTAAAAAAAGGCACTCTGGTTTTCAGAAGTATTTTTGCCAAATCCTTGGATTATGGAAAGATAGAAATATTTCTAGTCGACATTTTTGCTGCCAAATTAAAAAACCTTGAAAAGTAGGATCAAGTGTTGAATGGCCACACTACACTGGTAGGAACTTCCCACCCAAAAACCACCACCTAATTCTGTATTCATACTGTAGAGCTTAAGTCTGAAAAACAAGAGCATCGTCAGCCAATTTCAAAGTCCATTTTATTGCCTAAACATTAAGCTAAATCACTCTTAATTTATAGATCACTTCCTTCCTTAACTTTTACACTGAAAGCAAATATCTACCCTCATATGAGACTGTATCTTGACAAGAGGGTTTTCTTGCACAGAACTCCTAACCAATTTCAGTGAGTTCTTATGCCTTTAGAAACTGATGGCATGATATGGTCCCTGGACACGGCTCAAATATGCTTATGACAGTTTCAAAAATGTCAGTGGTAAGCCTGAGTTAGCTTTCGATCTCAGAAAACAGAACATGAATTTAAACAAGCATTTTCACTTTTTGAGAAAAAAAACAAAAACAAAACCTTAGGATATTACATGATTATTAGTAAATAACTCCTCAACAACATCAGTTATTAAAGTACTATCCTAATTTTAGCTAAATGTGATGTATCCTTGAATAAGCTGAGAGAAATTCAGAAATACAGCAAACAGAACAAATTTAAAAAGTTTTCATGTAAGAATTGCTGTTACCTGTGTTTACCCTTGGACATTATCTGTTACTGTGGGTAAAATTAACAATTTCCAAGTTTGCAAATGTGAAATGCACCTGCAACAAACTCCTCTGTATTTCAGTGGGACTTTGCTTCGTATGAGAAGTATGCTGAGATATTTCTTGGCAAAACTAAGGCTGACACTCTCTAGGCTCCTAATATTTTTTCCTTTTTGCTCTTTATATTTGCCACAAAACATAACACACACTGCAAAATCTTACCTAGCTAACTGGAAATACTAACTTGATTAGCAAAAACAATTTGTAGGACATAGGGGTACTACTCTGTGTTCTTTCAAATA